>JAUCMX010000027.1:11056110-11321110 GCA_033459395.1 Hemibagrus guttatus
AAGCCTAACGTCGCCTCGGCTGGGACAACAGAAGAGAGAAATAGGTGGAGGGTGTGTTAAAGAGGGTAATAACAGGGCTGCTGGGTGACTAGGTCCCCCCAAAAGCAGGAAACAGTCTTAGAGCCCTGATATTTCCCTAATATTCCACATGTGCTGTTATACACCCAAACACACATTATTACACTACCGGAGATCATACTGTCCACTGGAAAAGAGATTTTTTGCCAGCTTGGATGCATTGGAGGCTACAGTGAGTCTCACCAAAACAGGGCCAAAAAAAAACCAGACAACCTTTTGTTATTTTCACCTGTCCAGTATCACCAAGCCTGTGGCCTCAGATTCCTGTTCTTGACTGATGGGATTGTAACCCAGTGTGGTCTTCCACATTGTTGTATCACCTCAAGGTTTAATGCACTGTGTGTTGAGTTGCTTTTTTGATCACTGCAGTTATAATAACCGGTTATTGCCTTCATATCAGTTGAACCTGTCTATTATCCTCTGACTTCTCTTACCATCAAGCTGTTTCCACCTGCAGAACTGCTGCTCACTAGATGTTTTGTTTGTTTCCCCCAACATTCCCAATCCCAGGAACTCAGCAGTTTCTGAAATACTCAAACCAGACCAAACCTTTTCGGCAACAACAAGCATGCCAAGGTCAGAGTCACATTTCTCCCCCATTCTAGTGTTTGACGTGAACAACTAACCCTAGGTTCTTGACCGGTATCTACATGATTTTATGCACTGTGCTGCTGCCACCTGATTGGCTGATTAGATAATTGCATGAATAAGCAGGTGCTCCGGTGTTCCTATCAAAGTGGCCAGCATGTTTGTGTATGTGTATAAATACACAAAGGTACACATACACACACGCATGCACAGGCAGGAAAAAAGGAGAGTGTTTGCCTGTTTGTGTGTGTGTGTGTGTGTGTGTGTGTGAGAGAGAGAGTGAGAGTTCCAGTGACAGACATACAGACAAACCCTTTAATGTTTATAATTATCCCTTTCACTACTGTACACGCCTTTCTTTTCCTTTCTTTCTTTGCCTCTCTCTCTCCCTCCCTCTCTCTCTCTCTCTCTCTCTCTCTCTCTCTCCACACCTGTTCGTGCTCTCTCGGCCTCCATTCTGACACAGATTTGAAATGCAAAGTACAAGGCGACAGAAAAAGGCCACAGTCATCTGATAGGCTATCGGCGCTTTAGCAGACATCAAAGAGTTGCCGTTGGTGACGGGGCAGATAAAACCAGGGTCCGCTGAGACCTTCCTCCCTCCCTCGCGCACACACACACACACACACACACACACACACACACACACACACACAGAATACACTGCTGGTACTGTTCTCTAGGTGACTTCTTAAACTGCAAAGAAACTCACACATACCCATCTACACACATTGAAGAAATACCAACATGCTACAATTAAAAATTCACAGAAGAAACACTAGAAATTGACAGTGAAGTAGAACTGACCAAGGTGAGACAGCCAGTGAGAAAATAGTCCATTTTTGTGCAATTCAGCCGTGATTTAGCATTCTAGCTAGGAAGAACAATACAGTTGTGAAAATAATGGTTCTGATTGAATGAACCTTTCATGAGGCTTATACACTGAAATCATGTGTATCCTGTACAAAGAATTTCAAGTGTCTTATATCCTGGAGTGACTTAGACTTGCTTTTAGTCACGCATATGCAATATGGCTGCCACATAAATGTTCCTCATGTTGTGGCACAACCCTGCCAGTTTGAGTTCCCAATAGCAGATGACTGCATCAGTAATCTTGTGTCTATGCATCATTAAAACGACTTCTTCTCATTTCTAATGATAATCAATAACCCTAATACATATCACTACAGGAACGGTTTGAGGAACATGACAAAAGGTGTTGACTTGGCCTTCAAATTCCCCAGAATCTGATCTTAATCTTTGGGATGTGCTGGACATCCATGGAGGCCCCACATCACATCTCGCAGAATCTTACAGAGGATCTGCTGCTAAAGTCTTGGTGCCAAATACCACAGCACACCTTCAGAGCTCTTGTGGAGTCTCGATAGGACAGGGACGTTTTGGTGGCACAATATTCAGCATGGATATAACATTTTAATGTTAATGTGCTGATGGTTAAAAAGTTTCCAAAACTTTTTCTACAGTTGGTTGGTTCCTAAGCAGTAATTCTAGGACTGTGGATATACTGATTTGATGGCAGCCAAACCTTGTGTTCTTTCTATAGCTTCTCTCCAAAATCCCATTCTCACTCATTTACAGAAAAGAAAAATATTCAGCTCCCATTTTTTTTAAAGCTCTCGTCAACTCCTTAATGTACACAACCTCAGAAGATTGAAGAAGACTCAGCCTATTCTTCAGCCACTCAAGAAAACAGACCGCAGCAAAGCCACATACCACATCCTGGCTTTCCAATTACCACAGGTCACATTCAGTACTCTCTGTACTGACCTGATATCAATGCTGAAAAAAGTTGCATCCCAGAGAATGCCAAAACGTACACAAGGCTCTCCGTCGCCACACAAACCACCGATTATCTACTAGAAATAACACGCATTAGCATGCATCATTCTGTTATAATACATTAGTCGATGACCTACTTCCTGTCAGCGATTGTGAATATAATTCCGTATTGTTGGACCTAAATGCAGCATTTGAATGGAAACAGTAGAGTTCGGAAGTTACCTGTAAGGTAACAGAAAAAGGAGACATGATATCCCATAAGGTTCTGCTCTAGGCCCTTTCCTGTTCTCTTTTTATTGTCAGCTCATGTATATGTCAAGGCTATGTAACTGGCCAACATAATGTTCTACACTGATGATACACAATTATATGTATCAGTTCAGCCAGGCTGAACTCTGAAAGACATAAAAGTTTGGATGAATATCACCTTTCCAGAAATGCTGACTCTGGACTTTCATATAAAATAAGGTTGTCTATTCTGACAAATCTTCAGGAAACTTATTCCTGCCTAATATTTGATGTGAATGTCATCTCATAAACTGCATTTTATCCTTAGATAGAGAGAGAGAGAGAGAAAGAGAGAAAATAAGAAGTATGCTAATAGAAATGATGATGAGAAGCTAATACAAGGCTTGACTTCTACTTAAGTCTACTTTAAGAAGTTTTACTCATGACATCCGAATGGTTTATCACTGTTGTATCTTGCTGTGCTTCTGAAGCATTAGAAACCACCCCAGCAATTTCCACAGCTGAAGCAGGCTTACTATAATCGTTTTCCTCAGGATTGCTTATAAACTGGAGTATTGTTCTAAAGAGCATCAGAAAAACAAGCCATACACTATCATTATCAACTACAGAAATGGACTGGTGTCTTTACTAAAGCCTTTATAACTGGAAAAATATTTAATCTGGTCTCTCTGATACTCCATCAAAACTCACAACCCTGAATGGACACGGTCAATCAGCCACACAGTTCTCATCAGGCAGAAAACGATCTTGTTGTAAGTGTGTTAGTTATAATTAATTTTGGATTCCTTATATTTTTTCCTAACTTTTAGAAAATGCTTCTTCAGTATCCTTATGTTGCCATAGCAACGTATTGGTTCAACAGTGGGACGGACCAAATAAAAACATTTACGGTTGTAGATTGGACAGTTAAAGATGTGTTATGAATCCAGATTTTTTTTTATCTATATAATAATATTAATTTTAACTTTAATATTATTATTATCATCAGTGATAACAGTAGTAATAGTATCAGCAGTAGTACAAGTACACAGATGTTTATGGATACAAATACACATTCTTTCTTCCTGTTGAGGAAGTTAATTGGCTGCACTTCCTGGACTTTGCTGTACTAGATCATGTCTGATTGGGCATCCTGTTTTGCAATTTGCTATGCTGATCTCGCCCCAAAATCCAAATTTCACCTCCTGACCTCCTGCTTAAACAGAAGCTCTTCGATGTTTCTAACTCTTAAATGTTCCAATAGTTTGTAGTTCCATCTAAACCATGTGCAACACAGGTGATAAGCTACAGCAAGGAAAGTGATAGATGCTTTTACTCTATTCTTTAGTCCATAGACTTTATGCAAGGACAGCATTTACTCTCTATAGACCACCCTGCCTTTCTGCCTTGACCTAAGATTGCTTATTCCATGTGAGCCTAGCATACAGCAATAACTCGCACACACTGTGGCGCTATTTCAACACCACCACAAAGTGGCAGACTGAGGTAGTTTAAAGAAGGATTGTGGGAGAAGTTGTCTAGACTTGAAAGTCCTGGGAAAAGAAAAAAGGAAAAGGGAAAATGTCTATTTTATAGGGTTTAACTTGATCTCCTGTAAAAGCTTAAACCTCCTTTTCTCAGTATGCATGTATGTATATACATACACACACACACACACACACACAGAAAAGAGGGATTAGGATGCTTTTACAGGAGATTAAGTCAAACCCTCTAACACTGGGTTACCTTATCAAGAAATTTTTACCCAAACTCTAATCCTAAATATTACAACAAAAATACCAAAACTGCTCTCAAAGAAGAAAAGGAACACAACATCATTGCAGAGCTGCACCACTAGAGGTCAAAAACGAGTCGTATTTCCATGCTAAATTAAATGAGATGTCAAGCATGATATCACGACTGGCCTGTTTAGAAATATTTAAGCTGATTTATAGAGTGTGCATTTATCCCGTTTCTCATCATTCATCAAGTTGCCAGACACAAGTATGTTATTAATGTAGAAATAGATTTGGTATATTGACATTGGCCATGCATGTATAATTAGAAAACCATTCTGACAGGGGCTTGAAGAAAACATTGCCTGAAGGATTATGTCTCTCTCACACACTGGCAATGTTCAGCGTCTCTTAGTGACACACATTCACCAGATCTCCATCCATCATCCGTGCCCACATGCCGCCGTTCCTCCTCTTACTAGCTCTTTTTCTCGGTCTCTCTATGACAGCTTGCCTTCTGCATAGTTCAGATGGAAGAGTTTGTGCTCTGTGTGTGTGTCTATGCAAGTGTGCGCGTGCGTGTATATGCGCGCACGTGTGTGAAATGGTGTAATAAGCAGAGCAGGAATGAAGAACAGGAATGGAAAGCTTTGATGTGGCTCGAGCCCATCAAACACTGCTAACCAAATAATTTCTCTCCAGCAGTCCGAATGAGGCTCTGTGAGCATATTCCTGTTTTTTTCCTTTCCTATGTGTGTGTGTGTGTGTGTGTGTGTGTGTGTGTGTGTGTGTGTGTGTGTGTGTGTGTGAGAGAGAGAGAGAGAGAGAGAGAGAGAGAGAGAGAGAGTGTATACACCTTATAGAGAAATCTAAACAAGCCAGTCCTTGGCTATCCCTTCTTGCTTTGAAGCAAGATTTTACGATTTAAACACACTTTTATTAGTCCCAAATTCACTAACAAGTAGTAAACAGCCGCGGCTTGAGTCCACGCTTGTGGCCAGGCGCATATACAGTCTGCTGCCTTTCCGGAAAAAGGAAATCCATCCTTTAACCTCCTTTACCATCTCGCAAACATATAAAACATTGTTTAATCCTTACATGAGTAACATAGCGAATGTTCCAGAAGAACCAATAAAAAAAATCATATAAAATCTCTGGTCATGTGGCTCGCTCAGGAGACTGCTAAAGCTTATCGCAGTTTCAGTTTAGCACATCAGGTCGACAAACTGCTCAAAAGAAACAATATGAAAATAAACTCACACAATTTCCAATTTAGCAATATAGTCAGGATTAAAATGGGTCAAAATGTATATTTTAGCTTTCCACTGGAGCAAAGCAGATATCTAATGAATATAGAAGGTTGGCATCATGCAAACACTGCTAGGCCATTCCCGAAAAACACATTTAGATGCACATAAACAGTTAAAAACCCTTTTTTTTTCACTAAATACACACATAGCCAGTCTGTTTGTGATGATGAACTACTCGACCAAGCTGTTTGAGTTGTGTGTTTTAGACATGTAGTTTGCTCACGGAATAAACCTGAGGCAATCGATCCATAAGATGTTAGCTACATTAGCCACATTTTCCACCAGACTAACGCTCCTTACTCTTTTATAACTGTGTAACTGAGCTAACATTATCGCAGTCATAGAAAAAGGGGCTCAGTGAGGCTTGGGCCTGTTTCAATATGCCACAAAATGGAGGTTAAGGTGGAAGAAAGTGCAGATTATTTATTAAATAATGTGCTTACAAAACAGCAAAATATGAGAAAACAAGGAACATAAACATGAACTGTGGTACGAAGCCATACAGACATACAGATTATGGGCAATACTGTGGTGCACACACAACAACAAACGCTTGACATAGAAACAAACAAAAAAACAGAAGTCAAACAGGGCTGATTATGGGGAGTAACATGAAACAGGTGTGAGTGATGAGGACGTGTGACATGCTGGAGCTTATGGACAAAGAAGTTCAGCACGCTTTGGGTGTTACCAGGACAGTATGGATAGATTTAGCTTTCTATATATCTACCTTTGTAAAAGAAAAACCTTCTGTTGGATGGTAAATCTTTTAAGGGCTGACTCGAATGAACGTTCTGTGCTTAGGATAATACTAGAAACTCTTAAAAGGCTTAACCAGGGAATAAAACACGTGTGGCGGCCAGACGTGTAGTGAAGTTACATATTATCACTCAGTACCGATTATATCATGAGTAAACGATTTAAGATTTATTATTAAATGATACATCATGCTCTTTAGAGCTACAATTAATGTCCACAAAACAAGTTCGCACTTATGATATGATAGCGGTTATTATCCATAAATATAATATACTGTAAATATTATATAGCGTCTAATATTTTCTCCAAAAAAATGTGCAGTAGCTTTTAATACAACTACCATATATGTTGTTATTATTACAAATGCATTAATATAAACCAAATGATTTATTTTACAGCTGGATCTCGTGTCAGAGCTACAGAAAATCAATCTGCAGGTTGTGTGTTGAGAATCCAACTATGCTGTGGTATGAGACAGTTGATGACCTGATGGAGTATAAATCTAGCACAGAGCTATCGGTTTGCTTGTGCAATGTTAAGCGTCTGAAATACAAAAGCGCATTAAGCACATGTGTGCCTCTCATTCCAGCCTGACGCTCCCTCTACTCTACCGTTATCATCAGTCATCAGCTACTGTGCTTTGTTTTCTTTCGTCTATTTACGACAAAGTGATGTCATATTGCATGAATATCATTTTGTCTTCACCTTCTACATGAATGATACGTCGCCTGTAGCGATGGTCCTTATTATTACACGGAATTTTTAATTTATTAGTTTCCCTTAGGTGTACGAAAAGTGGCACGCAAATGAACATTTACCTCAAACTTTTTCTGTTTGCTGAATACATCTTTAAACTCATCTGGCTCAGTGATCACGTTCCCACATTGGCCACTTAAGGATCATTTAATGCAAATGCACAACTTTCTCTTCAACAACATTCGAATTGAGTTATTATTGAACCCCCCCCCCCCCCCCCCCCATACCCCCTCTCCCCCAGTGAACCCTGTTGAATCCACCCTGCCCCCAATCCCTATATCTCCACCCCTCACTCCAATAGCTCAAGCAAGCCCCGGCCTGAGCCGTACAGGTATTTTACGGCCAACTAAAAAGGCAGGTTGATCTTCAAATGCACTCTGCTGCACGATCAAAGAGATAATAAGAGCGATAGTAAAAGTTCTTGCTGAATGCTCCAGGGCTCAATATAAAGAGCTGAGCTAATAGATATTTTTACATCCTGTGTGTGTGTGTGTGTGTACATGTGTATACGTGTATGTCTTAAGAAATACAGAGATTCTAATTTCAAGGAAAAAGAAGAAGAGCAATTTATTTCCTTTTGCACACCGAAACGATTTATCGCATGCTTTCATATTATTGTATTAGTATCATGTGCGTCTACACAATCATGAAACCAAACTAAACACGGAACACGCAAATGAAATATATACTCCTCTTTTTTAACTCTGTAACTGTACTGAATTTCATTCACTACAATGACAACAACAAGGCTTTGCTCTGTTAAGGTCGCAAATAACAGCTACTAATTTGCGTGTGCAGTTGTGAAAAATTGCAAGCGCAGTTAGTGGGTGTGTTGCGGTCGACTCACAAAGAATAACTGTATGTAGTACGTGGCATGCAGTGAGTGAAAAAAAGGATTTGAAAGCTAAGGAGAGCTAATTAATCTCGATATCTGCGGCAAGTTCAGATATCAAAGAGTAAAGTTTGTGAGTTTATGAGTGTATAAATTGATGTTTCAGTTACTAGTTAAGTAACTAACTATGAACTTCCCTGGCTAATATCTGTCTAACTAATGTTACCTTTTATCTAGCATTAGTTCGATTAGTTATACTAAAAGGCTATACCTTATCATAAACACATTTGATTAGCAGGAAAGAAAGATTAACGTCTCCTACTAGTGCCAAATTCTCTCCTTACTTAGTGATTCAGGCTATGAATCTAAAGCTAGCTTTTAACACATACTGTTTTCCAACAGAGCTAATGTTAGCTAGCTAACTAACCATAATTACGTAAGCACTTATGGGATTACAGCAGACCTTTTATTAAAGATATGCAATTTATCTAATTGACCAATTTCACTGCAAATGCTTCAACTGAAAATGCTAACTGACTAACACTGAATCATTTCCATACATTCCGCTTTCTTCTGTGTTAAAACCTCAACTTCCTGGCACTTGCTTATACAACCACAGGCTTCTGCCCAGTATAAGGCTTTGCCCAGCGGAAAGCTTTGTGCCCAGGGCTGCAGCTAGAGGTCACTTCATACAGCCAAACCGCCACAGTCCCACAGACAGAAAATGAAAGAAGGGAAAAAACCATGTTAATGAGAGCCACTAGGGAACAAATACAGAAAGAGAGAGAGAGAGAGAGAGAGAGAGAGAGAGTCCGAGTGAGTGTGAGTGGTTGGTTGAGGCTCTAAGGTATTTTAATAGCAGTAATTTAACAGTTATTCAGTGGCAACATGTCACTCTGTCCCCACAGTGAAGCTATATTTAGGGCTACATTCCTCTCAGCTCGTCTTTTACAAACTCTCTCTCTCTCTCTCTCTCTCTCTCTCTCTCTCTCTCTCTCTCTCTCTCTCTCTCGGCACTCTTTCCAGTGACATGCGAGAAATGTGGCATCTGGAATATGGATGCCTTTAGATGCAAACACTTTGCATTCTGGGATACGAGAAGTGCCCTAGCACACACACACACACACACACACACACACACACACACACACATACACATACACACACACAAAACAATTCCAAGGGTATGATTTTAGCAGTGGTTCACCTGCTGCTAAAAAATCTGCAACACCCTGCTCTGTGTTTTCTTTTCTCCTGTTTCTCCTGACAGACTGTTAATGTAACAGGGGCTTTAGTACCTTATTTTACTTCAGAATTTAATAAATAAAGAGACAGTAGATAACTACACAGGTAGCTAGATATTTAGGTATTGTGTGCACCTAAATAACAAATGCTAAGTGTTTGCTAGCATGCCACATGTATTTTGTACCTTATTTTTGAGCTAATTGCTTCTTAGCTTTTTATCTGTATGCTAGATATAGTAGTAATAAGACTTGTTTCCCAGCCTTTTCTATCTTTGGATCTTTATCATTGCTGTTAGCATGTTTAGCTTATTTCCTGGAATGTTGTTGTTTTATCCTTTTTGTCTTTAATAAGGGTTTATTTGGTTAGTTCATCCAGTATGAGTGGCTAATCTCTGTCTTGAGTCTCTGATTGTTAGACTTAACGCTAGTTTCTTTTTTAGATGTCAAGACAGTACTACAGTATTGTTAAAAAACTTTAGCGAGCAGTTTATTACATTTTAAATGAGTAAAATCCTTTCAGTTCGTTTCAACACGATTCAAATTTAACATGCATCGTAGTAATAAGGTTCTAGTTTGTGATGTGTGACCCTGCGAGAGCGAACGTGACATCAAGGTAAATTTCTTCAATTTTCTGGATCCGACATAAACTTGCTTTCCACTTTATTCCAATTTAAAAATGCACTTTAAGCATAAACACAACTGTTGAAATCTCACATCCCAACTCAACCTGTGCTCACACTGGTGTTGATGCGACACAACCGAGTAGCAAACAATGGCGTATACATTACTAGGGGTGGAGAATCTGTCAGAAATGCCAACTGGGCAAGGCCACTTACAACAAAACATCAGCTTAATGCACGTGAGAAGCAAAAACGATGTAGTATGAGATGGTGGTATTCTTTTTCTTCCCTCCAATGTGAAACATTATCCCATGTTTTTAGCTCCTGATACTTATTCCTGAACCTGTTGATGAAATTTGTTTGTTTTGCCCAAAATGCCAAAAGAGAGCCAAAATGTTGCATTCATTATGAAACTATAAATAATGCGGCACCGAAAATACACTATTTCTATATCTTCTGAATATTTGCTTGTGTGCTAGCATAATGACTTGTGATGGTTTTGTATACATTCATGACACTTGTGTGATCATACTGAACTAGCCTGGTGTTGCTAATGAAGTCGGTTTAATAGCCTAATAGCAACCAGCGTAGTAGGATTTGAGCAATGCAAAGTGAAAATCACTGCTGGTGTTAAATACACAGTTAAAACCAGCTGAACAAGTGACAACAGCAGCAGCTGCTACACTGGAAGTGACATCAGTGACTCGGTACTTGAAAACTAAAAAGACAACTTTCTCTGAGTGAAAGTCATTCACTGATTACAAGCAACTTACTCTTTCCTTCTTGTACACACACACACACTGCTATTTCAGTCTGTGTGACACTGCAGACATAGTTGAGCCATGTGGAAACACCCAGCTACGAACGGAGTTCCAGATTTGTCACAGTGTGCTGGTCCAGGATCAGCTGTCCTTGCTCACACGTGATTTAACACGTGCAGAAAAGACTGATGTCAGGTCAGCTGCACAGAGCAACTTCAATAAAGAGAAGAGCTGTGGCGTTGACAGGACAAATGATATGTTTCAGATTAGAGAGAGAGAGAGAGAGGAAGGAGGAGAGAGGTAAAGGAGAGAAACAAACCAGACGGTTGCAGCAAAACACACAGCTCTCACTTACAGTAAACACACTAATGTCAGTATGCAGTGCTGTCAATCTTCATGAAAAATATATCTGGCCTATTTCATCGGAATATGTTGTACTTGACTATGAATGTGTGTGGTATATTTTGCCATATACATACTGCATTCATGTTTTGTGTTATCTTTGGACACTTTTGGACACTTTGGACCTGCTCGAGTCAAACTGATATGGGATATGGTTTTAAAAGCATATTGTGTTTACCTCAATTCCGTACAATAACACAGCAATTATTTGATCACTTTAACAATGAAAGTGTCATTCGTTTTTACTTAAACAAAACCTACTCTAATCAAGACCTTGTTGGAATAAATGGAGAAAAAAATTGAAATTAATTAATGTTTCAATTAATGTTTATTATTTTGAACTGATTTTTTAAATGCAGGTGAAGAACAACAATAGAAGCAAAATAAAAATAAAAAGTTATTGCAGTCACTGGATATGAAAATTCACCTGCAAATGCGGAGGATTTACAACTGCAAAACACTTTAAGTAAATGAATATAAAACAGGTTCATTTGACCTGAACACCACACATAGGTTAAAAAAAAAAATCATGAGGGTCAGGAGGGACAAAATAAACCGGGCAGCTCCTACACGCAGTGGGGCTCCACTGGAAGGACACACCTTAGGGCACTTCATCATGTCTCCTCTCACATAGAAAGGGACAAGTTTTATTTAACACAGAGGAACCTTAGAAAGAAAATTCGCCTTATATTCGTTTCTGCCTTTTATTTGTTCCTGACTATGTGTACATCATGCTGCTTGATGCCGTTCCAGCGTTTATTTATGACCTGCTTACAGTCTTGGCATTTCAACCTCTGGCTTTTTTCCAGTCTTTGTGAGGGCATAGTGGTAGAGTTCAGATTGAATAATAAAATTTAAAAACATGTTTTCAGATTTAAACTCCACCCACTATAGTGCTTGAACGCTGTCTGGGTGTGTGAACGCTGTGTCTGCACGTTATCTTTGGTTCCCTGAATTCCTGTGAACAGCAAGATTGACCAAAGTCATTCTACTTAGCCAAAGGTGATAAAGGAAGGATCTGTGATTGAGAATGACAAGCAAATCAGAGACCAAGTTCAAGGGCACTGACACAAAGTTATATATATATATATATATATATATATATATATATATATATATATATATATATATATATATATATATATATGATATATGATAGATATGATGACTATGTTCACAAAATATATTTTTACGTTTACACAGACAAAAAAACCACATCTTCTCGAATCTTTATGTAGCACATTTCTGCCCTTTTGCCTTCATTCCTACACTAATTCCATCAATCACCCTTCGTTCACTCGATCACTCCTCGCCTCACGCAAAGCCGAACATCTCAATAAATACATGCGCGCACACAGGAAATATTTGCGTTTCTGATTTTCCCTCGTAGGCCGAAAGCCAGAGCACACGGACCACACCTGAGTGGCATGCCGCATACCAGCCTCTTCGTTTTGTAAGCTAGCGAGGCCACAAAGCCAGGAATGTGGAGTCCCTACGGATAAAGGAACTTTGAAGCATGCGGCGTATTGTCCTCCAATCTGCAATGTTTAAAGCAGCCTTTATTCCTCCGAGAGCGGACAAAGGAGCAGTTCAAAACACACAACGTGCCGCTAATGCTAAGTACACACTACACAACTTTCAAAATCCCTCAAATCGCTGTACAGCTCACATTACACCACTCTCTTTCTTTGTCTTGTCGTTGGAAGGGTGGGCAAACACGCCATAATCAAGCTCTGACAAGCTTTAACCAATAACAGCTTTGGTGTTAAACGATTTCCTTGACCATACGACTCAAACTGGATGGGTAAATGAATCAGCCGGACAAACACTATTAGAAAGAAATCTATCACTAAATATAGCACCATAAGTACAGGTTTCTGCTTGAGGAAACCCTAAAGATTTGCTGTAATAGAACCCAGGAACAAATGAGTTGTGTCTTTCTGAAAGAATTAAGAATCAAGAATTGATTTTTTCCACAGAAAATCAAACAGAAAGTCAAAATTCAAACATTTTATGTCGCATACACCACCATACACAGTAGGACATGTAGTGAAATGCTTTTTGCCTTTTGAATAAAAAATGAATAAAAAAGAGAATAAAAATTGTGACAATAAAAATAGAAAAATTTAAAAATTTTAAATTTGAATATACTTATATAAGCAAAGGGAAAAAAATATATTTAATATCTAATAATAAATAAATAAATATATAAATAAATAAATACAGATTTACATAGTTTTTTAGTTTAGACTAATTAACTTAAATTTAATTTACTAAAAAACATAGTAGTCAAATGTATATAATATTTCTTTTCATGAGATTACAATAATCCAAAAATATGATTTTTAGACCCATTTCTAGACATTTTACTTTTAAGCATTCTAAAATAACGTTAAGCTTGAAATGTAAAAAGCTTCGAAAATCAGGATGAATGATAAAATGATATATTTGTTATAATCTCATAATAAGAAACAAATCAGTTCGCTCCCATTAATGATATTTTCACTTGCTAAGATATCTTTTTTACCTTGATGACAGTTGATACATTTTAGTTGATAAATTTTCCGTAAAATAATTATTTTCCTTTCAAATATAAATTCAGAAATTGTTCAAAATTGTTTGACTGTTCAAGTCATGGTTTGAAAGACCAGACCTTTTCAGAGAGACGAATCTGAGACGAAATAATATTTGTGTTAATAATATAACTGTACAGTCGAAGCTGGATGCATCAAAACTTTTAGGAAACCATAAATAATTGGATTTATTTTCTCGCCAAACTGTAAATTTGCTTTTCAAAAAAAAAAAATCCATTGCTAGTTTAAGCGTGTAGCAATTTTATTAGCAATGTCATAATAACATGACAGAGTGTGATATAACTCTGAGCAATTATTTTTAATAGTTTAAAAGAAATTGCATAATGGTCTTAAACACAGGCAGCTGTATGACCGGTCAGTGAACCCGGAAAGGAAGCCACCCGCGGTTCGAGTTACACCCTCCTGCACTGCACATTCTTGTTCACTAACGAAGGCTGGGTAAGAGTGTGGGCATGTTAGCTACACAAGGAGCAGAAAGAGACCCACTGCTGAGAGGCTAAATAGGACACGCACTGAGAATATTGTGCATGTTGGCCTTTTTTGCTGTAGGATCTGCTTCCATTTCTACAAAGAGAATTAAAAAATCAGTAAAGATAAATAAAAGGAGTTTGATCATCATAACAAATAATGATTTTTACTTCATTAATGAACAAGAAGTGAATCTTATATTATCGCTTTCGTGGAACAAGTGGTACATTCAACAATTTCAAATGTCGTGAAATACTGATGACTTTAAACATGATGTATAATAACTATCTAATATCTGAGTAATAAGACTGTAGATTTAAGTTACGTGGGGAAAAAGTGAACAGTGAAATGAACCTCCTCTGTACAGCACTCCTTCATCTACCTCCTTCAATCACCACACACACACACACACACACATACTCTGTCATTATTATTAACGTTGAGCAGTTTTGTTTTTAAAAAATCCATGTGGAGACATTATTTATTTGTTTCTCATTTTTTCACCCATCATGAAACACTGATTATTCTAACATGACGTGTAATAACCGTCTAAGATCTAAGTAGTAAGACTGTAGATTGTGTTATTTAGTTACACAGAATGAAACTCCTCCCACATGTGGTCTGCACTGGGTTTTTTTGCATTGGGCTTTCTGACGATACCAGGTACATGAAATGAAATATCATAGCAAGTGTAGGTGCAGTAATAGCTCAAATGGTTAAGGCTCTGGGTTGTTGATTAGAAGGTCGTGGATCAAGCTTCAGCACTACCAAGCTGCCACTGTTGGGCCCTTGAACAAGACCCTCAAACCCCACCCCCTACTCCAGGTGCACGGCATCATGGCTGACCCTGTACTCTGACCCCAAACCTCCAAGGATGGGATATATGAAGAAAGAATTTCACTGTGCCATGATGTATATGTGACAAATAAAGGCTACTTAATGAGACAGATTACATACTCGATCAAATGAAAGAACTGTACGCTTTGTGGTGTCTTGGATTGAACGAAAGAGCTGGCTAAAGGCAAAAGCAAGCAAGAATGAAGGTCTAGCATGTGGACATCAGGACACTGGAGACGTGAAACAGGTGAATGATTAGGCAGCATGAGAGCAGCTGTCCATCTGTCAGTAAATGGGTTCGTTTTTCTGTGCATGAGTAATAGTTTGCCTCCATGTCGCTGTAACTGTGAGCTACTCTATCCATGTGTTAGTATTACTCCTGCCATCGCATATCACAACCAGCCTTCACTCATCCTCATAGAACAAAACAACAAACCCAACCGAACGTGGAACAAAATATCTAATAATCTCTTCTCTATCTAATAATCTCTTTGTTATTTTATGGAGCTAATTTTCCAGAGCTGTTAATTATTATAAACAACTCCACTCCAAAGACTCGTCCTTCTTGTTACTAATTCGAACTCCAGAGCTACCTTTAAATATAGTTCAGCCAAGAAGGAAGCTATTAAAGAAAAACTATTTCAGATATTTGACCTCGCTGTCCAGGGTTTGGGTCGTCGGGGCCCCCGCCCATGACTGCTACCCAAAACACACTGCACCGGACCCTTATGCTCCTTCCTGCGGGTGGTGGGCCTACGGGAAGGTGTGTTCCAACTATAGGGGGATCACACTCCTCAGCCTCCCAGGGAAAGTCTATTCCAGAGTACTGGAGAGGAGAGTCTGACCGTCAGTCGAACCTCGGATACAGGAGGAGCAATGTGGTTTTCGTCCTGGTCGTGGAACACTGGACCAGCTCTATACCCTCCACAGGGTGCTCGAAGGTTCGTGGGAGTTTGCCCAACCAGTCCACATGTGTTTTGTGGACTTGGAGAAGGCAGTCGACCGTGTCCCTCATGGAATTCTGTGGGAGGTGCTCTGGGAGTACGGGGTCCGTGGCCCTCTGTTAAGGGCTGTTCGGTCTCTATATAACCGGAGCAGGATCTGTTCTCAGTGAATGTTGGACTCCGACAGGGCTGTCCTTTGTCACCGGTTCTGTTCATTGCTTTTATGGACAGAATTTCTATGCGCAGCCAGGGGCTGGAGGGAGTCTGGTTTGGGGACCACAGGATTTAATCGCTGATTTTTGCAGATGATGTTGTCCTGTTGGCTCCTTCAGGCCTGGACTTACAGCATGCACTGGGGCGTTTTGCAGCTGAGTGTGAAGCGGCTGGGATGAGGGTCAGCATCTCCAAATCTGAGGCCATGGTTCTCGACCAGAAAAAGGTGGCTTGCACCCTCCAGGTTGGAGGGAGTTTCTCGGGGTCTTGTTTACGAGTGAGGGAAGGATGGATTGTGAGATTGACAGATGGATCGGTGCAGCGGCAGCAGTAATGCGGTCTATGTACCGGTCTGTTGTGGTGAAGAAGGAGCTAAGCCGGAAAGCGAAGCTCTCGATTTACCAGTCAATCTATGTTCCTACTCTCACCTATGGTCATGAGCTCTGGGTCATGACCGAAAGGATAAGATCCCGGATACAAACGGCCGAAATGAGCTTCCTCCGTAGGGTGGCGGGGCGCTCCCTTAGAGATAGGGCAAGGAGCTCTGTCACCCGGGAGGAGCTCAGAGTAGAGCCGCTGCTCCTCCACATCGAAAGGGGACAGTTGAGGTGGTTCGGGCATCTGTTTCAGATGCCTCCGGGACGTCTCCCTGGGGAGGAGACCCAGGACACGCTGGAGAGACTATGTCTCTCGGCTGGCCTGGGAATGCCTCGGGGTCCCTCCGGAAGAGCTGGAGGAAGTGTCTGGGGAGAGGGAGGTCTGGGCATCCCTGCTTAGACTGCTGCCCCCGCGACCCGTCTCCGGATAAGCGGAAGACAATGAATGAATGAATGAATGAATGACCTCGCTGTGACCTTGACACTTTTTGGATCAACTCCCAAATCTTAATCAGTTCAACTGCACAATAATACAGTAATAATTCCAAATACAAACGTTTAGACGCTCAGTCATGAAATACAGCGTCAATGTGAATCTCGGGCGGATCGACAAACAGAACATATTTCGCATTTAGAGGCAACGAAATTTATTTCTTAAACTAAACTGGATTGTGAAACGATTTGTCACAGTTTGAAATTTTGAATAAAAATGGTGAGAGACAAATATGCCATTAGTGTGGAGTTGAGTGCAAACAGTTCACAGATCACACTTATTATACTTATTATACTTGTACGGACGTTTCACTGGCATGTCTTTAAAACACACACGCACACATGCGCGCACACACACACACACACACACACTACCCTTCTGAGAACCTTCCACTGACATATTTCCTTCTTTCTTTCCTTCTTTCTTTCTTTCTTTCTTTCTTTCTTTTTCCTTCTCCCGTTCCTTCTCCCAATCTTTCTTTCTTTCTTTTTTCTCCATTTCTTTCTTTTTCCTTCTCCCTTTCGTTCTTTTGTTGTTTCTTTCTTTTTCCTTCTCCTGTTCCTTCTCCCAATCTTTCTTTCTTTCTCTTCCTTTCTTTCTTTCTTTCTTTCTCCTTCTCCATTTCTTTCTTTTTCCTTCTCCCATTCCTTCTCCCATTCTTTCTTTCTTTCTTTCTTTCTTTCTTTCTTTCTTTCTTTCTTTCTTTCTTTCTCCATTTCTTTCTTTTTCCTTCTCCCATTCCTTCTCCCATTCTTTCTTTCTTTCTTTTTCTTTCTTTCTTCTTTCTTTCTTTCTTTCTTTCTTTCTTTCTTTCTTTCTTTCTTTCTCCTTCTCCATTTCTTTCTTTTTCCTTCTCCCATTCCTTCTCCCATTCTTTCTTTCTTTCTTTTTTTCTTTCTTTCTTTCTTTCTTTCTTTCTTTCTTTCTTTCTTTCTTTCTTTCTTTCTCCTTCTCCATTTCTTTCCTTTTCCTTCTCCCATTCCTTCTCCCGTTCTTTCTTTCTTTCTTTCTTTTCTTTCTTTCTTTCTTTCTTTCTTTCTTTCTTTCTCCTTCTCCATTTCTTTCTTTTTCCTTCTCCCATTCCTTCTCCTGTTCATTCTTTCTTTCTTTCTTTCTTTCTTTCTTTCTTTCTTTCTTTCTTTCTTTCTTTCTTTCTTTCTATTTTAAACACTGCTGTTTTTATTTAAACTGTATTCACTTAAAAGTCAAAACTGTCACACTCTTATTATTGTGGTCATGTGAGTTAGCTTTCCCTGTCCATTTCCCAGTCTCTGTGAGTTGTAGCCCATTCACATGGGACTATGTACTATCTATCCATCCATCCATCCATCCATCCATCCATCCATCCATCTCTCTCTCTCTCTCTCTCTCTCTCTCTCTCTATATATATATTATATATATATATATATATATATATATATATATATATATACATACACACAGGTGCATCTCAATAAATTAGAATGTCGTGGAAAAGTTCATTTATTTCAGTAATTCAACTCAAATTGTGAAACTCGTGTATTAAATAAATGCACACAGACTGAAGTTCTTTTAATTGTGATGATTTTGGCTCACATTTAACAAAAACCCACCAATTCACTCTCTCAACAAATTAGAATACTTCATAAGACCAATAAAAAAACATTTTTAGTGAATTGTTGGCCTTCTGGAAAGTATGTTCATTTACTGTACATGTACTCAGTACTTGGTAGGGACTCCTTTTGCTTTGATTACTGCCTCAATTGGGCGTGGCATGGAGGTGATCAGTTTGTGGCACTGCTGAGGTGGTATGGAAGCCCAGGTTTCTTTGACAGTGGCCTTCAGCTCATCTGCATTTTTTGGTCTCTTGTTTCTCATTTTCCTCTTGACAATACCCCATAGATTCCCTATGGGGTTCAGGTCTGGTGAGTTTGCTGGCCAGTCAAGCACACCAAAACCATGGTCATTTAACCAACTTTTGGTGCTTTTGGCAGTGTGGGCAGATGCCAAATCCTGCTGGAAAATGAAATCAGCATCTTCAAAAAGCTGGTCAGCAGAAGGAAGCATGAAGTGCTCCAAAATTTCTTGGTAAACGGGTGCAGTGACTTTGGTTTTCAAAAAACACAATGGACCAACACCAGCAGATGACATTGCACCCCAAATCATCACAGACTGTGGAAACTTAACACTGGACTTCAAGCAAACTTGGGCTATGAGCTTCTCCACCCTTCCTCCAGACTATAGGACCTTGGTTTCCAAATGAAATACAAAACTTGCTCTCATCTGAAAAGAGGACTTTGGACCACTGGGCAACAGTCCAGTTCTTCTTCTCCGTTGCCCAGGTAAGACGCCTCTGACGTTGTCTGTGGTTCAGGAGTGGCTTAACAAGAGGAATACGACAACTGTAGCCAAATTCCTTGACACGTCTGGCTTGTGGTGGCTCTTGATGCCCAGCCTCAGTCCATTCCTTGTGAAGTTCACTCAAATTCTTGAATGGATTTTGCTTGACAATCCTCATAAGGCTGCGGTTCTCTCGGTTGGTTGTGTATCTTTTTCTTCCACACTTTTTCCTTCCACTCAACTTTCTGTTAACATGCTTGGATACAGCACTCTGTGAACAGCCAGCTTCTTTGGCAATGAATGTTTGTGGCTTACCCTCCTTGTGAAGGGTGTCAATGATGTGTCTTCTGGACAACTGTCAGATCAGTCTTCCCCATGATTGTGTAGCCTACTGAACCAAACTGAGAGACCATTTTGAAGGCTCAGGAAATCTTTGCAGGTGTTTTGAGTTGATTAGCTGATTGGCATGTCACCATATTCTAATTTGTTGAGATAGTGAATTGGGGTTTTTGTTAAATGTGAGCCAAAATCATCACAATTAAAAGAACCAAAGACTTAAAATCAGTCTGTGTGCACTGAATTTATTTAATACACGAGCTTCACAATTTGAGTTGAATTACTGAAATAAATGAACTTTTCCACGACATTCTAATTTATTGAGATGCACCTGTATATATATATATATATATATATATATATATATATATATATATATATATATATATATATATATATATAATCTAGCCATGGGGGTCACAGTCCAGTGACTTCTGTGCCGGTCCCAAGCCCGGATAAATAGAGAGGGTTGCGTCAGGAAGGGCATCCGGCGTAAAACATTGCCAAGTTTAACCATGCGAATCGTCAGTACGAATTTCATACCGGATCGGTCGAGGCCCGGGTTAACAACGACCGCCATCGGCGCCGTTGACCTACAGGGCGCCGGTGGAAATTGGGCTACTGTTGGTCGAAGAAGTAGAGGAGGGAGGAGAGTGCGCAGACAGAGAGAGAAGAGGAAAGGTAAGAGTGTAGGACTGAGAATAGGAACTCTGAATGTTGGTACTATGACAGGGAAAGGTAGAGAGCTGGCTGATGTGATGGAGAGAAGGAAGGTGGATATACTGTGTGTACAGGAGACCAGGTGGAAGGGTAGCAAGGCTCGTAGTATAGGAGCAGGATTCAAGCTGTTTTATTATGGTGTGTATAGTAAGAGAAATGGGGTAGGTGTGGTCCTGAAGGAGGAGTTTGTGAGGAATGTCCTGGAGGTGAAGAGAGCGTCAGACAGGGTGATGAGTCTGAAGTTAGAGACTGAAGGGGTGATGTTGAATGTTGTTAGTGGTTATGCCCCACAGGTAGGTTGTGAGTTGGAGGAGAAAGAGAGATTCTGGAGTGAATTAGATGAGGTGATGGAGAGTATTCCCACGGGGTGAGAGAGTGGTGATAGGAGCGGATTTTAATGGACATGTTGGTGAGGGGAACACAGGTGATGAGGAGGTGATGGGCAAGTTTGGAGTTAAGGAAAGGAACCTTGAAGGACAGATGGTAGTGGACTTTGCTAAGAGGATGGACATGGGTGTGGTTATTTTCAGAAGAGGGAGGAGCATAGAGTGACTTACAAGAGTGGAGGTAGGAGCACACAGGTAGACTACATCCTATGTAGAAGAGGCAATCTGAAAGAGATTAGTGACTGTAAAGTGGTAGTGGGAGAGAGTGTAGCCAGACAGCATAGGATGGTGGTGTGTAGGATGACTCTGATGGTCTGTAAGAAGAAGAGGTCAGAGATAGAGAAGAAAACCAAGTGGTGGAAGCTGAAAAAGGAGGAATGTTGTGAGGAATTTAGACAGAAGTTGAGGCAGGCTCTGGGTGGTCAGGTAGTGCTGCCAGATGACTGGGAAACTACAGCAGAAGTGATCAGGGAGACAGGGAGAAAGGTGCTGGGTGTGTCATCTGGAAGGAGGAAAGAAGATAAGGAGACTTGGTGGTGGAATGAGGAAGTTCAGGATAGTATCCAGAGGAAGAGGTTAGCCAAGAAGAAGTGGGACATGGACAGGACTGAAGAGAATAGACAGGAATACAAGGAGTTACAGCGCAGAGTGAAGAGGGAGGTGTCTAAGGCCAAGCAGAAGGCATATGACGAGTTGTACACTAGGTTAGACACTAGAGAAGGAGAGAAGGACTTGTACAGGTTAGCTAGGCAGAGGGATCGAGATGGGAAGGATGTGCAGCAAGTTAGAGTTATTAAGGATAGAGATGGAAGGGTGCTCACAAGTGAGGAGAGTGTACAGAGGAGATGGAAGGAGTACTTTGAGGAGCTGATGAATGAGGAAAATGAGAGGGAAAAAAGAGTAGAAGGGGTGAACTCTGTGGAACAGAAAGTAGATAAGATTAGAAAGGATGAAGTCAGGAAGGCTTTGAAGAGGATGAAAAGTGGGAAGGCAGTTGGTCCTGATGACATCCCGGTGGAGGTCTGGAAGTGTTTGGGAGAGGCAGCAGTGGAATTTTTAGCTAGTTTGTTCAACAGGGTTTTAGAGAGTGAGAGGATGCCTGAGGAATGGAGAAGAAGTGTGTTAGTGCTGATCTTTAAGAATAAGGGTGACGTGCAGAGTTGCAGTAACTATAGGGGGATAAAGTTGATGAGCCATACAATGAAGCTATGGGAAAGAGTAGTGGAAGCTAGGTTAAGGAAGGTAGTGGAAATTTGTGAGCAGCAGTATGGCTTCATGCCCAGAAAGAGCACAACAGATGCAATTTTTGCTCTGAGAATTTTGATGGAGAAGTATAGGGATGGTCAGAGGGAGTTGCACTGTGTGTTTGTAGACTTGGAGAAAGCGTATGACAGGGTGCCAAGAGAAGAGCTGTGGTACTGTATGAGGAAGTCAGGAGTAGCAGAGAAGTATGTCAGAGTGGTGCAGGACATGTATGAGAGGAGCAGGACAGTGGTGAAGTGTGCTGTAGGTCAGACAGAGGAGTTCAATGTGGAGGTGGGACTGCATCAGGGATCGGCTCTGAGCCCCTTCCTGTTTGCTATAGTGATGGACCAGTTGTCAGAGGAGGTCAGACAGGAGTCTCCTTGGACAATGATGTTTGCAGATGACATTGTGATCTGTAGTGAGAGCAGGGAGCAGGTGGAGGAAAACCTGGAGAGGTGGAGGTTTGCGCTGGAGAGAAGAGGGATGAAAGTCAGTCGTAGTAAGACTAAGTACATGTGTGTGAATGAAAGGGAGGGAAGTGGAACAGTAAGGTTACAGGGTGAAGAGGTGAAGAAGGTACAGGAGTTTAAGTACTTGGGGTCAACAGTCCAGAGTAATGGAGAGTGTGGGAAAGAGGTAAAGAAGCGAGTGCAGGCAGGTTGGAATGGGTGGAGAAAGGTGTCGGGAGTTCTGTGTGATCAGAAAATATCAGCGAGAATCAAGGGGAAGGTGTACAGGACAGTGGTGAGACCGGCCATGCTGTATGGTTTAGAGACAGTGTCACTGAGGAAGAGACAGGAGTCAGAGCTAGAGGTAGCAGAGCTGAAGATGTTGAGGTTCTCTTTGGGAGTGACAAGGTTGGACAGGATTAGGAACGAGTACATCAGAGGGACAGCTCATGTTGGACGTTTGGGGGACAAAGTTAGGGAGGCCAGATTAAGATGGTTTGGACATGTTCAGAGGAGGGAGAGTGAGTATATTGGTAGGAGAATGTTGGACATGAAGCTGCCAGGCAGGAGGCAAGAGGAAGGACAAAGAGGAGGTATATGGATGTAATAAATGAGGATATGAAGCTAGTGGGTGCAAGTGTTGAGGATGCAGAAGATAGGGATAGGTGGAGAGAGATGATTCGCTGTGGCGACCCCTGAAGGGAGAAGCCGAAAGAAGAAGAAGATATATATATATATATATATATATATATATATATATATATATATATATATATATATGTGTGTGTGTGTGTGTGGGGAGTGATGACAACATAAGACTTATCAAACCAAGCCACACTGGCACTTCAAACACAGCAGATGTGCCACTGGATTCCATGACAACTGTGTTTGGTGTTGCCTGGAAACCGCCCGAAACACACTCCTTTATACACGCTCCCAAACATACACACAGACATGTTACAACCATACTGTTAATGCTTAGGTCTCTTACACAAAAATATATACACCCACATACCTCACACAATCACACAAAGCCTACACACGTATAAACAAACACCACAAGAACTCTTTGGCTGTCTGTGTTTTTTTTGTTTTTGAAAGGCTGACCACTTCCTCCGCATTCTTTCCTCCATCATAAAGAAATCTATCTCTCTTTCTTGGATGAAGGGATATGCAGGGGCCCTGGCACAAAGACCGCCATTCTTGTGAGTTTTATCGAGTGGCCTATGCTGTGGTGATAGCATCTGATTGAGAGGGAAAAAAAAACGGTGGTACTTCGAGACATATGGGACATCAGAGACGGAAACAGAGAAGGTGTTTACTAGCACAAGCATGTGTTTCATTAAATACTCGATGACTTTAACATACTGCAAAAAAAAATATGAGTTAATAACCAAGCAATGCCTTACGTTAACTCTTTTTACCAGTACAACGGTGTTCCGTTCTGCCGGCTGAATAGAAATCGACTTATCAGATATTTGCTCATCAGTATAAACAAAGGAATTATTTTATGGCCTCAAGTCTGATATAAAATGAGTCAGGACTCTGTTGGCTTTCTGTTGGAGATGTTTTTCCCTCCTACATAGAATTTTAGTGGTTGAAGATAACAGCTTCAAAATTGAGAGATTTATGATCAGGCATGTGGAGCATCTTTCGGAGCAGAAATGGGTTTGATATCAACATTTACTTTGAAGATAAGA
The DNA here is from genome assembly GCA_033459395.1 of Hemibagrus guttatus. Classification (NCBI taxonomy): domain Eukaryota; kingdom Metazoa; phylum Chordata; class Actinopteri; order Siluriformes; family Bagridae; genus Hemibagrus; species Hemibagrus guttatus. Next base: position 11,080,306 of record JAUCMX010000027.1, read on the forward strand.
CCTCGGCATACATGCCCTTACAAATTTTCGCCTTGAGAATTGAAATTTTGACTGAACTGAACGCTGACTATGTTGCGTGTACGTCTGGGAGCTGTCCAAAACTTGTTTGCGTCAGAGGAAAGCCAAGTGAAGCCAACCGAAGCGAGTTTACGAATTTTGCGAATTTTTTTTCCGTCAGTGAAAGCTGTTTTGAAAGAATCAACCCATGATACCAAAGCTGCCTTCGGTATGCATTCAAAAGATAGGTGATTTTTCGCGTGTTTGTTTGTTGACAGATTGGTGGTGTGGGTGGTCTGTTCTATTTTTAGCCCAAGCTTGGTGGCATGACTTCCTGTGAGAACCCTTGACATGGAATGCTAGGCTTGGGTCAGTTCTTTGTAAGCAGCCATACAGTTTACATACGCTTCGTATTGGTAATATTGGTCATATTTTTGGGTGTCTGGAAGGGATTATCTGCATTTACATTATTTCTTATGGGAAAATTAGTTTCGCAATACGGATTTTCGCCTTAAGAACTCGCCTCCAGAATGAATTAAATTTCTATGCTGAGGTATTGCCCCCAGTAGGCAATAAAGTCCAGAATCATTCCATATTCTGAAACATTTGCCATCCTGTCAGTTCAGCTCCATTTTTAAACTCTGCACCATTTAACACAAGCCTTTACAAGATTAAATATAGGAAATGAAATGATCTTCCAAGACAAAAACATGTGCCAGGAGGATGGGAACATCATCCCCACTTCAACACACCTCCTTCCTCTGTCTAGAATGTGCCTTCAAGAGGAACCATTAAGTTTTTTAAAAGCGCTCATCCACAGAAAAAGGAACAAACAGATAGGCTCTGGAGGAGGAGGAGGAGGAGGAGGAGGAGGAGGAGGTACGCTGGAGAAAAGACCAAGAATTGTATCTTAAATACAGAAAGAGGCTTCTTCTTAAAGGGGTAGTCTGTTGTTTTTATTGTTATAGGTCAGACCTATAATAATTACATCAATGGTTCAGAGATCTGTTTGTCTTCCTGAAGGCAAGTTATACAATATGAACTCACCATGTATGCTGGAGGAATTAGGAAGAGGGAAACCATGTCAACATTTTATTATAAATGCATTTCGATTCACATGGAGCAGAGGGCTGATGAAGTGCTCCTTTAAGGTCCTGTTCACACCTGGTATTAAAAAGTGTCTTGAATGAGACATAACCATTCACACCTGGCATTATGAAAGCGTCTCCTGTGATCACTTGTGTTCATAGAGATTTATTTCCGCTTGTGTCACACATTAATTATGGCAACCTTCCGCTGAATACTCTGTCTTGGGGCAACCTGGAGACTATCCCAGGAGACTCGAGGCACAAGGCTGGGTACACTGTGGAGAAAATGCCAGTCTATCGCATGACACAATCACACTACGGAAAAATTAGAGATAGTAATCAGCTGACAAAGCATGTCTTTGGACTGGGGGAGGAAACCAGAGTACCTGCAGGAAACCCCTGAGGCAGGGGAGAACATGCAAACTCCACAGACACACACACACACACACACACACACACACACACACACACATGGAGGAGGCAGGAATGAACACCCCAGACTTGAAGGTATGAGGCAGATGTGTTAACCACTAACCCACCCTGCCCCTTTATAAGCATCATACATTCACTCATTCACTCCACTAGCTTTATCCTGGTCACCATGGATCCAAAGACTATCCCAGGAACACTGGATGTGAGGACACCATTTACACACACATACATACCTTTGACTTGCCAGTTCACCTTGGAAAAGATTTTTCAGGGGAAAACACGCGAAACTTGGAGACGATCACGCCATCGTTAAACCGCCATTGCCTCAGTCAGCTTTCGGCAGGAAGGAATTAGTGCTAAGTCTATAATGAACTCAGAACTTCACTGACCTATTAGTTCCTCAAGAGTTTTTGGTTGGTGTTGTAGAAAGGACATTATCAGCATTTACATTATTTACTGTCCAGTGTCACCCAAATGTGGATGAGGTTCCCTTCTGAGCCTGGTTCCTCTAAAGGTTTCTTCCTCATATCATCTCAGGGAGTTTTTCCTTGCCACCGTCGCATCAGGCTTGCTCATTAGGGATAAATGTTAGAGATAAATAGTACCTTAACTTTAAACTGTATAATTTTTTCTATGTTTCTTTAATTCTGTAAAGCTGCTTTGAGACAATGTCCATTGTTAAAAGCACTATATAAATAAATTGAATTGACCTGAATCTCTGTTCTCACAGTAACCCAAGCTCAGGTTCTCAGTTTCCCGGCTGATCAGTTGTACAGTTTTCAGGCAGAGACAACTTTTCAACGCCCCCCCAGTCCCTCCCTAACATCATGCTTCAGTACACCAGTATCTAACCTTGACTGGATTTGGAGACTTTGTTCAGATTTGTTCAGACTTCTTGAGACGTTTGTCTGTGTATTTCCACCTACTCAGCGTGTGTTTTATACACACTACACGACCTACGTATATATATCTAAGCACTTCAATGATTTAAATCAGGGAATATAGTTGAAAGACAGTTGAAAGAATGCAAAGGGAGTGGTGAAAAGGCCTTCAGAGCGAGGAACGCACAACAAAAGCAGGATATAGCAAGGAATAGCTATACTTGTGTATTTGCATTATGACGCATTGAGGGTGGTGTACAAAGATGGCTTGATGTTCAGGCTTCCGAAATCCAGACGTGCCGTACGTCTCTTTTGTGCGTCAATTGGCCTCCTGGCGAGCTCTGATTGGTTGACACGGGGAGGTGTGTCCGTTTGTGTTTGCGTACACGGAAGCTGCGTGAAACGTCTTCTAATCCACATTTTTATCAAGGGATTTAAGATGATAGGAAATATAAATATAGGAATATGATTCTTTAATCTGATTGCAAACGTTGCATCGCTCTTTTAAAAACTATGCAGGGTTAAGAGCTATGCATGGGAGCGTGGCATGTATAGGATTCGGACATATCACTTTTTATAAATATAAATATTGACAAATTACGTTATGATAGCAACAATTTTTCCGTGGAGAAAAAAGCGGGGAAAAAATCCTAAAAGGCGGATACAGTTTGCTGAAAGTGTATGCATACATCATTTACAGCTGCATAGATACACACATACAAATTGATAACGTCAAAAAAGACAACTGGTCTCTAGTCCACACATATACAAGCGATGTTTGCATTGTTCGCACGTTGTAGATACTTTGATCTAAGCACATCCAACAATAGCCCTAAACAAAACGTCCACAAACTCTCCATCAAACCACAGCTCTCAAGCCTTACAAACACAAACTTTAAACACTCCCTTTCTCTTTTACACACACACACACACACACACACACACACACAAACACACACACATGCTCATACACACACACATGCATACTTTAGGCTTGCCTTTCGTTCCTTATTTCCATCTCAAAAGTAAACAGGATTAGAAATGGCTCAATGAAGCGTCGCCGCATTTTTAAAAGAGACAAAAGCATCAAATCAAGAGCCTGCAAGTCCAGACATGGCTCTAAACTCCAAACACACTCATCCTTCCATGCTTTTATAAAGAAATGAATTAAAAAAAAAAAAAAAAAAAAAACAGCTTTGGAGCGTTAAGCTTTTTGGCCTAGTGCGAGGCAAGAAAAAGAGAAAGAAAACTATTTCTGCGCTCTCGGTTCAAGGCTAGTGCTAATAATTACAATGCTGCAGGACGTATAAACATCTTACGTGTTCGTTAAGAGAGACATATCTCCGAAAATTTAACGCAAGGGGATGTTTGGATTACACGATCGACGATGAGCTCCTTTACGTAAATATTTGGAGCTCCTCTCATTCCGAGGAGGACAGCGCCGCTGGATCAGACGACTCCGAGCTGTTTTCTGGGAGAAGTGGAGTAAAGAGTTTAGAAGATGGTTTCATTCCATCACTGAGAAAAATGACGTATTTCTGTCAGAATATAGCTATTAAATAAGACTCTCTGCAAACATAAAAGTTGGTTATATTTGCTATGGCATAAAGAAGAGTTTGTCTTCGTCCCAAAATGTCAGATATTAATTCGATATTTCTGTGGCTTCTGTTAACGCTCTCAGTTTATCGGTAACGGCGTTACAGTGTTTTGACATTAAACCCAAATACTCAAGTCACCACTCAGGACTAACGCTGCAGTTATTTACAACAGGGCTGATAATCACAGGTTTGTTTTCCCAATGAAGAATTTCTTCCAAACGATGGATCCATTACATGATTCCATGAGTCCCTTTGGCAAACCAGGAGCCGTTCTCATGTAATAACGTCAATAAGCAATAAGCAACGTCCCCCTCAGAATCGTGATGCTACACTGAAGATCAGATCTGTGCTGATATTCAATATGTATTCAGAGTGCGATATTGATAGATAATTGACAGTTTTGATAAATAAGAAATTAGCACTGAGTATGACCAAATAATATGTTTATTTTTGCTGTAAAATGATACTGTAAATGATTTGTACCTTCGCTTTAATTAATTTATTTGTTTATTGTAATATTATAATATTTTATAATATTAATATTTATACAATATTTGTAATATTTTAATATTAATATTTTTACATTTAATTCTTTTTCAAATAAAGTAATTAATTTATTTTTAATTAATAATTTTATATAATAATGAACATATGATTTTTAAAATCTAAAAATACATAACAAGTAATTTAAAAACAATGATTAAAAGCATTTTAATTACTTAATTAAATTAATTCATTAGGGATTCTTTAGGAGAAATACGTGCAAGTAGATAATTATAAAATATTAAAAAATGACATTGAACATTTGAATTCTTTTTGATAAATAAATAAATTTCGTCATTCGGTCTCCCTCACATAGAAAACACACACCCACACACCCATGCGCACACACACACACACACACACACACACACACACACACACACACACAGCAGATCTACTTTCTGTTCCCTGTGGGTGCCTTGATCAGTCCATGCCAAGCTCAATACCACCATGTGCTTTATCAGTGAGCAGACACAAATGTTCCCTGTGTCTCCACTACTGGAGGCGGGTGTGTGTGTGTCTGTGTGTGTCTGTGTGTGTGTGTTTGGGTGGGTGTGTTTGCATTCCATGAGTGGTCTTACTTTCTCCAGAAGTGGCAGGCACTGGGGCACTTTGCTCTCTGGACTCTCCAGCTTAACAATGCTGATGAAGGAGCTTTCTTGTCGCTCATCCTCACTGGTGTTACACAGAGACAGCGGGTGAGACTGCAGAGAGAGAGAGAGACAGAGAGAGAGAGACAGAGGGGGGTATTTAATTATGTACCAACAAAAATGAAAAATACATATCACTGCCAACATATCAGTAGACTTTAGTGTAGACTTTGCATTAAGTAAATGCATTATTTAAGGACAACAAGACAAATGTGTGTGTGTGTGTGTGTGTGTGTGTGTGTGTGTGTTAATGGCAAAGAATGTAACACATGGCTCTTCCTGTACATGTGGGTGCACATTTGATTAATAGCCACCTTCTCAGAGCAGCTAAAAAATTGCAGGAGAAATCAGAACAGCCATAAACATGTTAAGTGTTACAGTGCGTCTAACACACAGAACCATTCATTCATTCATTGTCTGCTGCTTATCCGAACTACACTCGGGTCACGGGGAGCCTGTGCCTATCTCAGGCGTCATAGGGCATCAAGGCAGGATACACCCTGGACGGAGTGCCAACCCATCACAGGGCGCGCGCGCGCGCGCACACACACACACACACACACACACACACTCTCAGTCACTCATGCAATCACACACTACGGACAATTTAGCGATTGATTTGCCAATCAAACTACCATGCATGTCTTTGGACTGGGGGAGGAAACCGGAGCACCCGGAGGAAACCCCCGAGGCACGGGGAGAACATGCAAACTCCACACACACATGGCGGAGGCGGGAATCGAACCCCCAACCCTGGAGGTGTGAGGCAAACGTGCTAACCACTAAGCCACCGTGCCCCCCACACAGAACCATCCAACCTCAATTCTCAAACAGAGTGAACACCCAGAGCAAGTAAACTGAAGGATTCTCTTAATGAATGAGGCATAAAATCATGCTCAAGTTCGGGTCAGGACCTCCTTAAACTCCGTAAGAACACAGAACATGGCCACCGGTCACATCAGGAGGAAAACATAAACCTGAGATTAGATTTCATGCTAATCTGTAATCAGTTTGTTTCTGCTAATTCACATTAATTTGAGATCTGCTTCAGGTTGCTCATTTTTGCTAATCTAAGATCAGATTGTGTCTGTTATTTCATGCTAATTTTAGATCAGATTGTGTTTGTTATTTCATGCTAACTGAATATCAGATTTTGTCTAAACTGAGATCAGATTGTGTCTATTTCTTGCTAATCTGAGTTCAGATTGTTTCTGTTATTTCATGCTAATCTGAAATCTGATTATGTTTGCTAATTCATGCTAAACGGAGATCAGTTTTGGTGTCTGCTATTTCATGATTTCTTGTGTTTTCTGATTTATGTTTATTTGAGATCTGTTTGTGTTTACTAATTAACGCTAATATGAGATCTGTTTGTGTTTACTAATTAATGCTAATATGAGATCTGTTTGTGTTTACTAATTAATGCTAATATGAGATCTGTTTGTGTGTACTAATTCATACAAATCTGAGGTAGAGTTTGGTGTCTCCTAATTTGAGCTCATCTTCTAAAGAATAAGCCTTATACATCAACCTAAATGGTCTAGAGAGATGATTAAATGACTGTGACCACAAAATGCCATTAAACATCACATAAAACTCCACCAAAAAGTCATGTTTCTTAACCCTGGCCTGAGTCACCTTAAGGAACACCATGGAATCCTGGAAAATAAATTTCCTCTAAATCCTTCCTGAACTCAAGGAAGAAGTCTTAACCTAGCTCCCCTCAGCTTACTGTGGTAGGCCAAATGATGGGGAGGAGAGCATAGGGAGTTCCCCTGACCTCAGGCTGAAATCCCTAAAACCAAACTGCCCAAGCATGACATCAGCAGTGGGTGAAACTTGTCAGAAAGTATGACCTTATTCGGAACACGCAGCTGGTGCTGTCAGTGGAAGACAATGGTTTTAAAAGCAATGGAATAAAAGTTGGTCATGGATTTCTATTAGAGCCAATAAACATAAATGTGGATCATGTAGGAATGGTCATGAATCAAGAAGCTGGATGCTGTCCAATCCTGTCCAAAATATTACCACCATCATCATCATCATTATCATCATCCATTTAGTATGTTTATGACAGCATGCATTAAATATCTGGGCCGTACATCTCAAGGTTATGGAGGATTTCAGAGATATTGCAGCAGCATCTGCTTTCAATGCTTCTCATTACTTAGAGCTGGACCATTCTCAGTTCTCAGCTAATCTTTTGTATACAGCCATGTGACCTTTCAATAACTGATGTAACATGTTCCTCAGCTAGACTGGATTTGGGACTATCCATCCATCTATCCATCCATTTCTTGTAGCACTTATCCTACACAGGGTCATCGGGAACATGGAGATTATCCCAGTGGTGGGACAACATAGATCGGGTGAAAACACATCACAGGCCACACACACAAATCATTCACATACTATGGACAATTTAGTGATACCGATCAGCCTACAACGCATGTCTTTGGACTTGGGGAGGAAACCCCTGAAGCACAAGGAGAACATGCAAATTTCAGAGCCACCATGCCTGAAAATTGTATATAACTTTGCATTTTCTCTTGAGGACTTGTAGAAATAATAACTTTTCATGAGCTTTCCCCAAAGCCAGTGGGCTTGAACATTCACGTGAAGACTGTTTATCCATGAATTCTTCACAAAGTCCATTATTCTCTTTATTGCAAAGCCAAACAGACTCTAAGACAACCTCATGAGCATTTTTAAGATGGCAGAAAGACAGCAGGCAAGAACCAGTAGACTCTTTCGAGACAGTGTTCTGATCCAATAAGTCCCAACTTCTGTATAGTTTCATAAATACCAAAAGCAAAAGGGGAATGAAAATTACACTCCCAAATTTAACAAGTAGCCAGAATTCAGGACTTGGGGTAAGAGTGATATTTGTTAGGCTTCTCCTAAAGACAGAGGCCTTAATCATCTAAATGGAGACTTGGTTATGAGTCCATTTTCAAGCTTGCTATTATCTTTATTGCATAACATCAAGTGGACTTAAAAACAGCCTCATGATCTCAGAGTTTTCACAAGCAGGGGGCCTGGGAACTAAAAATCCCAGTAATTTCAACATGGAAACCAAATCGAACCACAAGATGTGCATACAGCTACCACCCAGAATGTTGACAGCCTGAATGTTGACAGTGGTCAGTTCTGGCTAGCTGTCTCTGCTGGAGAGTGGATGAGATGTCCCCGTCCTGCGCCTTTGTACTTGCGATTAAAAGCATTCTGCCGCCGCCGTAGTTGGCCAACTAAAAATAGAACAAAAAAAAAAGTCTTGACAGCCTCAAAAACAAACAGCGGTGCAGAGAGCAGGGGAAAATAAATAGTGGCTGTGGTGAGAAGTCAATAATTTTTTTCCACTCCCAGTTTTGCCCTACGGGTCTCCTTTTGTCCTGTGCCAGCAGTGGGTCCAGTTCATGTGCTGCCAATTCAGCTAAGATGCAAGAGTCATTCGTTTTGTCGTCCTTGATCTGTCTATTTCTCCATCCCCTGGGCCTTAGATTATCCTCCACCCTTCAATTTACTTCCATTCAAAGCTCACACAAGCAAAGGGCTTCTCCAAAGGCTTCTGGTTCTGAGGTTACAAATGTTGTGACAAATTGCCCACTTCCATACTTCACAACTAATATGACCAAATCCAGCAGGCGCACAGAAGGAGATATTGCTGTCTAGAGTCTTTTAGTGAAACAAATAACTATACGCAGAAAACATATATGGTTGTGGAAGGAGTTTGAGCATTTTTAAATGAGGAGGGGGTTCAGGGAGTGATTGACAGGAAACTGGGGTCAGGGAGGCCCTTTATCCCCATTTCAAAGGCTTCACCCCCTGAGGGCCAGAGACTCAGCCAAGTCTAGTATGTGTCAGGAAAGAATTCTGTTCCCCAAATCCTGCGCCCAGACCTCTCTCTCTTTCTCTCTCTCTCTCTGCTCTTTCCAACAGCACCAAAATACTTGGCCAGCAGCCGGCGTGTTGTTCCGACCCAGTTTCCTGTGACAACTGTCTCACTGTCTCTCTCTCTCTCTCTCTCTCTCTCTCTCTCTCTCTCTCTCTCTCTCTCTCTCTCTCTCTCTCTCTCTGTTCGTATGTGCATCTGTGTGTATGTCTGTGAGACTTTGCTCAGCGCATCTAATCCAAACAGTGCTGTTATGCTCTACAGGATCCTGCCAAGCTTCTCTTTCACACACAAACACTCACGTCCGTGTGAAACACATCCTGGCCTTGTTTTCTTGCTAAGACAGATGCTAACTGTTGCATACAGACATTTCAGAAGATAGGCACTTGGGAGACGGTGGCTTTGAATCCTGATGATGAAGCATGAGATTAGAATTGGTCCTGCTCTCTGGGAGGGAAGCATGGCATTACTCTCCTGTCAGTTGACACTAGATAATTGTGGGCGTCTGTAAACTCTGCTAAAGAGGTTAGTCCAAGTGCATTCACATGCTCAGGGCCACTGCAATTTCACTGTAAAATAATTTTCCTTTTTTATTTAACAAAATCTCAGATGCCTTAACCTTAGCACTAATCCTTAAGAGCAGCAGCGTGGTAGCTTTTGGTGTAAGTGGTTCTGCATGTGGCAAATCAAATAAGAAAGCATACGAAGTTCATGAATTTAGCTGCATGTCTTTGTGGAAATAGTGAGAGGATTTGGGATTTTTCTTTTTCTTTCTTTCTTTTTTTTTTTTTTTTTTTTACTATATTGTTCCAGATTTTGTCCAGAGTGAAAGTGTCTTTTCAGAAACATTAAAAAAGAAAGGTGAAGCAAACATCTATGAGAAAAGCGGTTTAAATAAGGCCAGGCCACCTAATTACAGCTGTCCTTGAGCATCTCTGTTAAGTCAGCTTAAGCCCAAAATTACTCACAAAATAAAATACAAAGCTCATACATTTCCTGGAAATTTTTCAAAAAGATCTCTTTTAAAAGAAAATTCAGAAAAAACTGTAACCCTCAGGAGACACTCAACCTGGGATTTTTTTTGAAAATAAGCTATTCAGAGCACAGAATTCCTCCTTGCTAGCAGATGGCTTAGCTGGCGTTTTCTTGATAGCAATCGAGCTATTATCTTGTGTTTACCAAGTTATCAGCAATGACAAAATAAGACATGCTAAGTGTTTTTCCATCTCGACAGTCAAAGGACACAAAGACGCCCCACTCAGATTCACTCAGAAAAACATGCATGAGTAAAGTCTTAACTGCAGACAATGCAGTAAAATGCTGTCAAACTAGCTAGCAACCGGTAATTAGCTCCTCAGTCATTACTGCTGCTTCTTTTCTTTTTTTCCAAGCACTCTTGACGTCTGAGGACTCAAACGTTCAAACCTGCTCACAGGTAGAGCATTAAAACGGGGCCAAGGTGTGTTTTCGAAGAAACCAAGAAAGTGTGTGTGTGTGTGTTCAGAAAGAAATGAAGGACATTACAGCACTGCTGCTGTCAAAACAGCACTGGAGTCTCATTTCACCTCCATCCTTTAGTACCCCATCCACTGAGACGGAGACGTGAAGAGGGAAAAAAAAAGAAACCACAATCTGCCGAGAAATTGATACTATAATGACTTTGGAGCAATTACTGCACGACTCGAGAAAAAAAAAAAAAGAGAGAGAGAGAGAGAGAGAGAGAGAGATATAGGGAGAGAGAGGTGGAGAGAGCCGGAGAGAGAGACGTCGGATTGTCTGAAGAGGATTCGGAGGTATTGTGGCAGTTTCCGAGAAGAGAAGCAGCAGGTCTGGGAGGGGTGGTGTGGTTTGGGGTTGTTGGGGGGGGGTATTTATCAGGGCAGACAGAAAGGAAGCCTCTGTAATCTCAAACACTGAGAGGCATGCTAAATAACTTCATGTGCACAGTCAGAGGATACCCCATTAGCAGCAAATTACTGAACCCTACCCACAAAAATGACAGAACTTTAAGTGGACCTCAATCTTGCTTTAAATGCCCTTCTATTCTCATTTTATTAACCCTTAATTCTGCTGGTCAGTCTTATGCTCACCTATCATGCAGAAGGCCCGGGTTCGATTCCCAGCCAATGCCTCAACCACTGGATGCAGTGCTGGTCCCAAGCCCGGAAAAATGGGAAAAGTGTGAGGGTTGCGTCAGGAAAAGCATCCGGCGTAAAATATTTGCCAAGTTGTTGTGCGGACCGGTTGGTCTGCTGTGGCGACCCTGAACAGGGAGCTCTTCCTGCTTCAATTTATTTTTTTCACATAAAGGTCACATGCCATTAAAAAAAAAAATATATATATTTTATAAATGTCATTAGATGAGAATAAATTTTATTTACCATAAGTAACACCCCTAAAAGTAATAGAGTGTGACTTTTTAAACTTTTTAAGTTTTTTATTAACTCAGGGACAGTGCCTCTGGACTGGGCGACCGAGGTGGTGGTCCCTCTTTTTAAGAAGGGGGACCGGAGGGTGTATTCCAACTATAGGGGGATCACACTCCTCAGCCTCCCAGGGGAGAGTCCAACCGTTAGTCGAACCTGACGGTTTTCGTCCTAGTCGTGGAACACTGGACCAGCTCTATACCCTCCACAGGGTTCGTGGGAGTTTGCCCAACCAGTCCACATGTGTTTTGTGGACTTGGAGAAGGCATTCGACCATGTCCCTCGTGGAATTCTGTGGGAGGTGCTCTGGGAGTACGGGGTCCGTGGCCCTCTGTTAAGGGCTGTTCGGTCTCTGTATGACTGGAGCAGGAGCTTGGTTCACATTGCCAGCTGTAAGTCAGATCTGTTCCCAGTGAATGTTGGACTCAGGCAGGGCTGTCCTTTGTCACCGGTTCTGTTCATTGTTTTTATGGACAGAATTTCTAGGCGCAGCCAGGGGCTGGAGGGAGTCCGGTTTGGGGACCACAGGATTTAATCGCTGGCTTTTGCAGATGATGTTGTCCTGTTGGCTCCTTCAAGCCAGGACCTACAGCATGCACTGGGGCGTTTTGTAACTGAGTGTGAAGCGGCTGGGATGAGGGTCAGCATCTCCAAATCTGAGGCCATGGTTCTCGACCGGAAAAAAGTGGCTTGCACCCTCCAGGTTGGAGGGGAGCTCCTTCATCAAGTGGAGGAGTTTAAGTATCTTGGGGTCTTGTTTACGAGTGAGGGAAGGATGGATCGTGAGATTGACAGACAGATCGGTGCAGCGGCAGCAGTAATGCGGTCTATGTACCGGTCTGTTGTGGTGAAGAAAGAGCTGAGCCGGAAGGCGAAGTTCTCGATTTACCAGTCAATCTACGTTCCTACTCTCACCTATGGTCATGAGCTCTGGGTCATGCCCGAAAGGATAAGATCCCGGATACAAGTGGCCGAAATGAGCTTCCTCCGTAGGGTGGTGGGGCGCTCCCTTAGAGATAGGGTAAGGAACTCTGTCACCCGGGAGGAGCTCGGAGTAGAGCCGCTGCTCCTCCACATCGAAAGGGGACAGTTGAGCTGGCTTGGGCATCTGTTTTGGATGCCTCCTAGACGTCTCCCTGGGGAGGTGTTCCAGGCATGCCCCACCGGGAAGAGACCCTGGGGAAGACCCAGGACACGATGGAGAGACTATGTCTCTCGGCTGACCTGGGAACGCCTCGGGATCCCTCCAGAAGAGCGTCTAGGGAGACGTGTCTAGGGAGAGGGAAGTCTGGGCATCCTTGCTTATACTGCTGCCCCCCCCGACCCGGCTCCGGATAAGCGGAAGACAATGATGATGATGATGGTAATTATTATTATTATTATTATAATTATTATTATTTTTCTTTTCTTTTTCTTCTTATTATTAAGACGTACATTGGTATAACTGAAGCATTTATCAGTGAAGCTGCACTACAATGGCTGGGTCACACTATACAGGTACCTTCACATGTCTAACTGCTACACACACGCTACCCAGCAGAGGGGGTAATGATCTTTAAGGCATAAACACACTCACCCACGCGCACACACGCACACTCATACACACACTCACACTCACCCACACTCGTCAGAGAGGGACAGACCACAGACATGCTTTACTGCACCAGTGATCTGCCAGAATCCCTGTGTGAAAGTGAAACAGCATAAACACACACACACACACACACACTTCTGTTGCTGTCTCGCTCTCACTCTTTCACTCTTTACCATGAGTAATAATGTAGAACCCTAAAGACTTAAAGATGAGCACAGTGAGCATTCTGACCTTTGACTCCTGACCAAGGAAGAAGTCGAGTCACACTATAGAATGTAATTAGCCTAAATGTCAATAACACTTGACCAAGTGGTTCCTCGTGTCTCTTTTTTTCCACACTGCTGCCAAATCCTGCATCTCTCTCTCTCTCTCTCGCACACACACACACACACACACACACTGCACTAGCAAGTGATCTCTATTTCAAAAATGATGATGAGGATAAACAACTAAGTTTCACTGTGCTGCGTGTCTTAATTCCAGTTTCTCTTTCTCTCTCTAGCTGATTTAAAGCATATAAAGCATATAGCAGACATATAGTGAGTTATTATTATTATTATTATTATTATTATTATACACTTTTTAGGCCTCCTTATTGATGATCTGTGACACACCAATCAGGAGTCGCTTCATTTCTCATTGTGAGGCAGAACAATCAGAAAATAGCGCAAGAAGGACGGGACATGGACAATATCAGGGATAAAATGAGCTAAAGTGAACATGCATGGTTATTCCTCAGTGTCCTGTCCATTAAAGTGAAAAGAGCCATGAGTGATAAGAGGAAATAACTTGCTCTGCATAAATGGATACTGGTTACTACAAATGGATAAAAAGTAAATATTGGCAAATTGCTTTGGTATAAATGGAATAAAACATGATGGAAGAAAATACTTCAGGGTGGGAACAGTAGCTTAGCTTTATGATAGACTGTTCTGTTGATTGTTTTCCTATAACAGCACACCCTGAAGACTTTTTTTTTCCCTTTTATCCTCATACACCAAACTCCAACCTGGAGACAAACTCTCATACACACAGACACCTTTCCGTGTGTATGAGATATTATATAAGACATATTCATGCTGCTGATGTGTTAGCTTAGAATTCTCAAATTGGTATGGCTAGCATGCTGGCTCTCACCTATGTTGTTACCATGACAACCATTGTGTTTGTGCAACAAAACAAATCGGATCTGGTCACTTCTCTGATTTTAATCTGTTATGTGAAGGAATGAAGCCCATGGACACGCCCATCACTCATCACCTCCACAAGAGGTTTCAATGCTTTCTTTTGTTTGTGTGTGTGTGTGTGTGTGTGTGTTTGAGGGAATCTCCTGGTGTCTTCTAGGCTTTGTGTATGGATCAGGCTGAAGCGGAGCAGCAGTCTCCGTGCTGTGACTCTCCTCACTGCTATTTTCCAGTCTTCATGTGCGCCTCATTGCCTTGCCTTTCACTACTCATAGGATCGGTGGACAAAAAGAGAGTTGACGGGAGCTTTGCCACTTGAGATTGCAGAGGAGCAGTCGATCTGTCTTTCTCTCGCCACCCAGACACACACACACACACACACACTCACCAGCCCCTACACCCCCCCCCCATGGCGCCACACTGACCCATACCCACATTGCGATGCACTAGCTACCCACACATCATGCCTTTTTCATTTCTTCTATGAAAGAGACACCCGGTCCACCAGCACTAACACACACACACACACACACACACACACTGTCACTCACACATGCTTATTCCAATTCAGGCTCATGTCAACATTCCATCAGGGGCCAGGATAATGAGTTTTGCATAGTGTCAAGCCTCTAGGGGAACTTCATTGATGAAAAATATGTTGTTTCAGCTGCAAATGGGGTTATTTGAGAGTACCCTCCAGTGAGCGAACGTTTAGCGCTAACGCTAATGTTTTGAAAGTGGGCACTAGGGGAAACGATCAGCTTTCACGTTAAGGAGATCACGCTATTGCCTTGAGCTCGCAATTCCAATCGGATTTCACAAAAAATCAACATTGACAGCTGTGGGTTGGCATGACGATGCTCAACCAGCGTTTTGTATAATCGTGGAACTTATTTTTGTGATGTAAGCCGTAACCAGCTTAAAGAGGTCAGTTGTGATGAGGATTGGTTTGGAATTTGGCAGCGGGAAACAGATGAAACGGCAGAACTGTATCACCATCTTATTTTTTTTTTCTGAATGAAGGCATGCTCTACCCTGTATTTCCCTCGCTTCCTGTTATTTCGCTACGTCCTGTTGCTAAAACTAATCAAGGGAGCGACAGAGTCATCGTAGATCTGGACGCAAACATATAAACATACAAATTTTAAAAAGGCCACATCAAGGAAGGACGTTTTATTGTTGTTTCTTTTCCCAGCGCAAACAGGACCGCTTTATACAAACGGTTGCCACGGCAACACACGCCACATGGTCCCTAAGCACCAATCAGTTAGAGGGACGGCTAAACAAGCAGCCAATTAAAACCTAAACTTCCCACAAGCGGAGTTATAAAAACAAATCTGACATCGTAGCGCGTTTCCCCTGAGGGAATTATCTTTCTAAACGTCTTCATTTTGGGATTGTAAACATACACACGAGCTCAAGAAATAAAATACAGCCAGTCACGTCGGATTAGCAGAGGCCGCGGTGCTTAAAAAAAAGTTCCTTCCATAGGATCAGAGACGTCAATGAAAGGCTGCGACATCAGGCGCCAATAAACAAACAGCGCACAAGTGAGTCTAGTAAAAGCTCCATGTGGCACAAGATACTCTTTAAGAGGGTTATGGAGGTTGTGGAGTTCTCAGTGCTTCCATTTAAGGGTGTGTTCCTATAGCGGTATGATGGTATACCACAAATAGTTACACTGTTCTACTTCACCAGTATAGATGACATCAGAAAAATATATATTCTTATTATTCCATTACATGTAACCCCAAGATTTTAGGTCATGTAAGGATTTTTTCATGTTTTACTTTTGACTGAAAACAAATTTGATCTCCTTCAGCACAGACATCATCACAGACATCAACGGGGTACAAAAAAGATGAATGTTTTATTACATTTAACTCTTTATTTTGAGTTGATACTCAAAGGAAACTGTAGAATCGGTTGGAGAATTGTGCCATGTAATTCCTGCTCCATGTGCAGCTGATACTTTCTTGCTTTTCCAGCAATGATCCTGGATATGAAATCGAGCTTCCTCTCAATCACCTGATTTTACTGGTCCTTAGTTCCAGAATTAGCAGCATGTTGCAAACGAATATATTCTAATCATGGCCATCAACATTAGAAACTTCAGTGAGTTTTATCCTGATCAGGGTTGAAGTGGATCTGAGGATTATCCCAGGAACGCTGCCACTTATTCATGTGAGGATATCATGCATGCTGACACACTCATTCACACCTAGAGGTAATTTGTGTAAGTCCATCCAGTGGGATGAAACTAGAGAACCGTGAAGAAACCCAGATGGAGATCAGACTACAAGGCAAAAACTTAAAAGCTAAACAAACTCTCATTAATTTCATGTGCTGTTCGGGGACACGTCCCACATTTAGAAACTGTAACTCTTAAGTAAAGTTACTCAAATTAAAAATGAAAGTTAAACTGAGACAGGAGAGGAGGGGTGGATGGAGTGGAAGGGTAGCAGTTGCAGGGTCTATGGCACACAGCCAGAGAAAGAGAGAGAGAGAGAGAGAGAGAGAGAGAGAGAGAGACAGAGAGAGAGACAGAGACAGAGACAGAAAAGAGATCCTCCCGGAATGCCATGGAAAAACGAGAGGCAGGAATGTCGACTCCTCTCAGCAGTATAAACATCGCCAGCCTGCAGAATGCTGCCGCTCGGCTTTGAAGTTACTGATCCGCCTTTAAATCTCTCTCGTTCCCTTTCTCTCTCTCTCTTCCTCTCCATCTATCTCTCCAATCTTTCCTTGTTTCTTAATCTGTTCTTTTTGCCACACTGATCTTCAGAAATGATAACAAGAGAAAAGAATCCACTCTGTATTAGTGTCACACAGCTGGGGCTTTAGAATGATTGCATAAGCGTATTTGAGTTACACACACACACACACACACACAAATGAATATACACTTGCACTTGTTTTTCATGTACAGTTGGAATCAGTGTTTAGTGAGGGCAGTAAGAGTTTACAAAGACTAGACAAATGCAATCAATCTCTCTCTCTCGCTCTCTCTCTCTCTCTTGCTCTCTCTGTCTGTCTTTCTTTTTATCTGATATGAGACATCCCTCTGTACATTTGTGGATATCACATCTACATCAACAATGTCAACACACAACAACACTAGATTCTGTAATATAGTACAGGGAAATACAGTAGAGTAACAGAGCTTCTATTCACCTAATATCCACACGCTGTCTGTACTGTTTGTGTCTATACTTCATGCCCAGGATATACTGATATTTTTATCTTGAGTGACAGACGTCTCTTCCAACCAGTGATAAGAATTCCATTTGAAAACTTTTTCCTACCTTTTCTGGTTTGTCTGAATTGTTGTTGTGTTTTTGGGTTTGTTATTTTGTTTTCTGATTTATTTTGTTTTCTGGTTTGTTATTTTGTTTTCACGATTTCTTATTTTGTTTTCATATTTGTTATTTTGTTTTTGGGTTTGTTATTTTGATTTCTGATTTATTTTGATTTCTGATTTGTTATATTGTTTTTGGGTTTATTTTGATTTGCGATTTGTTATTTTTTTCCAGGTTCTTTATTTTATTTTCCGGTTTGTTATTTTGTTTTCGGATTTGGTATTTTGTTTTTTGTTATTTTTTGTTTTTGTTTTCAGATTTGTTATTTTGTTTCCATGTTTGTTATTTTGTTTTTGGATTTGTTATTTTGTTTTTCTTTTTCTTTTGTTTTCAGATTTGTTATTTTGTTTTTGGATTTGTTATTTTGTTTTTCTTTTTCTTTTGTTTTCAGATTTGTTATTTTGTTTCCATGTTTGTTATTTTGTTTTTGGATTTGTTATTTTGTTTTTCTTTTTCTTTTGTTTTCAGATTTGTTATTTTGTTTTTGGATTTGTTATCTTGTTTTTCTTTTTCTTTTGTTTTCAGATTTGTTATTTTGTTTTTGGATTTCTTATTTTGTTTTTCTTTTTCTTTTGTTTTCAGATTTGTTATTTTGTTTTTGGATTTGTTATCTTGTTTTTCTTTTTCTTTTGTTTTCAGATTTGTTATTTTGTTTTTGGATTTGTTATTTTGTTTTTCTTTTTCTTTTGTTTTCAGATTTGTTATTTTGTTTTTGGATTTGTTATCTTGTTTTTCTTTTTCTTTTGTTTTCAGATTTGTTATTTTGTTTTTGGATTTCTTATTTTGTTTTTCTTTTTCTTTTGTTTTCAGATTTGTTATTTTGTTTTTGGATTTGTTATTTTGTTTTTCTTTTTCTTTTGTTTTCAGATTTGTTATTTTGTTTTTGGATTTGCTATTTTGTTTTTCTTTTTCTTTTGTTTTCAGATTTGTTATTTTGTTTCCATGTTTGTTATTTTGTTTTTGGATTTGTTATCTTGTTTTTCTTTTTCTTTTGTTTTCAGATTTGTTATTTTGTTTTTGGATTTCTTATTTTGTTTTTCTTTTTCTTTTGTTTTCAGATTTGTTATTTTGTTTTTGGATTTGTTATTTTGTTTTTCTTTTTCTTTTGTTTTCAGATTTGTTATTTTGTTTTTGGATTTGTTATTTTCTTTTTCTTTTTATTTTGTTTTCAGATTTGTTATTTTGTTTTTGGATTTGTTATTTTGTTTTTCTTTTTCTTTTGTTTTCAGATTTGTTATTTTGTTTTCAGGTTTGTTATTTTTTGTTTTCTGATTTGTTCTTTTGTTTTCCGATTTGTTATTTTGTTTTCCGATTTATTTTGTTTTCAGATTTGTTAATTTGTTTTCCGATTTGTTTTGAGATTTGTTATTTTGTTTTCGGGTTTGTTATTTTGTTTTTGTATTTCTAGCTACCAGCAAGCTAATGTTGTAGCTGTTTTCTGATGTAACTGTTTTGTCTTCTTACTGATCGATTTTCCTATACCAAAAAGAAACGTCTTGCACCCAGTATCAATACTAGTTGCTCTAAGATTCTGTTGTTAATTGAGCTTGCATCATTAATGCGTCTGAAGAACGAAAGCAAGTTGATATGGATGAGTTGTTATCAAACTAATTTTATTAACATCAGCTAGTCTCTTCTGAGCAAATGGTTCCTTTCAGTTTGACAATGCAAGCAAAGTTATTGATTATTTACAGCGTTTGACACCTTCAGTAATGTTACTGTTATCAACATAAGCTGGAAATAAACTTAACACTAGCTAGCTGGCTGTCTGGAGTCATATAAGTGCAGTGTGCTACACATGTGGACAAATCACTAAGTGTCTGGAACAAGCCGATATGAAATATGCAGGATACCAATTTTATATTCCTAGTTAACTGGTGGGCAAGAAGGATCTGTAGACCGCTGATATAACCGTGACCTTGTTTTTACTTTCCAATGACTAGAAAAAAACTCTTGTCCCTGTTACCATATGCCTGTTTAAAATATAGCATGTTTTAATTGTATATATTGAACTGAATAACTGTCATGCTACTTTTGAATGAAACGACGTTAGCTGCCACTTTTTAAATGGGCCTCCATGCAAGCTCCTTGGACCACTCATTTTCCTGGTGAACTAGCTAATCAATTTCTGATTTTCTTTGTTCTATCCACTGAAGCAGTTGTCAGCATCGTATCTGCTAACTGTGTATTTTCCCTCTTTCCACCCCAATCAATGTGTTTGTGTGTCCACACCTGTCCACACAAAGCTCACCGAGGCCACTGGGAAGTGTCTGTCTGACAGACTGCTTAATTGTTCTTAAGATTAAAGGATTGAGCTCAGCTCCACCTGCTAAACTGAGACTAAAACACTCGTTACATGCAATTACCAAAGCCATTTAAATCCTTGTCTATGTGCACCTCTATATGCCTCTAGACAGGTAATATAGAGGTAATAGACAACCGTATGGACTGCAGACTATACAAGATAACTCACGTGCACATGCTCTGTTTAGGTAATGGTCCTACATGGACACAGATGAGGACAGCTGCAGAAATACTGGACGCCCACCAGCTACAAGAGGGCTGATATTTTCACGGCCTGGTGCCACCTCGGTTGAATCAGAAGCTTAGGCGCCAGCCAGGAAGGAGGGGTTGGGGGTTGGGGGTTTAAGCAAAAAGAAAAAGAGAATGCTCTGAATCTCTGTTTGTCCTGCTGGCTTCTTTGGCCTCATTTCCTAAACCCCATCAGAGCAAACGGGAAAGCCATCGTCCTGAAAAAAAAAACCCTAAAAACCCTGCGTGCAAGTGTGCGCCACTCGTTTCCCCCATTGCTCCTCTTTAAAGTATATTTTTGACATAATTACAGAAGAGCACAAAACGTCTTGAGTCATCCTCTAGGCCTACACTACACTACACTACACACACACACACACACTCAAAACCTCCCAGTTTCTACCACAAGGGCTGCCTTTCTGCACCACTTTTCTCCCGAATCTCTTGCTTTTTTCACCCCTCCCTCCTGTTTTCTCCTTGGGCGTTTGGGCCGCAAGCAACAGAAGAAGCAACAAACAGGTCTACTCTGCAGCATTCCGGCTCGCTTTATATATAATTGTGGCATGCTTTATATATAAACAGACGCTGGATCCCAGCCTAAATCCTCCAGGGACAGACTGGTTTATCTTGTGGACAATGCCAGAACGTGGAACCCCCCAAAATGGCCTGGCGTCCCCGCTGATAAAAGACTCGGTATAAACCTCGGCGCTCCGTCGCTGGGCTGAGACATGTGTTTTTCCGGAGATGAGATTCCTGGCACAGTAGCAGAAGCAGACACAGGCCTCGTGTTTTGAGCACCGTTTTATTGGCACGTTGCTCCCGGAACGGATTGGAAATCATTCTCCTCCTTCACGACATATGGAGAAGAGAGAGAAACAGACAGAGAGTAAGAGAGAAAGTGAAAAAAATAGAAAGAAAGAGTCCAGTGAGAGTTTCATGGGGCTCCTTAACATATTTCCTGCAGGAATATTTATTTCAATCTCCTCTCCTTCAAAGGGTTCCAGTCTACCATCAATCGGTGGTTCGAAGATCAGAGCTGCCTGAACACCCACAATCTACAGAATCAGCACACAATTCATCTCATCACATGAGAAATTGTTAGAAAGCCAATATTTGTTTTTAAATGGCCTTCGGCGTGTGTTGGGAATTTGTTCCAGGTTATTTGATTCAGTGAACCTAAGCCATTGGAAGGTCGAGGGGGTCGAGATTTTTTGTGCAGATTTCTTGCGCAGATACGCGAGCTTGTTTGGACATCAGCAGTTCCTGGAATTCTCTCTTGTCGAGCAGCTTGACTGCAGTGACATCTGGCTTCAATGCCATTCCTCTTTGGAACAGTGGAAGAGAATTGGCTGATGGCTAAATCCAACACCACAAAAAACATCTAAGAGCCAATTATCTGTCACAAATGAGTTCATCGTAATGCAAACAGACTTACACTGAGAACATTAGCTGGCCTGCCCTGAAAGGGAGGGGGTGATGCTAGCTTGGTGCTCTGTGCAATAACACTGACGGGAAAAAAATCTGTAGATATTTTCTCATTTTCAGGATTCTACGCAAGCTGTCTGTACTTGTTCTCAGGGTAACTATGTAAGAATAGACCACAACACAGCAGGCGCAGAACTTCTGACACTCGCTGCCCATGGAAACGTCAGTTGGGCAACCACACCGAGCTGCTGGTAGGAGTTTAAGGAATTCTGCATAATCATAGCTCCTCTTCCAGACCCTTGATGTTGTTTCTTCTTCCATTCTGTGGTTAAAAGTGGATCAAAGGCGCCAGTGTTAGGCAGGGCAGGGCATTAAGTAATATCTCTCACAGCGAGGTTGATAAAAACCTGTACAACCAAAGTATTTATAATCAACCTGGCAGAATGACTTCATTTAATTGAGCATAAATAAATTAAAAAAAGAACACTAGTTGCAATATGTGATATTTGAAGCTTAAACACAAAGACGCATTTATCTAAAAAAAAAAAAAAAAAAGGTGAATTTTTCCAGCACATCCTAGAGAATTTTGTCCTCAAGAAGTATTTTTATTAAATCCATTTTCCCCCCTTCATCTACTAAACCAGAGCTGAGATTCCATACAGAAAACAAACCTTGTATTATGCTTATTTTTTACAATGCTTTTTTTTCTGTAAATTGGAACTAAGCTGCTACTTTCTTCCATCTTACTAGAGCCAAATAAAGAGCACCAGTGGACGCATAAAGACAATACACACACCTGGTATCCAAATGACTCAGACTGAAAATAAACATTGCCTTATTAATTACAGTCATTATCCCGGCAGATATGATCCAGCTGTCCATGAATACAGGTAAGGCTGGGTCACAAGTTCAGAAGACATCCTAGCTAATCCGTCACTTTTATGACAGCAGATTTCCAGACAGTGCTGAGAGAAACGTAGAGGATGACAGAAAGAAAGACAGACAGGAAGAAGAGGAAGAAGAAGAAGAAGAAGAAGAAAAAGAACAAAAAGCGTTAGCCTGGGGCAATGTGTAAAGGGCAGTCTGCCAAAATGGTGCTTGACCCTTGACCTTGTCTCAGGGCGCAGCGTTCCCGAATCAGTGAAAAGTGAGGAGTGTGTTCATATGCAGGCGACAGTTACTACCACGGTATCACCTAATGCCCCGGGCTCTCGGGCCGAGAGTAGGGAGCCGGGATGGCTGAGAGTCTGTATACGTGCTAGACATCTCAATGGCAGAACAACTGATTGATCTGCTTTAACTCTATTCTGGACCTCGAAGGTTCTGGTTCAAAAGACAGAGTAGGAAAATGGATGGAATGAAAAAAAACATCTCTTGAGAACAAAAGGGATGTGCTAGCAAAAATTCACCTTCATTTGTAAGGATAAAATTTTTGTAGGCATGCCAGGACAGAACCTCTCCCAATTCATACACACCTGCGTACTGGAGTGAGAGAAAGATGAAGAGAGTTAGGGGGAATTAGGAGGAGAAGAAAAAAAACAAAGCGAGAGAGAGAGAGAGAGAGAGAGAGAGAGAGATGGAGGGGTTAGAGGCTGTAAAATCTCTCCCAACATCATTTGGCATCATGGCTCACTATAGTTAATACTCACAGGAATGAAAGTGTTAGAAAGGGTTTTGGAGAAAATGCTGCAGCCTTTTGTTTTTTCGTTCCTCTTTTTTTTTTTTTCTCTTACACCAATACTGCCATGTGGGTGGGCTGCAAAATCCCATTCAGCTTTACTGCACACATGCATGCACACACTCACCCTCTCTCCCTCTACCGCTCTCTCTCTCCCTCTCAAACTCTCTCTCTCTCCCCCGCTCTCTCTCCCTCTCTCTCTCTCCCGCTCTCTCTCTCCCGCTCTCTCTCTCCCGCTCTCTCAGAGCCACAGTTGTGGCTGAAATTTACTTTGGACTTTGTTAAGCTTTAAAAGAGTTGTTGTTTTTTTCTGAAAGGCCAGCTATAAATGTAATTATATGTTGTTTTCGATTTATATGAACATTTTATTTTTGTGGTGCAGTTGGTGAAGCAAGTAACAAGTAACATAATACAGATACGACAATTAGATTCGGCGTGTCTAAGCTTTGAAGGGTCGACTTTACATATCCTTAAAACGCTGCCATCATTGTTCACATCTTCACATGAACAGCCACAACGTGACTACTGAGTTCAATACACTTTTATGGTTTAATGGTGGTTTAATTTATATTATATATTATATATTTATATATATTTTAGATTTTTTTTTTTTTATTTAAGCAATGAACTAATGGAATTTTTGTCATTTCTGTAACTAAGACTGCAACTTTTTAGAAACAGTGATTTAACAAAAGCATATAGTTCGTTCCGTCTAAGAAGTAAAGGTAAAAAAAAAAAGATCAATGTTAAGATTGATTCATCATTCACTTTCTGGAGGTTAAAGGTATAACCATACGATTGGGACGTGCTCTTCCTTCACAATGGTTCAGGAATTAATAAAAGAGGAAGTTTCAACTAAGAAAGGAAAGGAAAGGGTGACTTCCTATTAGCACAGTTGTTGAGTGGATACTCGATCACTGCTGTAGTAAAGACAGAAAAACTCATAGAAACAGAATGCACATTAATGGTGAAATTAATACGATGAGGAGCTTATACTAGGTGATAATAGCTGCTGGTTTTTGGGTAAAGCAAAAACAAAACACTTTTAAACACTGCATCATGAAGACATTCTTGCGTAAGATTCCATTCAAATTCATATCTGAATTTTATTTGTCACATACACAACCATACACATGTATTGAAATGCTTTTTAACGGTCCTGGTCATAAAAATAGAAGAATAAAAGAAGTAAAAGAGTAATAATAATAAAATAAATAAATTAATGGAATAAAAGATAGTTGTAATAAAATAGAAATAGAATTACTTGAAAAAAATATATATATAGTATATATATAACATAACAAATATAATATATAAATATAATGTATATATAATAATGTAATAATAAATATAATAAAGTAATATATATAATATATATATATATATATATATATATATATATATATATATATATATATATATATAGTATTTAAATACGTTATTATATTCATGAATTATTAGTAGAATAAATTATATAGAGGTTTATATATATATATATATATATATATATATATATATATATATACTTTGTAATATTCAATAATTGTGCATAAAGTGCAGATTTATACATGCATAAATTCGTACATGTACAATTGTTTTAGCCCTCAATCTCCCAGGTAAGCCATCACATCACACTGTGATCCAAAAATAAAAGGTTTTTGACTCTACTGTTTACACAGCCAATAAAAGTAAACAAATTCAACCAAACCCATCTCCCACAGTCGAATGGGAAAAGGGAAGCACCCAAAAAAATCCCCAAATCCATAATGCAAGGCTCAACTGATTATCTGAACCAAAAAAAGACTGAAGAAGGGAGGATCGGAGGAGAAGAAGGGATATTTTCTCTTCGGCGTTCCAAAGGCAAAGTTACGGGAAGCCCATCATAATAATGAGTGACAGAGACAAGTTCTGTGTCTTATTTACTCTGTGCTTTTTGTTTCATGTGAGCAAGAGGGATATTCAGCAGATTACTGGTAATGCGCGTGAGTCATGGTGCTTAAATACGTGCCTTGTCAGGTCCGTGTGAACGTCTGAAATATGCTCAGGTCAAAAAATAGACACTTAAGAAGTGACTGTAGCTGTAAATAAATTAAGTGTAAATCCCTCATTCAGTGTTGAACATGGACACAACAAAACAGACGCAAATTCAGTTTTTTAGCCTTTGGTTGAAAGTGTGCATTCATAAAGCTATACAGGACTGTCACATCTATTCCACAGAGTTCATGTCTTTAAGTTACGTAGATCAAACAGAAAGAGAAAACTCAATAGCATTGATATAGCAGTTTCACACTGCTGTTAGCAAGCTAGCTGAAGTTTGCTAACATGTGCTAGCCTTGAATCGCTAACACAAACAAATCTGACTGCATTTCTGAGAGAATCTTTTTCATAAATGTTGATGTACTTTACTTCTAACACTAAACAGCTAAACTAGCTAAACTGATCAGATCTATCCATCCATCTATCCATCCATGCATCCCTCCATCCATCCATCTATCCGTCTAACTATCTATCTATCTATCTATCTATCTATCTATCTATCTATCTATCTATCTATTTATATATCCATCCATCCATCCATACATCCATACATCCATTTATCCGTCCGTCCGTCCGTCCGTCCGTCCGTCCATCTATCTATCTATCTATCTATCTATCTATCTATCTATCTATCTATCTATCTATCTATCTATCTATCTATCTATCTATCTGTCTATCTATCTATCTATCTACCTGCATTTGAGTTCATTTGTATTCTTTTACTTGAAAATAAAAATAAACAAAGGATTAAAATTAAAGACAAAGATATTAAACGTTCAGTGAATAAAATGTCCAGTATCTTTAACAAGGAATATAAGATTCAAGATTCTGCAGATTCTCAAGATTCTGATATTTGCTTGTACAAAAGTATTAACTATTTCTAGGATTTATTTATTTATATCTTATTTCTGCTCAAGTTGTTGTCAATCATGTAATGTGTTATAAAAACTGTTGCATAAAATGAAAAAGCAATTCAACAGCACCAATCTGGCAACCCCAACTTCTAGGAAGTGCACAGAGAGTATGGTCGGGGTCAGCGGTTCTGTGAGAAGGGAGGAGATTTATTGGTGAGGTCAGTTGATGGTTAAGTGCCTCACTAGGGTTAAACCCACATTTCCCCATAGGAGCTGACCTTACAACCTTTCCTTCAGCTACAAAGCCTGTGCTGTTACCGCTGTGTCGTAATTCATCCACACCACTGCAGGTAAACAGCTTGAACAGTAAACACTGCAGAGGAAATAACAGATTTGTTATCGGTTAATCACTAACGAATTGCTGCAGGAACTTTTCTTGATTAGAGATCAAGTGAAGTTCTGCCACCTCTGTATTTACATTTACATAGGCAGAGTTTGGCAGGAGATCGATGATGATTCTAAAAAGGTCCAGAAAAGTCAGTTCTCTAATAAATAAATAAATAAATAAATAAATGGATAAACAAATCAATCAACCAACCAATCAATCAATCAATAGGCAAACAAACAAATAAATAAATGAAGGTGCTAAGAGAAACCGTCCAGAAAGGTCAGTTCTCTAAAAACAAACAAACAAACAAACAAACAAATAAATAAATGAGTTCGTTATTTTTTTGTTTCAAGTGTCTGCTTTCAAAATGGCTGCCAATTCAAATGGTTCAGATTTTTATTTATTTATTTTTTTTGGTTTTCAGATTGGATTTGACCGCGGCTATCAAGTGGAAACTATTATTGTTTACGTCTGTTGCATGAAGCCCGTGCAGGGAACACGGTTTTACACACAAAATGATGTTTTTCTTTCATTCAGAATTTTCTGTGCACACAGCAAGTTTAAACACACACACACACACACACACACACACACACACACACACACACCTAATATGCTCCATCAACATTCTTTTTTTTTGTATCCATGACTTCCTGATGCATGTGTGCTTTTTAGTACTTTAAAAGTTTAAAAGCCAACAAATATTCTGAAAGCATACAGCAGTAAAATAAAAAAAAAATTCAAACAACAAAAACATATGTGCATTATGTATCTCCATAATCTCTAAAGTCTACTACAAAATATAGCATGTGAAAAGAGGAAGCAAAAAATGTTAATGGTCTCTTTCCAGTCCAAGAATTGCACATCATAAAAGCATGATGGGGTTTGGTGCGTTGGTGCATGCATGAGTGTGTTATTCAGGACCCAGATTACAGCCAGCTTTAATGTGGTTCACTTCTCCCACAGCCCAGATTATCTGATCCATTCAGCTTTCAGCAGAGTCTCTGACTCACACACTGACACTGACTCATTTAAGACCCTCAGGAGAGACTACACTCGCTCGCTCATTCAGCTATTCATTCTATGCTCTGTGTCTCACCATCTCTTCCATGTCTCTCTCTCTCTCTTTCTCTCTCTCTCTCAGTCCTGAGGGGTTCCTGAGGCTTTGTGACACACCTGACTGGAGCCATTAACTCCAGTGCATGTGCAGTCTTGATCCGAACCAGTGACTCGTCTCTCTATATGTTTTGAGAGTCCACCATTTTAGAGTATGAAAATGTTACATTGAATGTACAAGCAAAAAAAAAAATTGCCATAATGGCCTCAGCTCATATGCATGCAAAGCCCTGCTGTCCTGGTGAACGCTGTAAATGACCCTTATGTTTGTCCCACTATGTGAGACCCTACAAATCCCCCAGAAAAGTCCTTGAATGAAAAAATTCACACAACTGATTTGTGTGCTACTTTAATGTAAGAAGAAGACGGCCAGTGGGGGGCGACTTGGCAAGTCTCACCTAACAAGGGAGGGAGGGAGGTAGGAGGAAGAAATAATGACTGGGAGACGAAAAGGGAGGGCGTGGAAACGGGAGTGAGATAAAAGACAGACTAGATAAGCGAGGAAAAAATAATAAACAAAGAATAAGATTTTGAAATCACACAACGCCTTCTGTCAGTGATTAATGCTTTTTACAGCCAATCAAAATGAAGCAACCTGAAAAAAGGAAATCTATGTAAACTACGGCTCAGATTCCACCTTGTAACCTGATTTTTAGCTGTAAAAAATGGTTTTAGCTGCAGCTCAGAGACATGAAGAGAGACTAGAGGGAATTTCCTGGCTACACAATTGCACTTTTGGACCATTTAATACGAAAGGAGATTATTTATAATCCCACTATCCGGTGTGATGAGGATGGGGTCCACTTTAAGTCTCAAGGTTCCTTCCTCAGATCATTTCAGGGAGACTGACCTCACCACCGTCTCCTCTGGTTTGCTCATTAGGGCCAAATATAAAGTTTATAATTTATTTCCTGACTTTATATATTTCTATAAAGCTGCTTAATGGCAATGACTATTGTAAAAAGAGCTATACAAATAAAATGGAATCTGAATTGAAACACACTCGGGCTTCATTAATCTGATAAATGTCCTGTACGAAGACATATTTAGAAAAATGCTATAAAGACAATTCATTTCAAAGATAAAACACATCTCGCTTGATGGAGAAACAGGTGGAATATGGAATAATAATAAGCCATTAACAGAAAGAGTGTGTGTGTGTGTGTGTGTGTGTGTGTGTGTGTGTATGAAAAATAGATACATCACATAGCTCAGCATCTCTCTGGGATTATAAAGGCAAGTGGCATGCAAGTGGAAGTGGAAGTGCACCAGATTGGTCATACACACACACACACACACACACACATACACACACACACACACACACACACACACACAAAGCAATATCAAAGCAGATAGCAATCCCAGCTGCCTCGGAGCAGGCATGGCTCCTGCAGCATCATCTGTAAGATCCATCTCCTTTTCGGTCACTCTTACACACACACACACACACACACACACACACACACACACACACACACACACACACACACCCCAAACCCCTTTTTCTCGGAATCTACAGTGCAGCACAGTGCATGTACTCGCTCACACAAACACAGGCTCTAATAACACTCACTTAAACAGATTAATATCATGCATGACTGTGAACTTGTCATATTAATAACTTTAGACTAAAATCTATGGAACATTTTATCACCTTCATCATGTATGCTTCATTTTATTTAGAACAGAATAGCCTAAATAAAACCAGACAACACTACACAGAGTATGGTAGCTCAAGGTGGTAGCTCAAGTGGTTAAGGCTCTGGGTTGTTGACTGGAAGATCGGGGATCAAGCCCCAGCACCGCCAAGCTGCCACCAGTTGGGCCCTTGAGCAAGGCCCTCAACCCCTCCCTGCTCCAGGGGTGCTGCATCATGGCTGATCCTGTTCTCTGACCCCAACTCTCCAAGGATGGGATATGTGAAGAAAGAATTTCACTGTGCAGTAATGTATATGTGACAAATAAAGACAACTTAACTGACTGAAGATCCTGTTAACAAGGCTTTTTATATACTTTGCTGAGTCTAATTAAAGGAAAACTTAACATAAGGTCTAGATTTTGCATCTGCAGAATATGTGAATATGAATCACTAATCAAAATTTCCCAAAATAAAGAACTAAATAAAAGATCAGAAAACTAAATGTAGTTCTAATGGAAGTCTTGGGGCAGATGCCAGTAAATTGGGGCAGATGTTACCAGAATAATTGTGCGTCAGTGACGGTGTGTGGATAAAACAATCTATTGAAAAGAATAAGTAACCTGGATAACTTGATTAAAAGTTGATTAAAACTCCAAAGAACCACTTTTGGTCTAAAATTGTCTACATTTTTGTTTTTTTTCTATTGTGTATATTTTTCTATACATTGGCAGAATTCATCACATCCCCTGAGACTGCTATTAGAGTGAGTTTAAAGTAACAGGGATTTTTTTTTTTTTTTCCAAGTACAGGAAAACCTACTGAGGTAATGACACATACCCTACAGATGCTGTGTGTAGTCATTAGTTTAAAAACTGCTGAATTATTCCTTTAACACTACCATGTGTTGCTGTGATCACAGTGTAGTGTTCACATCATGGGCTGGAATCGTGAGGTCAGTGTGGGGGAGGGAAAGATCCATGAGAATGGCAGTCTTAATAAAACCGTGTTCTGCCTCCTGTGAGCCTTTAATTACAGACTCGGGAGTGCACGCTATGGGCTTGCTGCAGGCGGAGAGAGAGAGTAAAAGAGACAGAGAGCGACAAAGACGACTACAAGGAGAGGATATTCACACAACTACCTATAAAACTGCTACCTCAGGGCAAGAGGTACAGACACACACACACACAGAGACACACACATACACACAGAGGTGGAGCTGAGAGGCCTACAGCCACGGCAAAGACGCTCAGATCTCTGACTTTCATCAGGCAGGTGTGAGCCTCACACTTGCTCTCGGCTTCCTCAGGCGCTACGCCTCCGGGGGGCCATTAAACACAACGGGTCAAACTACAGCTTTGAGGTAGTATGAGAAGAAAAAAATTAATCATTTTCTCTTTTGCTCTCACTCTTCTTATTTTCTACTTCTACATATTTAAATGGATTTGTACATAAGAGTAATAAGAGTGATTTGTCAGAATTTATGAGTACATATGACATGCTGTGAGAATAAAGGATAAAGCACTTAACTCTATGTGTAACACCTCAGTTGTTTGTCCTAAGGCTAAGAAGAACAAGTGAACCTAACAGGAAAGGACTGCACATACTGTATAAAAGACTGGACTTGAAACAGGTCAATGCTTTGGGACATTAAAGGGTTAATCTGCGTTTACTTTCAATGAATAACATCTTTAAACTCTTCAGTAAACGCCTTTGTCCTCGTCAAGTAGATCCGGAGCCTATTCCTGAGTGTGAGGTGGAGCTACATCCCGACTGGGACACTGAGCCAATGCAAAACGTTCATTTACACTCTCAATCACATCTAGGGCTGATTTAGCACAACGGATGAAGCTACATGTTTTTGATGGGTTGGTGAAAACCGGAGAACCTGGAAGAAACCCATTTTACACAAACTCCGAGCTCAGGACCTAACAGGGGGCCCTCGAGCTGTGAGGCGGTAACGCTACCCGCTGCACCACCACATTATCATCTGACCCCCCAATATAAACATCAAAGTAGTACAAACGACTCAGGCAGTTTTTCCTCTCAGGGAAAAAAGTGAGAGCTGTTAGTATGAATGTTGTTCACACACCTGTAGTAAATCACTGTGTGTGTGCGTGTGTGTGCCTGTGTCACACAGCAGTGATGTAAATGATGAGGCCTAAAATGCTAAATCATCAGTGTTATCTCCTCAGAGAAGTCCATAAAACACCAATATAAATGACAGCGTGTTCTTTGATCAAGTCCAGAAAGAAGTCCTCTCTCTCTCTGTGTAAACAGCGGCCTCTCACCACTTTACACACACTTCTTCCTTTGGAGATTCACAACCTGTCAGCGGGTCATCTTAAACCAGCCGTAAACAACAACCCAATTAAAAAACAGTGACAGGTCATTGCCACACCCTCAAAGCGGGAATGTCTTTGATAATATGGAAAGTCTAGCAATAGTTTAGAGGTTAACTTTGTGTGCTTATGACCAGAAGGTTAATCCCTTCTTCTAATGTGGTGACAGTAATAACAACCCCTCCCCCATCCCCCATTCTGAGACTCCACCCATCCCCTTGTCGTCAAGGATACGGTTATATATGACATCATGAAATCAACCATTTTACATATGCGCCAGATTGAAACAAGCAGAAAAAAGTAACAATAAAAGTTAAGCAATTAATTAGGGTGTGTTACTGGTGTTTATTAGCAAAACATCATCAACAGTAAAAAGTAATACCTAATAGATATATGTAGCTATAAACACCTAGGTAGAAATATTAATATTCAAATGAATCCTTTTAACTGAGTCATTAAAGTGAACGAATCAGAAAGAATTGCTGCCATGCTAGCTTTGTTCAGTTGTTGCTTCGCAATTGTGCAAACCAAAGCATTACTCTTTCATACATATCCATAAGCAATGACATGATTACCAAACAATTCTTGACATCGTGCTTACGCTATGTACAAATCAATACATGTGAACAAATGACTCCTCTTTGCATGCAAGGGGTGAACGTTTGAATCAATGAATCAGTGAGTCTTTCTTACATATGTCATATTTGCTTAATCAATGTTCATCATCAAACACTGATGATGAACATTGTATTTGTAGTCTTATATGTATATGTATATGCATAAGCTGAATCTTATCCATGCAATTTGATTCACTGAATCATTTTTCAGATTTCAGATTCACTTCTCTCATAAAAAAAGAATCGTTTTCTAAACACAGACATACAAAATGGCAACATTTATTATGATTATTTTTTTGCCTTTTTTGGTAAACCACGCAACAGATTATCCATCTACTGCAACACTCAATTATGTATTCAAAGAAAATAAGATATTTAAGCTGCAGTCACACCAAAAGGCCATCATTACAGAAGCTAAACATTATTTATATAACGAGGTCATTCATTACTCAACCTAGATAATAAGGTAACTCAACACTGTAACGGAACTTGGGCGGGTTCTTCAAGGATACTTTTGTAAAGGATGGGTGCAATCCCAACCACTTCTGGGATTCTGGCTTTCCTTAGTTATTTAACCCACAGGTATGATTGTACTGCTTCATTTCTAAAACCTCTGGAATAAAGGTGTTGTGTATTACGTATCATATGCTGTGGATGTTCTAGAAATCTAGGTGAAATGACACAACAACAGCAACAACAACAATTGCACGTAGACCTTTCTTAGATGTCTCAATCATTCCATTTTTTCACATCTGTTAAGAACAAAGGTTGGTTACATATTAGGTCTTTATTGGAAGCCTGGCTGAGAAATAAGCCGTGCCTCCTTTTTTTTCTTTTCTTTTTCTTTTTTTTTTTATAACCTCAGTACTGTCAGCAAACACCTCAGGGTCAGGAAATTAACATTCCTGAGCTCTAAGGAGACTTCACTCGCTTTTGGGTTGCAGCCTTGATGGCAGCTTTATTGTGTGATCTAGGGAAAGAATAAAAGTTTCCAGCGAGAGAGAGAGAGAGAAAGAAAGAGAGAGAGAGAGAGGGAGAAAAAGAAAAGAGAGAAAAGGCTCCTACATAAAAAGGAGATGATAAGAGATGTGGATTGCTGATAAGACACAAAGGGCTCTACATGCAGAAACGCGCCAAGATGGGAGCGATAGGAGACGGGCCACAAAAGTAACAGAGAGAGAGCGCGACCGTGTTAAAAGACACCGTGAGATGGAAGCATCGATTTAAAAAAACCAACAAAAAACAGATGAAACGAGGAGAAGATAAAGAAGGGGGGAAAAAGCATCCTTGCACCTGTAAACGAACCCTTTGTCACTTCGGCGTGTTGCCGGCAGCGGCTGGCAGGCACAGTTTCCTCTCAATGCCTGCGTATGAATATGTAATCTACCTCCATTCAGCTCTTTCCATTCTACCGCACAAGTTCAACAAACACCTTCGCCTGGGACTGCCAGGCAATAGGGTGCTATCAGAGAGGGCCGTTCATGGCGATTTGAGAACAGTTCTGCTGTGTCTGGCTAGTTTTTTAAAGGCGCCGCTGCTCGAATGACTCCGGTCGAGAGACAATAGCTTTAGAGATTATGAAACTATGTACAACACAAGATTTAAATCACGCAATATGCTTCTTTTTAGGGATGGGTTTTTTTTAAGGCTTCATTAGTGAAATCGGATCGGGGTGTGTTCTGCAGTGGTGACACTTAGCCTCTTATTAAGGGAACCTGCGTAAAGAGCTCTTGGACAATTACGGCATTTATGATCGACTATCAACATTTTTGGTTCGCTTCTTCAAAAAAACATAAATAAATAAAACCTAAGCATTTACAGATTTTTCTGGATGTGTGTAATCTGACTCCAGAAAGCTGAAAACGCCTGACAGTGCCCATCAATTCATAACTATTATGACATGGAGGTGGTGTGCTGTTGGGTTGATGAATCACCTATAACAGCCAGAAGCGTGTTATTCCTCTTCAATTACAGGATTTATTAATAAACAACACATTGTGTGCTTTTTAACCATTTCTAGTTACGTGTAATTTTATGGAAAAGCAGGGAAATATATAGATATTCTCTCTGACACTGGAGACTTCTTCCTTAAATGTTATGTAAATGCTTCCTGACAGAAAGCCTTACGATATAAACAATTATATGTGCTGTATCCACTATTAAACAACAGCACACGTCCACACACAAGTCCCTGTGGCTTAGCTGTAACTATAGAAATGATAAGAAAGAGCATACTAATTTAAACCTGTTGCTTACAGGCTGCTGCTATAGCAAATTGGCGGTATAAATTGGCATGTGTGTGGTAATAAATGAATCAGAAATTTTCAACAAAATAACATTCAAGAACACCTACACTAGGGAAATTCTGACAAAAATAGCTAACAGCCGAGGTCAATTTAACCTCAGCTTAGCTAGGACATGTCTGTTATGTCTTTTCTACAAACAAGGTCAAGGTATAGTGACAGCAAAAACAACTAGAGCCATCGCAGATATCAGCGTTTTCCTCAGGCGTGTTAGTAAATGACCAAAAGAGTCTCGTGTATTTACATGTAGCATTAAATGCTAACTGGACTTCTGTGTACTCCACTATACTGAGAAATGTCAATATATGTTGCGCCACAATTTGTTTACTCTTCCGTGTTATCAGAGTAGTGAATAGTAAAAGTGGGCAATTCCTGTGCAATGTTTTCGTAATCATGATGAGTTGTAGGAAAAAATGTTTTAAATGATAACTACTGCTCACAGACGACTGCTGGGTGTGTCACGGACAAGCGTGTGTTTGTGTGTGAAGGATTTTAAAACACAATACAGGTAGAACATGAGTTTGTGCCTAGATAAATACGAAGGTCTTGTTTAACTGTCCGCCAAATATCTATCAGCAGCACCAGTTAGGTCTGGTCCTTGATTAGTTCTCCATTTTGTGGG
Source organism: Hemibagrus guttatus (assembly GCA_033459395.1). NCBI lineage: Eukaryota > Metazoa > Chordata > Actinopteri > Siluriformes > Bagridae > Hemibagrus > Hemibagrus guttatus. The sequence continues at coordinate 11,115,503 of JAUCMX010000027.1, forward strand.
TTTTGGTGGAAAACAGTAGCTTGTTTACAAATCATTGCAAGAAACCACATTTTTCCCTTCAAGCTTTTAAGTGCATTCAATCATCCAACAACTCTACAACTCATCTGTTTTTCTCCAGCACCCTCTCTTAAACGCACCCTCCCTCTCTTTCTCTCTCTCCCCTCCCTCTCACCCCTCCCTCCCTCTCTCGCTCTTTCTCCCCTGGTCGAAGCTGTATTGTAAGTGGAAGGCATTTTGCCAAATATGTCGGATAGCTTTCTGCACAGCTGCTAACAGACGGCGTGGACTCCAAACAGTGGATCTCTCTTATCAAAGCGCACCCTGACCCCCCCTGCTGTCTCTCTCTCTCTCTCTCTTTTTCTCTCTCTCTCAAAGTGAGGCAGAAACACAGCCGGTGGGAAACAAGAAGAAAAAAGAATGAACAAAAGAAACCGGTTTGGAGCTGGCTGCTGAGAGATGCTTTGGCCCAGCACTTTCACACACAAGCTCAAAAAACACTGGCAGACCCAAACTTTTATTACATTGTGGTTACAGTTATGATCATACTTTCTCATTATCTGTTCGAATCTATTAGTCACACACTCTGTGACTTTCCACTTTTTGTTTTTCCCCCCCCCCCTCACATTCTTTGCATGGACATCAAGAGTCAAAAGTGGGGGGAAAAACGCCTGCAACCCTCAAACCAGCGATGACAGAGTAATATATTTTGGCACACTACATGCATAATCAGTTAATTATGGTGGAGAGTTGAACCTACAAACGTAGCCATCAACACAGTGAGGGCATGCCTTTGGTGAATTAGTAATAAACGCCTGGGAATGAGAGTTGGAGCTAGCGCTTAGCAAAGTGTGAGGCCTGTAACAATGTACAAGGGCCATTGAGACTTGAAAAGAGTATACGTTAAAAGCAGCACTAAAGCCGCATACCACTGAAGTCAAGTGCTCGGGCCGTTCCCTTCCGTTTCTTATCATGACTGGAGATTGATTGCAGCTAATCAAATACCGGAAGAGGAAAATAACAGGAAAACCTGGCTGCACTTCTTGTCTTCATGAAGACAGAGAACAAAGACTTTGACCGCCAGTGAAGATGTGTATTGAAGTGGGGTAAGGCAGTACACTTTCTAATATTTTAATGCAGCTTCAATATTCCATTGAAACACTGCTTTGATAGAGATCACTAACCTTTGCTAGTGATGTAAAATGTGGTGACATGTTTAAGGTTCAGACAGCTGGAATCAGGCCCACAAACATTCCAGTAGGATGCATAAATATACTCATTCATTCATATCCAGTAACAGGTCTATCCTGGTCAGGGTTGGGATGAATCCAGTGTCTATCTGAGAATCACTGAGTGCAAGGTGAGAATACATCCGGTATGGGGATGCCATTCTTGAGGCAACTTGAAGTCACCAATCCACCTAGCAGCATGGGTCTAGGAAACCAGAGAAACGTAGACAGATGCTGGGAAAGGCCACAAAACTCCCATGAAGCCCCAAGCTCTGGATCAACCCAGGGACCTAAAGAAGCTGCATAAAGCAGCAAGGAAATTATTTATCCTTTCCATAATACAATATGAAAAAGGGGTGTGGTTTGCAGAGCAATATTCGTTTGGGGAGTACAAAATTTCTAGTCAATTCAGAAAGCACAGGTCTTTCTCTTGCACAGGTTAAATTCCTCAGTGTGAACCTTCCAGCAATCTCTCAAAAAGAATTTGATCTTGATTCTTGATGTTTTTATTTGGACTTGATCTTAACTTAGCCTCGACCACCTTAAGTCTCGACTAGATCTTGGCTAGTCCTGGTCTCGGAATTGACACTGGTGGTCTTGACTGCAGGTTTAAAAGCAAGGAGCTGTATTTCTTCTCAGATAGATTCAGTCAATTTCTGCCAAAATGACTGTCTATGCCTTTAATTATCTGTCAGTTCATCATCAGATCAGCTCTGGATCCCAAATATAGAGCCAGATCAGGTCTTCTACTAATACACAGTCACACAATCTTTGGGGGCCGACAGTCTATAGTAATAAATACTGACATAAGGAAATGAGAACATGACTTGATGAAGGCTGTCCAAGGGTCAACTGATGTATCGCCAAACCAAACCTGGTGTTTAGTTCATATATAAAAGGGCTAAAAAAAGAAAAAAATTAAAAGAAATACGATACATGTGCATATGCAAAATCCATTGGAATCATTTGTTATACCACAACGCACATTTTAAAAGTATTTTTCTCTCCAAATAACTACCTTTCCAAGCAAATATCAATAAATCCTTCAGGATGTTATGAGAAAAGTTAGAACGGCCGACTGGAATGAAAGAGAAGCTCACCGTCTTTCTTTCTGTGCCGCCTTTCAGACGGGACATAAACATACAGTATGGATGGTCTATACAAACTATAAATTATGTTGAAAAAAAGACTGAAATAGCTGGACATGCTTTAATGTTATGCTCCGGTCCTTCGTACTCTTTCTGGGTGGTACGGTTAAGGTTTACATGAGTGCGTTAGTGCTCAAAGAATGAATGGAGCCGTGCTGGCAAGAGATCCAAGTGCTAGCACATACCACATCCTTTTAAATGTGCATGGATATACTAGGGCAGCAGCCCTGTAACCCAAGACCGGACACACATTCTCACACACTTTCTCAAACACACACACACACTCACACACACACACGCTCTAGAAGTCTTATGAGAGGAGCAGGGTGGGATGGGGGCTCTGGACTGAGTACCAGCAGTTATGACTGGTTTTGGCGGTAAGGCCAATGGGGAAGGAGGGAGTAGAGGATTTTGAAACATCAATGGACTGTGTGCACATGTGTGTGTGTGTGTGTGTGTGTGTGTGTATCTGTGAATGTGCATATGTGTATGTGAGGAACAGGTGGCCTTTCACTGACATGCTGTGAATGCTAGCAGTCAAGTAAAAAAAAACTTGAGTCCAAAAAAGAGATAAACAATGTCTGTGTGTGTGTGTGTGCATGTTGTATCGGGCTGAACACAAAAACAAAACTTCCCATTGGTGTGTCTGCAAGAAAGGGCCAACTGTGTAGAGCCAAAGTCCATCTGTGAGAGCTGAGCAACAAAATTTCCATATGGATTTGAAGGGGAAAAAAAGTCGAAGTCTATCAAATCACACAGATCCTAAACTTTTTGGATAAATGAGACCTTTGAGACTTGTGTCATTTCTATAGTCAATATGTTATTATTATTATTATTATTATTATTATTATTATAAGGAGTCTTATGTGTATCACTCTTTTCCTTAAGCGCAAGCGGACATACTGTACATGATGTAAATGCTATGACATTGTGAGCATTGTGTTAATCACTTTGTAGTGAGCATACATAGCGAATAGGAAGACATTATAGAATTTGAATACTAAATCTTTAAACAAATTCAAATTTAAGATACCATGCATTGATACCATGTGATGCACGTAAGTCTAGTGCACATTGCTGCACTAATAAACAGATGACATGCGAGCTGGCTGTATTTCACGATAAACGATCAGAGCAAAGCAGACTGCAAATTGTACGAACTCTAGCATCTTCCGCCAATAACCAGGTAAAACATCTTCAATGCATTTCAACTACAGAGAGGTAGAGAGAGAAAACGTGGTGCACCAAGCAGTACGATCATCAAGTGTGGTCAAGAAATGAGTCTAAGGTGCTACGAAATGTGGAGCAATAAAGCAAGCATGACAGAATGTTTCACTTCTGCGAGCACTGAGCACTGAGAAGTGCACTATTCCTTATGCATGAGCTGTACTTTGCAATTGGACAGCCAGCTTGTAGTGACATGTCTGTTCTCCTCGTGCTCATTCAGGTTCTCCGGTTTCCTTCTACCTCCCAAAAACATGCCTGTGGGTGATTTTTGGTGACTTTTAATTGCCTCTAGGTGTGAATGTGTGTATTCAATTCAGGGTGTATTCCTGCCTTCTGCACAGCATTCCCAGGAAAGATCCTCTGGATCAACCAAGACCATTAGTGCTTAGAGAAAACATCTCCTTCATCCTGGCCTCCCTAAATTGTTGCCCACTTAAATACAGATTGAATTTAAGGTTTTATTATTACTGTTAAAGCTTTACTTTATATTGCTCCAGACCACATCTCTGATGTTTTCTTTGCCCAACTTTCTCCCACCAGAACTTTTAAATCTTCTAATCTGCAGCTTTTAACCATCCCATGCTCACAGAGGAAGTTCAAAAGTGACCGGCTTTTCTGTTGTTGCTCCAAGATTGTGGAATATTTGACCATTGTTTATAAAGTCATCCCACACAACAGACATTTCTAAATCCCACTTGAAAACATATTTATTCTCCAAGGCATGTAAGGGTTCCGTCATCCGGCTTTCTCTCTTTATTGTCTTATTATCTAATCTTGTTTTCTTTTATTTCATTTGATTTCTTAATTAGCCCTGTCTTAATCTTTTGGCCATCTTTTAAATGCGCTATAGCAATAAAGCTGGACTTGATTTATTGAAGATGAATCAGTAAATGAATGAATGATAGTCAGCTTGATGATCAGCGTTATAAAATGGAGAAGGAGGATTTTAGCTGGTTTTCTTTGTGCTCTTTTAGAATAAATACACACCATATGACAAGAGAGAAAGATGGATGAGGAAGCCAGGAGAGAAACAACTTAATTGTACTTTCAAAGTAATACTTCAAATCAATGAAATTTGACTTCAAGTGAGCAATGAAAGGAAGAAAGGAAAAAAAAGGAAGGTTTCAGCATAAAAAAGTTTGGGCGTTTATGGTGCACTGCCTTAGCCGTGTCTGATAAGAGACAAAAATACAGTAAGTGAGTAAAAGCAAGATGAGATCTAAAGCGCTCGCTGATCAGGTTACAGTGACTGCATTTGTAACGCAGGAAAGGAAACACACTCACACACACACACAGAGGGAGGAAATCAGTTTACATACCTGTCGGCTACAAATGTAGACATCAAACAGCAGGCCGACCTCAACTCAACCTTGATGTTCATTATTGCTTTATACTGTAAACACAACGGAACGGAATATGTGTCCATATCTGATCATAACTGCATTTGCATACCGTCCAAAACCTACTACAGTACGCCATTGAAACAGCAGTTAGTGCAATCCCCAAAGCAAATGGCCACCTTTGCTTTATAACGTGCCTGTAAAACATTTTTATTCATTTAGTATTCACTGATACATTTTTATTTCCTAATCGATTTATTCATGCACAAGCAAAACCTGTTGTTTTAATTTTTTTTTTTCCAGTTCTACCAATTTCAGTGACCTCCAAAGACAGACGATTGAAATACGTCACAGAAAAACAGCTGAAGTTGATCATTTCCAGATCAAAGTTGAGATTTCCAGGATTCACAAAAGACTTTTTTTGTTATTAAAATAATCATCTCAAACACAGAACTCGCGCTCCTTCCACTTCCATTTGATTAGCCGCCGAGATCAGGGCTCAACAATGAACAAGGCTGTTCAAACGCTTCCTATATGACACTTGCCCATGGACATATAAGCTGATAAAGAAAGTGTGTGGGCTGTCTATGGAAATTAGAGCAGTGTCTATTGGGTGATGTCCTCAACCCCATGCACGCTAGATGCACATGAAACGAAGCAAGATGAAAAACATGGTGAGTCTGGACCAAGTCCAAATTCTCCCAGCTAATCGGAGGGTAGGGGCGGTTATGGCAGTGGTAAATGTATAAAACCCAATCAAAAGTGAACAGGATGTCTGTGAAAAACACATATGACCTCATTTTGAAGTTCAGGGCCTGTCTTAGCAAGGCCAAGCTTCATTTAAAGTTTCAATCAAATGACAACAGCAACGAAACAGAGGATATGACAGAGAGCAAGAGAGTTTTTATACCATTAACTATTAAAAACTACTAGTTTTTTAAAATAGTTTTTATTATTTTTTTTTTAGCATTTATGGGCATGTGGTAGCTTAGTAGTTAAGGTAATGGACTACTGATCAGAAGGTTGTGAGTTCAAATCTCAGGTCCACCAAGTTGCCACTGCTGGGCCCTTGAGCAAGGCCCTTAAGCCTTAATTGCTCAGTTGTTTAAAATGAGATTAAAAATGTAAGTCGCTCTAGATAAGGGCGTCTGCTAAAAGACAGAAATGTAAGAAGAGTTACATAGCGGTAAGCTTTGAATGTTTTATTTGGTGCAGTATATGGGGTCCTGGTTTGCAGGTGTCTAAAAAGTGCATGACGGATCATTTTCAGAAAGGCTTGATTGTCGGTATGACAATAATCCAGTCTTGTATAATGAAAGACTCAAAAGTTCTCACCATTTCACTCATGCATAGACACACACACACAACCCTGCAAAACTATACACCACGGGATCAACCACAAGTGGAAACCAAGGATCTTTCCTTTGCATCTACAGTGGTATTCGGGAGGGAGCCAATGTAATTTTAGCTGTGCCAAATGGGCATGCCAGCCTCTCCTCACTCCTTTTGCTGATTTTTTTCTAAGCCAGAACCATTTCTCCTTCCCCTATGAAAAGTTTTATTAAATCAAACTCATAAAGGTAAAGTCTCCTGCTGAGGCTAGTGTATGTGTGAACTCTGAACCTGCAGCCACTAACCATTCACTTGCTTTCATTGAAGCAGGGGAATGTATGGTGCATTCGGATTAAGGGAAATGGCATGACTCTTGTGTGAACTGCTTTACGATTTGCTCCATGAGGCTTCCTGAAAGGTTAAAGAGGATCAATAAGCAAAGCCATGTTAACCTTTAACCCCGACAGTCCACCGACATATCGTTATTTCCCTCGTGTGCAGCCAGAGAAGACTTGATCGTCTTCGACCCCGTCCACACATGGCAGAGGTCCATTTTAGGCACCCATGCTCGACAGAATAGCTGCCTCACCTTTGAAGAGCCTCCTCTCATGTTACAGGTGGAGAATTCTGTCCCTTTCTCTCGCTTGGCCTCTATCAGATGCTTGGTGTAATAAGAAGCCATTGGCAGAGCTCCATTTTCCCTGCCCTGAAAGCCATAGTACGCGCCCCAAAAGGAAATTATTATGGTGGCAAAACAAAAGCGCCGCTCACCTTATTTTCACAACTCTGCTAAAGCTCTGTTCGGATTCCTGCAGTCTGGATTTTGAAACCTCAGCTTCTAACCTTCTAAGGGTGAACAAGGTCTCTAAAATCCATGTTTTGGTGTCTCTGGTTGGAAATCAGACTAAGGGTGATGTTAAAACCCCTCAGCATTTTAGACTTAGATGCTATGTGCTCAGTGCTTTGGGACATCAATTCATATAGTGATCATGGGATCAACCTCAACTTTTGTAGACTACATTCACATTACTAGGCTGAAGTTAGTCAGATCTGATTATTTTCAGGACTATGTGAACACAAAGATTAAGATTACAGGGTGAAGATGTGAAGAAGTTACAATAGTTTAAGTACTTGGGGTCAGCAGTCCAGAGTCATGGAGAGTGTGGGAGAGAGGTAAAGAAGCGAATGCAGGCAGGTTGGAATGGGTGGAGAAAGGTGTCGGGAGTTCTGTGTGATAGGAACATATCAGTGAGAATCAAGGGGAAGGTGTACAGGACAGTGGTGAGAGCGGCCATGCTGTATGGTTTAGAGACAGTGTCACTGAGGAAGAGACAGGAGTCAGAGCTAGAGGTAGCAGAGCTGAAGATGTTGAGGTTCTCTTTGGGAGTGACAAGATTGGACAGGATTAGGAACAAGTACATCAGAGGGACAGCTCATGTTGGACGTTTGGGGGACAAAGTTAGGGAGGCCAGATTAAGATGGTTTGGACATGTTCAGAGGAGGGAGAGTGAGTATATAGGTAGAGAATGTAGGTGAATTTTGTGAATTTCTTCATATTGCTAGTGAAACTGAACAGTTTCTGGAAAAAAAACAAAAAAAACAATTGTGTCTACAATGCCAAAGAATATCTCTCCCATGGAAATACATTTTACTTCTTAACCTAATCTTGCCTAGCTGACAAGCTGCTTGCCGATGTCCAGAACAAGTTGTGCTGCAGGCTTGGGCAACTAGCCCATTCATTTACTGCTTTTGTATTTGTGTGTTCACATTAAGGACATTACAGATATGACAGTTACTCCTTAGTTTCTTCCCTTAATATCTCATACTTTCATCTTTTTCTAATTGGACTTAGACTAAAAACAAAATAAAAAAAAAACCCTCTGGCCTTGTATGGGTGTCATGGATACCTTCAACCAACATCTAGGTCGTTTTTCACCAGTCAACAAGGCTACAAGGTTAATTCACTTAATACTGAACTGTTTATTTAGATCAGTGATAAGACACCAGAACCTTAGTCTGTTTTCTTGTTTTCTTTTTCCAGACATTTTCTTTTGCGTAAAAGGTGGCAATAAAACAACAAGAGGAAATTGATATGGATGAAGAGCAGATAAGCCATGGTGTCTGGCCAGTCAGACTTTGATATTAAATAGGTGTTTTATTTTTTTGGTGGAGCCAATGTGAAGGTTCCAGGAAAGGGTTTTCCCTCCTGAGACTTAACAGAATAAGGAATTGGCATGTGATATTATGGGGTATTATAGTATCATGGAGGTTAAAATGCACTAACAAAAATTTTGGGACTACACACTACAGAAAATGTTCAGGCCTCACTTATAGCTAGTATAAATAGAGCCACTCAATGGCTGCATTTATACTAGCTTTGATTTCTGAACCCTAAATCCCTAAAATAGATTATGTGGTTAGTGGTTAGTTGCTGTGTAATAAGTGAGAAGTACACTATTTGGCCAAAAGATTGTGGACACCTGCCCATCAAACCCATATGATATGTGCTTTTTGAACATCCCATTCCAGATTCAGCCGCACTTGTTCGTACAATAAGCTCCAATCTTCTGTGAAGGCTTTCCACTAGATCTTGGACTGTGTAAGAATTTGTGTTCAGTGATAAGAGCATTAGTGAGATCAGGAACTGATGTCAGGTGAGGAGGTCTGGGGTGCAGTCAGCATTCAAATTCATTGCAAATGTGTTCAGTGGTACTTGGTGTTGTAATGGTAAAGTCCTTGCTTGCAATGCTGAGGTTAAAGGTTCAAATCCAGCTCAGTCTCACCTGATGTTGATTGATATGAGGTGGGTCTCGTGAGGAGGTGGATGAGGTAAGTAGTTCCGGAGCATGCATGAAAAAAAGGGAGGTGATAGTATAGCTCAAGTGGTTAAGGCTCTGGGATGTTGATTGGAGTTCAAGCCCCAGCACTGCCAAGCTATACCTGTTGGGCAAGTTCCTCACACCTCCCCAACCCCCTGCTCCAGAGGTGCTGCATCATGCCTGACCCTGTTCTCTGACCCCAACCATTCAAGAATGGGATATGCGAAGAAAGAACTTCACTGTGCAGTAATGTATATGTGACAAAAAAGTATCTTTATTTGTCACATAGGGCTCTGTGAAGGAGTTCCTCCACTCCAACCTTGATAAATTATGTGTTCATGGAGCTCACTTTGTGCACAGGGGCATTGTCATGCCCCATTGTCTCTTAGTTCCAGTGAAGAGAAATTATAATTTTGTGCTTCCAACAGTTTGGGAAAGAACCACATGATGTGATGCAGGTGTCCACAATGCTTTGGACATAAAGTAGCTAGTGTGAGAAAATTGGCAAATTTCCTCACTTGGGGAGACTAAAATCTAGGTATCAATACATTCCTATTGAAAACACTCATATTTCCATAGAGTCAAAACAGCAAAAAACAAAATTATGCTGTAAAAGTACATATGGCTAAGGATGGCAACACACCTCTCATTCTTAATTCAGAGAATTAATGTTGTCAATGGATCATGGTTAAATCAATGGATGGCAAATTAGTTCAATGGACAGCTCGGGTCAATACACTAGTCCTAATCTCTGTTGACAATATCCAGTCTCCTGCTCAGTGCCAGCTGCCACTGAATGAGTAAACGGATCCACAGCTGTCTCCAGTTATACTTTAATCTCCATACGTATTATAAAACTTGCCTTTACTTTATGGCTATTGATAAATAGCGTGATATCCAAAGATTGCACATGTACATGACTTTCTATACATGACCTCAGACCTCATGACTTTGTACAGTAGTATTGATATGTACGTTTTTTGTTTTTGTTTTTTTAAAAACCTTTTACTTTGTCAATGTTAGCTTTAAGGGTTTTTCTTTTTCATTGTTTTCTTAATTTTTATTTTATTTTTTTTTAATATTTTTAATAAGTAAGCTGTCTTTTGCTGCTGATTCATACAATACGAAATGTCTAATTTTCCTCCCATGTAAAAAAAATTAAATACTGGCCTGTTAAAGTCACAATTAAATCTAAAAGATTTATAGAGTTAAGCCAATTTTATGTTTGGAAATTAGCAGCTAGTTTTATAATTTAGCAGTAAGTTTGATCATTTAGGCAGTTTTACAAATTACTAGTCAACTAACTTTTGTAAAATACATAGCTTGTTAAATTAGCTAGCTGCTCACGTCTTGTACACTAGCTTGTTTAATTATCTAGCTCCTTAAGTTGTATAAATTTGGTTATGTTTTCTAGCTAGTTAGGTTTGGGAAATTAGCTAGCTAATCAAGTCTTGAAAATTAGCTTGTTAAATTAGCTAGCAACTCACGTTTTTCAAACTAGCTTGTTATCTAGTTACTTAGTTTTTATAATTTTCTACCTAGTTAGGTTTGGTAAATTAACTAACTAATCAAGTCTTGTAAATTAGCTTGTTAAATTACGTAGCTAGTTAGCTAACCAGTTAGTAAACGCCAACCAGCAAGCTAGATTCTAGGTATGCCCGTTTGCAGAATATTTTCCTTTCGACTGATTGCTTATCAAACTGGCTAGTCATACAGGATCAGGCATGTTGTGGTCAGCTCTTTTCACCAGATAAAAAATATCTTTATTTGAATATGATTCTGACAAACTGGTCATACTTATACTAAAGTACAGTTTCTCTGTACATTTTCAACTCCTGATATATCATAAACAATAGTCCAGTTTTTTTAATGGTAGTAATCACAGAGCCTTATAGCATTCTTCATGCCAAAAAACTCAATGGGAAAATTGTGGAGATTTTTCAATAATAATCAGACAGGAAGTGGGTGATATGACGGTCAGTATAACTTGATTTGACTAGAAAACAATTGCAAGAATGCTGATCAAGAATTTTATTCTGAAAGTGCCAGAGCAGGCAGCGCTCTATTCAGACCCAGCGGCACCGCACGGCAAACACACAGCGAGAGCAAACACACGGCGGCTAGAGCAGGCCAGGAGATAAAAGGAGGGAAAGGGAGAAATTAATGAATAACCATTTTGGCCGGGTAATGGCAAAAATATCAGGCCAAGTCAACAGTGATGGAAGCTCCCGCTGCCTTTGATCAATCAGCCTTTCAGGTTTAACCCAGGTAAGCTAGGGGCTAGAGGGAGTGTGTGGGAGTATATATATATATATATATATATATATATATATATATATATGTATATGTATGTGTGTGTTTGAATATACATATATGCTCCCAACACCATACAGTGACACAATCTCCAAAGTGTGAGCATGTGAAGAGAAATAAAAAGCAAGGTAGAAGGGATATCATGCTCGAGGTGCAGCAGCAGAATGTTTTTGGAGGGACTCCAGCCAGAAGTGCAAGTTCTCTTTTGATATTGGCCCGCCTGTGTGTAACAGTTTTGGGCCTTTGCCAAAGTACACATCTCTTGGTAATAGTTAACAGAGTCTGCAAATACACAGAGAGAAACAGCACAAAGCAGGAACAGAGTACTATGTCTTACACACTTTTTTTTCTTTTTTACGATGCATACTTACAATCAGACCTTCTATTTAATCCTTGACCACATGCTGATCAAGATTAGCAGAAGAACTGCTCTACACTGCATAACTGACATGGGAATTAGATGTGTGTGAATATTCCTAGCTCTACCTGTACACACCAGGGATACCCCAGCTATGAACTATGCAACAGGATCAAAGGTTAAGCTCTCATATTCATTAAGACTCTGTGTGACTCATCTTTTAAGCAGCGGTGTGTGGTATGAGGTCTATAATAACTCACAGCATTACAAAAGAGCCGGTACTGTCAGAAGTATGAGCGCGCACACACACATACAGAGAGAAAGACATCCACATTAAGAAACTCGCTCAAAGGGAACATTCCAAGCATGTCTGAACACACATGCACATCTGTGAGTGTGTGTCGAACGGAAGGAATGCGCAACGTTAATTGAGCCCCTGCATTAATAGATTAAAAGTCGGCACTCGAAGGATATGAGCTTCATCAGCATGGGTACTGTCTCCACCTTTGTCTTGCTAAATCTTCCACGCTCTCACTCCCGGCATCTCAGGGTGGTAATGGAGGAGTTTACAGTTTTGTCACTCTGTAGGCCTGTAGATATTCCACATCAGTTTCTTTTCTTGAAGTGAGTATTAACATCTATATTCAATATCTGAAACTACTGATCACACAACTATAAGTTAAGTTATGACTAATCGGGATTATTCTTCTATTCTTCCTTTCTAAGCATTGCAAAAATCGTTCCAAAGAAGCAAACACTATGGACGGGTCAAGCGCAAAGAGCAAGGAGAGAGCTACAGAATGTAATTTCTTGATGATGCTGTAATTACGAACACGGTGCTGCTGATTTGATGAATAAATTCTCAATACTATCAGCTCTGACAGTAGTTTCAGCTGAAAGGCAAATCACTGCTTAATGTTAATAAATATTAATAACCTTTCATTCTGGAGGGGCACGGTGGCTTAGTGGTTAGCACTTTTGCCTCACACCTCCAGGGTTGGGGGTTCAATTCCTGCCTCCGCCGTGTGTGTGGAGTTTGCATGTTCTCCCCGTGCCTCGGGGGTTTCCTCCGGGTACTCCGGTTTCCTCCCGCAATCCAAAGACATGCATTGTAGGTTGATTGGCATCTCTAAATTGTCCATAGTGTGTGATTGCGTGAGTGAATGAGAATGTGTGTGTGCCCTCCGACGGGTTGGCACTCCGTCCAGGGTGTATCCTGCCTTGATGCCCAATGACGCCTGAGATCAGGCACAGGCTCCCCGTGACCCGAGTATAGATCGGATAAGCGGTAGACAATGAATGAATGAACCTTTCATTCTTTTAATCAGAGGCCAAGAAATGGAATTTGTGTCTGTTTTGTTGTGCACATGTTCAGCAGTGAATGCCTTTGTCATGTCAGACTCACAGTGGTGGTTAATATGACACTTATATGAAAGTAGACACTCAGGGCTTTAAAAAATTCAATTTTTTCATAAGTATTTGTTATTCCTTAGCCAACTAAGGGCAATATATCCATAGAAAGTTCAAAACATTTCTGCTCTCTGAGACGCCCCAAGACGTGTTTGTTCATAAGCAGCTAAAACTTGAAGGCCACTAAAAATCTGTGTAAGGTTTTTTTTTCCAAAAGAGGGAAAAACACTGGTCTCACACTGAGAGTCCTGACTCATTTTATATCAGATTTGCAGCAATAAAGTCATCTATTTATTTATCCTGATTGAAATAAGTCGATTTCTATTCTGCTAGCAGACTAGAAGACCAGTGTACTGGTAAAAAGAGTTGATGGACTTCTATAGTAACAGCATACTGTATGTCTAAGTGTCATGAGGTTGTAATGTCTATTTGGAAGAAGTCTCCAGTGTCTGAGGTCAAGCTGTACATCTTCATGTGAAGACATGAAGACTTTTTTCCGTTTCTCAGTAACAAGCTGTACATTATTCATTTTATTTATTTAGTTTTTCCATTGTCTGTACCGCTTATCCGATCTATTCTCGGGTCACGGGGAGCCTGTGCCTATCTCAGGCGTCATCGGGCATCATACACCCTGGACGGAGTGCCAACCCATCGCAGGGCACACACACACACACTCATTCACTCACAAACTACAGACAATTTAGAGATGCCAATCAAACTTTGGACGTTGCATGTCTTTGGACTGGGGGAGGAAACCTCCGAGGCATGGGGAAAACATGCAAACTCCACACACACACACCCCCAACCCTGGAGGTGTGAGGCAAACGTTTCTTTCTTTCTTTCTTTCTTTCTTTCTTTCTTTTAATTAACTTGTGAAGCAAAGAGAGGCTGTAGAGAGAAAGACAGTTTGCAGCTGCTATAGCATAAGTGATAAGAAGATCTAGCCTGAATATTAAATGTAGCTATAAACAGATAAAATAAAGTATGTGTCCTTCATTGAAAAAAAAAAAAAAAAAAAAATTCAAGATGAGAGGAATAATAAGTGTTTGTATTAGTTAGCTTTGGGAGGTGACAGTGCTTCGCTTTTGGGCCATATCACACCATCACCTCATTAATGTCCTGCGCTAACACACCCTGCTGTGTTCTATTCCTTACATAATCAGCTGTAACTCTGGAGATCTGTGATAACACACACACTCTGATTAATATCTGTGTTTATTGACTCAGGAGCATTAAATCACGAGCCCTCTGTTGCAGAATGAGGTTGAGAAAGTCTTATTATGTAGAGCGTTGCAGTTTATTCAGCATTTGAAAGCGTTTGGAGGAATACAAGCTTAAGAGGAAATCTCTTTTAAAAGTCTTTTACAATGTGCTTTAAAATTACAAAACGATCAAGTAAAGTAAGTTATACAATGATTTTAATGAACTTTCACTGAATGATTTTTATAGCAACATAATCTTAACTATTTATATAATGTGTGTGTGTGTATGTGTGTGTGTGTGTGTGTGTGTCTGTACATGCAGTGTGGGTGTGTGTGTATGTTCAGTGAGTGTGTCTGTATGTGTAGTGTCTATGTCTGTATGTACAGTGTGTGTGTGTGTATATGCAGTGTGTGTGTGTATGTGCCTGTATGTGCAGTGTGTGTGTGTGTCTGTATGTGCAGTGTGTATGTGCAGTTTGTGTGTGTATGTGTATGTGCAGTGTGTATGTGCAGTGTGTGTGTGTGTGTGTATGTGTGCATGTTCAGTGTGTGTGTGTGTGTGTGTGTGTGTATGTGCAGTGTGTGTGTGCGTGCATGTGCAGTGTGTATGTGCAGTTTGTGTGTGTGTGTGTGTGCATGTTCAGTGTGTGTGTGTATATGCAGTGTGTGTGTATGTGCACTGTGTGTGTCTGTATGTGCAGTGTGTGTCTGTATGTGCAGTGTGTATGTGCAGTGTGTGTGTGCAGTGTGTATGTGCAGTTTGTGTAGTGTCTATGTCTGTATGTACAGTGTGTGTGTGTGTATATGCAGTGTGTGTGTGTATGTGCCTGTATGTGCAGTGTGTGTGTGTGTCTGTATGTGCAGTGTGTATGTGCAGTTTGTGTGTGTATGTGTATGTGCAGTGTGTATGTGCAGTGTGTGTGTGTGTGTGTATGTGTGCATGTTCAGTGTGTGTGTGTGTGTGTGTGTGTATGTGCAGTGTGTGTGTGCGTGCATGTGCAGTGTGTATGTGCAGTTTGTGTGTGTGTGTGTGTGCATGTTCAGTGTGTGTGTGTATATGCAGTGTGTGTGTATGTGCACTGTGTGTGTCTGTATGTGCAGTGTGTGTCTGTATGTGCAGTGTGTATGTGCAGTGTGTGTGTGCAGTGTGTATGTGCAGTTTTGTGTGTGTGTGTGTGTGTGCATGTTCAGTGTGTGTGTGTGTATATGCAGTGTGTGTGTATGTGCACTGTGTGTGTCTGTATGTGCAGTGTGTGTGTGTGTCTGTATGTGCAGTGTGTATGTGCAGTGTGTGTGTGCAGTGTGTATGTGCACTGTGTGTGTCTGTATGTGCAGTGTGCATGTGCAGTTTGTGTGTGTGTGTATGTGTGCATGTTCAGTGTGTGTGTGTGTGTGTATATGCAGTGTGTATGTGTATGTGCAGTGTGTGTGTGTATGTGTGCATGTTCAGTGTGTGTGTGTGTGTGTGTATGCAGTGTGTATGTGTATGTGCAGTGTGTGTGTATATGCAGTGTGTTTGTGTATGTGCAGTGTGTGTGTGTATGTGCAGTGTGTATGTATATGTACACTGTGTGTGTCTGTATGTGCAGTGTGTGCGTGTCTGTATGTGCAGTGTTTGTGTCTGTATATGCAGTGTGTGTGTGTATGCGTATGTGCAGTGTGTGTGTGTCTGTATGTGCACTGTGTGTGTCTGTATATGCAGTGTGTGTGTGTATGTGTATGTGCAGTGTGTGTGTGTCTGTATGTGCACTGTGTGTGTCTGTAGGTGCAGTGTGTGTGTGTGTGTGTATGTGTGCATGTTCAGTGTGTGTGTGTGTGTGTATGTGCACTGTGTGTGTGTCTGTATATGCAGTGTGTGTGTGTGTATGTGTGCATGTTCAGTGTGTGTGTGTGTGTGTGTATGTGCAGTGTGTATGTGCAGTGTGTGTGTGTATGCAGTGTGTGTGTGTGTATGTGCACTATGTGTGTGTGTGTATATGCAGTGTGTATGTGTATGTGCAGTGTGTGTGTGTATGTGTGCATGTTCAGTGTGTGTGTGTGTGTGTGTGTGTGTATATGCAGTGTGTATGTGTATGTGCAGTGTGTGTGTATATGCAGTGTGTTTGTCTATGTGCAGTGTGTGTGTGTATGTGCAGTGTGTGTGTATGTGCACTGTGTGTGTCTGTATGTGCAGTGTGTGTGTGTGTCTGTATGTGCAGTGTGTGTATGTGTGTGTTTTGTGTGCTTTTATGTGTGTGTGTGTGTGTATATGTGCAGTGTGTGTGTTTTGGGGTGTGTATGTGTATGTGCAGTGTGTGTGTGTGTGTGTGTGTATATGCAGTGTGTGTGTGTGTGTGTGTATGTGCAGTGTGTGTGTGTATGTGCAGTGTGTGTTTTGGGGTGTGTGTCTGTATGTGCAGTGTGTGTGTCTGTATGTGCATGTGTGTGTGTGTTTTGTATGTGCAGCTGTGTTTTGTATGTGCAGTGTGTGTGTGTTTTATGTGCAGTGTGTGTGTGTATGTGTGCATGTTCAGTGTGTGTATATGCAGTGTGTGTGTGTGTATGTGCAGTGTGTGTGTGTATATGCAGTGTGTGTGTGTATGTGCAGTGTGTGTGTCTGTATGTGCAGTGTGTGTGTTTACGTGTGCATGTTCAGTGTGTGTGTATATGCAGTGTGTGTGTGTGTATGTGCAGTGTGCATGTATATGTGCAGTGTGTGTCTGTATGTGCAGTGTGTATGTGCAGTGTGTGTGTGTGTGTGTGTGTGTTTTATATGTGTGTTTATATATTCAGTGTGTGTATGTGTATGTTCAGTGAATGTGTGTGTATGTGCAGTCTGTGTTTGGTTTTGCAGGGTGTCTATATGTGCAATGTCTGTATGTACAGTGAGTGCATGTGCAGTGTGTATGTGCAGTGCGTGTATATGCAGGGTGTGTTTGTGTGCATGTGCAGTGTGTGTGTATGTGCAGTTGTGTCTGTGTGTGTGTGTGTGTATGTGTGTATGTGCAATGAGTGTGTGTATGTGTGTGCATGTGTGTGTGTGTATATGCAGTGTGTATGTGTGTGTGTGTGTATGTGTATGTGCAATGAGTGTGTGTATGTATGTGCAGTGTGTGCATGTGTGTGTGTGTATATGCAGTGTGTGTGTGTGTGTGTGTGTGTGTTTAGGCATTCTGGCCTCAGAGAAGCTCCCGTGTCTGTGTGTTGTTCCAGACAGCCGAAGGTCACGGGGGAGACGTGTGATTATCTGAAGGGAAGCCGACCTCACACAACTCGGACAGGAAAGGACATGGCAAACTCCAGGGTGGGAGGATTGTCAATGATTTGGGCAGAAGAACAGGGGGCTAGAGAGAACAAAGTCTTAAAATAGCCGTGCTTATCATACGCAAACCCTCTGCTTTCTGTTCGGACCATGTGTGTGTGTGTGTGTGTGTGTGTGTGTGTGTGTGTGTGTGTGTGTGTATGTATATATACAGTGGAGTGAAAAAGTGTTGGCCCCCTTCCTGATTTCTTATTTTTTTGCATGTTTGTCACACTTTAATGTTTCAGATAATCAAACACATTTAAATATTACTCAAAGATAACACAAGTAAACACATCATGCAGTTTTTAAATGAAGGTTTTTATTATTAAGGGAAAACCAAAACCAAAACTACATGGCCCTGTGTGAAAAAGTGTTTGCCCCCCCTGTTAAAACATAACTTAACTGTGGTTTATCACACCTGAGTTCAATTTCTCTAGCCACACCCAGGCCTGATTACTGCCACACCTGTTCGCAATCAAGAACTCACTTAAATAGGACCTGCCTGACAAAGTGAAGTAGACCAAAAGATCCTCAAAAGCTAGACATCATGCCAGATCCAAAGAAATTCAAAAACAAATGAGAAAGAAAGTAATTGAGATCTATCAGTCTGGAAAAGGTTATAAAGCCATTTCTAAAGCTTTGGGACTGCCGCGAACCACAGTGAGAGCCATTATCTACAAATGGCGAAAACATGGAATAGTGGAGAACCTTCCCAGGAGTGGACAGCCGACTAAAATTACCCCAAGAGCACAGCGACAACTCATCCAGGAGGTCACAAAAGACCCCACAACAACATCCAAAGAACTGCAGGCCTCACTTGCCTCAGTTAAGGTGAGTGTTCATGACTCAAAGTTCCAAGACAAAAACCGCTGCAGAGCAAAAAGAACATAAAGGCTCGACTCAGTTTTGCCAGAAAACATCTTGATGATCCCCAAGACTTTAGGGAAAATACTCTGTGGACTGACGAGACAAAAATTGAGTTTTTTGGAAGGTCTGTGTCCCATTACGTCTGGCGTAAAAGTAACACCGCATTTCAGAAAAAGAACATCATACCAACAGTAAAATATGGTGGTGGTAGTGTGATGGTCTGGGGCTGTTTTGCTGCTTCAGGACCTGGAAGACTTGCTGTGATAAATGGAACCATGAATTCTGCTGTCTACCAAAAAATCCTGAAGGAGAATGTCCGGCCATCTGTTTGTGACCTCAAGCTGAAGGGAACTTGGGTTCTGCAGCAGGACAATGATCCAAAACACACCAGCAAGTCCACCTCTGAATGGCTGAAGAAAACAAAATGAAGACTTTGGAGTGGCCGAGTCAAAGTCCTGACCTCAATCTGATTGAGATGCTGTGGCATGACCTTAAAAAGATGGTTCATGCTCGAAAACCCTCCAATGTGGCTGAATTACAACAATTCTGCAAAGATGAGTGGGCCAAAATTCCTCCACAGCGCTGTAACAGACTCATTGCAAGTTATGGAAAACGCTTGATAGCAGTTGTTGCTGCTAAGGGTGGACCAACCAGTTATTAGGCTTAGGGGGCAAACACTTTTTCACACAGGGCCATGTAGTTTTGGTTTTGGTTTTCCCTTAATAATAAAAACCTTCATTTAAAAACTGCATGATGTGTTTACTTGAGTTATCTTTGACTAATATTTAAATGTGTTTGATTATCTGAAACATTAAAGTGTGACAATCATGCAAAAAAATAAGAAATCACTTTTTCACACCAATGCATGTGGTTTCAAAGTACACTGTGCTGAGTGAAGCCTCGCTCAGGCTTTAACACGTCTAAACTAGAACCAGACACAAGAGCAGCAAATGATTTGGAGTAGATTAACAGACATGTAAAAAGGATTAGGAAATGTGTTGATTTCTCTTCATTTGCATTCATTATTAGTTTCTAGAGACTACTAAAACACACACACACACACACACACACACAATGACACAAAAGGCATGATATTGGGTCAGGTGCTGCGCAGTGAACTTTGGAATGCAGAGAGAGAGACATGGGAAGAGAGAGATAGAGGGAGAGATAGAAGGAGAGAGAGTCAGGGAGAAGGAGAGAGAGTCGGAGAGAGAGAGCGAGAAAGAGATAGAGAGAGAGAGTCAGAGGGAGAGAGAGGGAGATAGAGGAAGAGAAAGGGAGATAGAGAGAGACTGGGAGAGAGAGATAGAGACAGGGAGAGAGAGATAGAGGGAGAGATAGAAGGAGAGAGAGTCAGGGAGAGGGAGAGAGAGTCGGAGAGAGAGAGCGAGAAAGAGATAGAGAGAGAGAGAGTCAGAGGGAGAGAGAGGGAGATAGAGGAAGAGAAAGGGAGATAGAGAGAGACTGGGAGAGAGAGATAGAGACAGGGAGAGAGAGATAGAGGGAGAGATAGAAGGAGAGAGAGTCAGAGAGAGAGAAAGAGATAGAGGGAGAGAGAGTCGGCGAGAGAGAGAGAGTCAGAGAGAGAAAGAGATAGAGGGAGAGATAGAGGGAGAGAGAGAGAGAAAGAGTTAGAGGGAGAGAGAGTCAGAGAGAGAAAGAGAGAGGAAGAGAGAGTCAGAGAGAGAAAGAGATAGAGGGAGAGAGAGTCAGAGGGAGAGAGAGTCAGAGAGAGAAAGAGATAGAGGGAGAGAGAGTCAGAGAGAGAAAGAGATAGAGGGAGAGAGTCAGAGAGAGAAAGAGATAGAGGGAGAGAGAGTCGGAGAGAGAGTCAGAGAGAGAAAGAGATAGAGGGAGAGATAGAAGGAGAGAGAGTCAGGGAGAGAGAGAGATAGAGATAGAGGGAGAGAGAGTCAGAGAGAGAGAAAGAGTTAGAGGGAGAGAGAGTCAGAGAGAGAGTCAGAGAGAGAA
Source organism: Hemibagrus guttatus (assembly GCA_033459395.1). Lineage (NCBI taxonomy): Eukaryota > Metazoa > Chordata > Actinopteri > Siluriformes > Bagridae > Hemibagrus > Hemibagrus guttatus. Next base: position 11,135,999 of record JAUCMX010000027.1, read on the forward strand.
AGAGATAGAGGGAGAGAGAGTCGGAGAGAGAGAAAGAGTTAGAGGGAGAGAGAGTCAGAGAGAGAGTCAGAGAGAGAAAGAGATAGAGGGAGAGATAGAAGGAGAGAGAGTCAGGGAGAGAGAGAGATAGAGATAGAGGGAGAGAGAGTCAGAGAGAGAGAAAGAGTTAGAGGGAGAGAGAGTCAGAGAGAGAGAGACTCAGAAAGAGAATAAGCAAAATAAAGAGCGAGAGAAAGAAAGAAAGAAAGCTAGAGGAAGAAACAGTATTATGAAAAATGTAAATAAGGGGCGTGGATTATGTAAGAGATTGGGCTTGATAGTGATTTGATCTACAGCACAGAACACACACACACACACACACACACACACACAGCTTTGGAGATGCTCTGCATCGTCTGTTGCATACGTGTGATTACCACAGACAAGAATTTCGACACATTTATCTGGACCGTGAAAAGAACAGAAAACAGTTTAGTCGAAACGCACTAATTCAAGTCTAAAGGGCAAGTGGTTCAATTCCGTCATCAGTTTATCTGAACTTCTTTCAGAATCGAGGCTGCTTTATTCCCGGGGATGGATTTACAGTGTACACAATAATTGTCTGATCCGAGGACACTGCTAGAGTGTAACAGTTGCAGGAACTGAATAGTTTTCCAAATTCGTTACTATTGTTTTCTTTCTGCTATTCTACCGGGAAATCTGGAAAATTCTTGTTATCGGAGATAAGTTGTAGATGTAAGAGTTGCACGGAAATTAGATACCATTCATGCAACATGCTCCTCAACATAAAAAATAAAAAAAAGATTTTTCAGTGTCTTTCTGTCACTCGAGATTATTTCACTGCACTAATAACTTCATCGACACTGTTTGGGAACAAGAGCCATTGCAAACCCGCCCCTAATGCTGCCCAATGAAAAGCAGTGTGTGTGTGTGTGTGTGTGTGTGTGTGTGAGCATGTGTGCATGTGTGTGGGGAAGAGAGATATCTGTCCTCTTCTCAAGGCTGAATGAAAAGGCTGGTGAGCAGTAGCTCAGCACTGAGTGTGTGTGTGTGTGTGTGTGTGTGTGTGTGTGTGTAGTATTACTTTTTACTGAAATTTACTGTCAAATCCTTCACTATTTCTGAGCTTTTTCTTCTATCATCTTCTCACACACACACACACACACACACACACACACACACACACACACACACAGTGTACGGTCTCAATAATAAGCATCTAACACTTGTTTTCAGCTTTAAAACCTAAAACATGAAATAAAAGACCACAAGAATGCTGACTTATTCACCTGCTGCTAACAAAATTTCAGTGAGGAAATCCACCTCCAATGAAATCTAAAAGTCTCAAGCTCAAACCTGAAAGCCAACTAAGGAAAACTACCAAGTGTGTGACCTTGTCTGAAAGAAAGTTTGGAAGTTTCTCTCGACCCACTGAGTAAAATAACACGCCACTTAGTCACTGAACTCGCAAAGTCAGTAGCGGGAAAGGAAAATAATCCGCACATATTTTTGCGACCCTGACAAAAAACATGGCACGGCAGTCTGAGAAAGGTTCTCCAGGTGAAAGTGGGATGGTGAGCTCTCACACGGCGTAGAGGAGAAAACCAGAGAAAGCCTGCTTGAGCTTTAAAAAAAGTTTGGCACAAGACTCAGAAAAAGTGTGCGGTTGGAAGTAAAGCCGTTTTGTTTAAATGTTAGCAAAAGAACTGCCATGGTTACTAATCTGCAGCAAAGAAAACTGTTTGGACAAACGCTGACTTTTTTTATCCTGTCTTTTTCACAGGAGTTTGATATCTATGAAGAACGAAGAAAGGCCGAGACGGAGGGAAAGGAAGGCTGAAGCAGACAGGTCAGGAGCAGGACAGTGTGTGTGCACCGTTGTTGGCCCTGCTGTGTGTGTGTGAGGGAGAAAGCATGTGACTGCAGAGACATAAAGCATGTTCTGTCGCCCTGACTGTCTCAGTTTACAATATGGCTTTTGTTACAGAACATCTGAGCTGCTTTGATCTCGCTTAAAGGAGTTTAGTAATGATCACAGCAACAGCCAACCTCACACACACGCCCTCACGCATAAACAAGAGCCCGCGCATGTACTCGCACACGCACATGTCTCCACACAAAAAGACAAATCAAATCTGGGTACACGCGCTGTCGCTCCATTGACCCGGGTTTTAAATGCGGGTGAAATGAGGTTAGGATGGAAATTTACGCAACCTAACTCTACTCATTGAAAGAAAAGGCTTCGTGAAAGCAGGATCAATTTGTTTGAGCTTATTAGTCAGGAAACCAGCCATAAACGCAGTCCAAAGACACACAGAATTAGATTAAGCAAATAAACCCACAGTCATGCTGAACATCCAGACTGAAAGGACTACAGCGGTCTTTAAATCTCGACTGCAGATCATGCTTTAAACGATATGTATTTGTAAGGAATTAAATATTTACCGATTTACTAATCCTTTGCTCTGAAGACTCGTTAATGGACTTCTTTACAAAGCACTGACACTGGAGACTCCTTTTTATTAATATTAAATAAACAACTTGTTAGAGATAAGATAACCCTATCTATGATTACACATTTCTCTTTCTTATATAATGACATGCTTTATTAATCATTTATTATTCCACTTTCGATGATGTGGATTGTCTGCCTTGAAATTCCTTTTGAATGAGTTGATATGCTAGAAAATATAACAATTTTTAATTTATATAACAAGCACGTATATAGACACTTGATTTCAGCAACAGGACCTGTTGGAACTGGTGTCAGAGACCGAAAATGAATCAGATTCGAGAATTTAACTGATTTATTGTTGTATAAAGAGCTGTATTACACACAATATTATTATTATTATTATTATCAGCAGATATTATGTGTATGTGTATATATATATATATATATATATATATATATATATATATATATATATATAAAAGAAAGAAAAAAAAAATATATATATATATATATATATATATATATATATATATATATATATATATATATATATATATATTTATTTATTTATTTATTTATTTTTATTTAATTATTTATTTTCTTTCTTTTTGTATATATAAAAAAAATATTTCATATATATTTCATTAAATAGGTTGTAAGGTTACATTTCATATACTTTGAAAACCAAATTGTCATTGGACTGTAAACTTTTCTTTTATATATTAAATTTTTCGAGAGTGTTATGTGGAACTAATATGAATTATTCAGCAATCACAATAAAAAAAAGGTTTATAATCTGATGTCATCAATCACTTTTTTTTTATTCTTAAATTAATTACAGTTGAAAAAAATGCCATGAAGTGGTAGAAATTTTAAAATATACAGCTGTCAAAAAACTGAGAAAATTAAAATTGAAAGAAGACAATTAAATCATGTGAAGAGGATTAAAATAGATCATTTGCTGTTCAACCTGTATAATGTGCTAAATTCCTCTGTTAGGTGAGAGGATATAGAAGCATGTTTCTGATGTACGGTGTCAAAGTTGCCAGATCTGTGTGATTAAAAGTAACCCAACTGATAAGTAGCATTGTAAGATACGTTACAGTAAATTCTGTGGGAAAAGGACATACTTGGCAACACTGCTTGTGAAGCTCTGAGGAAGGTGCATGATTTTAATGTAGAACTAGTTTTGTAGGACAGGAACATATAATTAGCACATCACACTTCTCTCTTTTTCCTGAGATTCTCTCTTAAATACAGATGTATGAGGATGATGACGAGTGGAATTTGGCACGATTATGCCATGTTGCGGCATAATCGTGTCAAAAAGAGTAGAGGCTGATGGCTTGCCGGGAAAGTGCTTATATGTATACAGATGTTTGCATTATCATAAATTGGCTAACATCATGGATTCATTCAGTCAGTCATGTGACAGAGGAAATCACGAGATGGAGGAATCACAAGACAGAAGACAGACGTCTGTGTGCACTAGCCAAGCGTTCATGTTTAGCAGAAATGTGAGCTGTGTTTTCTGAAGTTTTATTGTTAGTTCCACTTGGGTAAGCTACACAGATCCAGAGGGAAAAATGTTCACTTTACTCAGTATATAGAGTTAAAACAAATTTAGAAAAATTGGTTGTTAGTAGTAAATATGGCATTAATGGAGTCCAATCATTTATGCTATCGTCAGAAGATCCGGAGTTTGAGTCCTGATGATAACATCAGCCATCTGTGACTCGGAGCACATATATCTGCCCCTAGCCAATCACAGGCATCTGTGAACTCACGTATGCGGAAGAGGGCAAACAGTGCTTTGTTTCACAGCCCTGTGACGCGGCATAAGCAGCAGACAGAGTTAATGTCATTTGGAAGAATCACATACCCTATAAGGTATCTTATGGAGAGCAGGTTAGTGGGTGGCAACTGGCAGGAGACCAAACACTGGCAAGAAAAACAAATATCTAATAATATAGACTAATAAAAGACCCACATAAATCACTCCAAACTACCACATCAGCGAGAACACACCCTTTAGCTGGCGGCTCATCTTTATTTTGGTTGTCATATGGATTTGAGACGTACAGCCGCTCCATTTTACTGTGCGGTGTCTGAAAGGGACGTGTGATTTATGAATCACGGGTCCGCCCTGGTGTTAGGCACTACATGTTCGAAATGACATAATCACTGCTGATGTGCGATGAGGCTTTTTAACTTTTTGATACTGGAGACCAATTGATCTGACATGTTCAGGGGGCGTGGGGGGGGGGGGGGGGTTGTAGATTGTTGGAAAATTTGTATAGGTGAATCATTTATAGTGTAATTCCATTCAAAAACAATTTGGACCCTGGAACTTTATCTAGTCTGATACAAACATCTTTAAAAATGAATTGGTTGTGTCTTCTCCACCTTTCAGGATTCAGTTTTATGGATATTTTTAGCAAATATTAGTATATTGCTTGGATAAAAAGATAAACAGATAAATTGCTTAGCCTAAGCAATATTTGTGGGTTTTTTAATACTCTTTCTATTAGCATCAGGACTGGAATTCCTTGGAATGACACAAAAAAAACAAAAATTCACATAAGCAGGAGGCTTTTACTTTACTGCACACCTGAGTTGAATAATAACACCAATCACACTATTTATACTAGCTAGAGTAATGCAAAGCTTAGCGATTTGGGACGCTCCTCGTGTTCTTCAAAATGAACATCAGATTGTCCTCAGTAACTGATTCCGAGATGCAGAGAAATTCCAGAGCATAGGTACAAACAAAAATAATAACAATCCTAAAAACTCGAGAGAGCTTGAGGTTCTATCAGAGCTTGAATTTTCCGAACATGTTGCAGTGCTGACATTTCTAGGGTTCGTAATTAAATAAAAAAAACTTCTGGTTTAGGCCACGCCCACTAACGGTATGGTCCCTGCACCATTCATTAGAAAAAGAACTGTGGGCAAGAAGCCTTTATTATCACCACATAGGTGTCAGAGTGTATGGGTAGCTATGATACAGCACCCCTGGAGCAGGGAGGGTTAAGGGCCTTGTTCAGTTGAACCCCGATCCTCAACCCAGAGCCTTAACCACTTGAGCCACCACTGCCCATATATATCCTGTTTTCCCCAAAGCACACAAACATTCATTCATTCATTCATTCATTGTCTACCGCTTATCCGATCTATTCTCAGGTCACGGGGAGCCTGTGCCTCAGGCGTCATTGGGCATCAACGCAGGACACACCCTGGACGGAGTGCCAACCCATCGCAGGGCACACACACACTCTCATTCACTCACGCAATCACAAACTACGGACAATTTAGAGATGCCAATCAACCTACAATGCATGTCTTTGGACTGGGGGAGGTAACCGGGAGTACCCGGAGGAAACCCCCGAGGCACGGGGAGAACATGCAAACTCCACACACACACGGCGGAGGCGAGAATCGAACCCCCAACCCTGGAGGTGTGAGGCAAACGTGCTAACCACTAAGCCACTAAGCCACCATGCCCCCCCCCCCCCCCCCCCCCCCCCCCCACACACACAAACATGCTGACATTATATTTTCAGGTACAGTTTATACTTTTTTTTGTGCCTTTTCTACTTCTAAAAAACACCTAAATCACACCTCAACAGGTGTCACCGAGTTCAGAATTACTTCAGCAGCCAGGACTTAGACAAAATGCTTCTTCAACCATGAACATTACTCATACAAAGTCCTATAAATATTCCATTCTTATTTAGCTTTCTTGTTGTGTCATGCATCTCACTATCCCAATTTACTTTTATGTAGAGCCAAACACTTTGACGCCTCTGCCCTCCATTTCCTCAGTCCGGGCAGGAACATGTAATTCCCCTATAATGCCAGACAGCTTTTAAGTGGAGTTAACTGTGATTATTCATATCGAATGCCCAACAGTACGAGCATTCAGTTTCTTTGAATCATAGGCTTGGTACCTCAAAAAAACACCCAAAAAACCCACCATAAACATAAAAATTCGATCACGTGCTAATAGATTTTCACAACTAAACTAGCGTTTACATGTGTGAGGTGTTTATTAAGGGAGGAGTATGAAATGTGCTTTTGGTATATCAGGCACTGGTGAGAATGGGACTAGGACTGGGATTAGGGTGTGATGTCATATAGCTGAAGTAGTAAATATTCAAGCAGCAGCTCTTGACATGACGTCAAGACATGAGGAGTGTAATTCAGATCACGGGTTAATGTTAATTCACTTATTCTAATGGGTTTCTATAGTAACAGCTAATTCACAGGGATTTATATAGTGAAATTATAATAATAAAAATAATAATAACAATAATGATAATAATAACAAAAACAGTTATGACTTAGAAAATAATATTAATAATAATAATAATAATAATAATAATAATAATAATAATAATAATAATAATAATCATTCATTCATTCATTCATTGTCTACCGCTTATCCGATCTATTCTCGGGTCACGGGGAGCCACCACTGTGAGTCTGACATGACAAAGGCATTCAATGCTGAACATGTGCACAACAAAACAGACACAATTTCCATTTCTTGGCCTCTGATTAAAAGAATGAAAGGTTCATTCATTCATTGTCTACCGCTTATCCGATCTATACTCGGGTCACGGGGAGCCTGTGCCTGATCTCAGGCGTCATTGGGCATCAAGGCAGGACACACCCTGGACGGAGTGCCAACCCATCTCAGGGCACACACACACTCTCATTCACTCACGCAATCACAAACTACGGACAATTTAGAGATGCCAATCAACCTACAATGCATGTTTTTGGACCGGGGGAGGAAACCAGATTACCTGGAGGAAACCCCCGAGGCACGGGGAGAACATGCAAACTCCACACACACATGGCGGAGGCGGGAATCGAACCCCCAACCCGGGAGGTGTGAGGCGAACGTGCTAACCACTAAGCCACCATGTCCCCCAATAATAATAATAATAATAATAATAATAATAATAATAATAATAATAATAATTATTATTATTATTATTATTATTATTATTATTATTATTATTAATTTTATTATTATTCTACAATGGATTAATAATAAGCATTTAAAAATAATAAATAAATCAGTTGTTAATTAACAAATAAAAAATGCACATTCATTGATATTGAAGTTTATGGAAGGAGTCTCCAGTATCAGCACCTACAGTAACAGTAAATTGTTTTCTGACATTTTGTTTTGACTTCATATCTGCCTTTATATTGGGGTCACAGAAAAGATGGAAAGATGTGCCAAAATTTAAAACTATTTGACTGATACCTTGTGTAATTTAGGTATTAATTAACTTGTTTAGAGTTACTGAAATGGAAGAAACATTGAGATTTAAATTCCTAAAACTTTATATATAATTTATCAAATAATTTGATTATTAAAGTCGTCATATCAACAGTATTGTGCTCTTTGTTACACCATCAAATTTTAAGAAATCTTATATAGGACCTTGTAAAAGAATAACTGATTGTTTACTTAATAAGTGCTAATAGGAACTGAGTTTATTCCACAACATGAAATGTAACTATATACTGCTGAAAAGTGTGATGTTCTTTAATAAATGGGAAAAAAGATATGGTATCATAGGGATAAAGCATGCTGAGACAGGATGTACCGGACACTTCAGGGTGGTTAAAGCACCACTGACTGCATCAGTGATAATTTTACGGTTTTCTTTCATACATAAATGAACTGGTCAGCATTTCTGCTTAGTGGCTTGTCTAAATTTGTGTTACTGCACTGAGTACTGCAGCTTAATTTAGCTAAAATTAGCAAAGAGTAGCTACTAATTCGTGTGCAACATTCAGTACAATGTGGGAAATTTGAAGTTTCAGTCATTCATAAGTTCCAGTCCTTTAAACAGCTTTCTAAAATCCTTCATAAGTCCCTTTGCAGTTCTCAAAATTGCTGCAAATAATAGCAAAATCTCGGACAAAGAAAAATGAGCAGTCTTCTGGATTTCTTTTACGTGTGCTATGCTAAATATAAACAGATAACTGAAAGGTTGATTAATTTTGTGCACAAATTTTGTTCAAATTTTTTACATTTTCACATTTAAAATAAATGAAAAAAATATCCAAAATTTTGAAGAGTGTGTAAAATCCACACAGCATCCAAACAAATGGCAGTTTTGAACACGAGTCTTGAACAAAGCACATGTTTCAGTTGCTAGCGTGATATTTAGGCATGAATACCATATGCTGTTAGCTGGCTTAGAAAAATAATAAAACAAAACACATGCACTGATTCTGTTGGTGGTTTGGTTTCTGGATTGTTTTCTGGATTAAATGACGCTATTTGGACTCAAAATGAATCGTCCCACTGATCCACTGGTGAGCTCTGATTATTATTAGATCCAATGCCAAGCCCATGCTAATGACTAGTCAGTTGCTTGTTGTGGGAAGCCAAGTTATCATTTAGTGCCTGTTTGTTCTGAGGTCTGAGCTTTGCTCCACCTGGGCTGGGTGACGCTGATAGGCAGGTAACAGATGGCCAGCTTCCCGTTGTCCCTATGGGAACAGGCGTAGATCTGCCCTGTGCTCTGTGCTGTACAACATATTGTTCATTCACCATTATTTCAGTATTAGCCTTTGCTGTTTGATATTCCACAAAGCTGCAATGTGAACCATTTTAACAAATCAAATCTGACTAATCATTCAAATCATATGATTTACAGCGAGCTGAAACGATCTCAGACATCACAGACAAGCTTCTGTGGCTGTTTTGATGAACCACGGCGTTCACATGATCCTACAAACGTGATCATTTTGGTCGAAATAATGAAAGCTGATCTTTAACCCATGGCATAACATCCTAAACCAAAAGGGTTCAGGAAATGGTTTAATAAATTGGAAGGCGTATTGAAATGGAAATACGTGGCACTATAATGTGCAGTTTTGAAATAAGCAGTGTGGCAAAAATGAACCAGAGATGGAAACTTGGGGCAAACTTGTGGAGGGTGGTTTGGGTGGGAATATTTGATTTAACCAAAGAGACTAAATGACACATTAGAGGTGGGAGATGCATCCATCCAGCCATCCATTTTCTGTACTGCTTATACTACACAGGGTTGTAGGGAACCTGGAGTCTATCCCAGGGGACTCAGGGCACAAGATGGGGGACACCCTGGATCACAGTGAACAATCATACACAAACTCTCACGCTATACACACAATATACACCAATCACGCATAACATTATGAGCACTGAGAGGTGAAGTGAATAACACTGATGATCTCCTCGTCATGGCACCTGTTAGTGGGTGGGATATATTAGGCAGCAAGTGAACATTTTGTCCTCAAAGTTGATGTGTTAGAAGCAGGAAAAATTGGGCAAGCGTAAGGATTTGAGCGAGTTTGACAAGGGTCAAATTGTGATGGCTAGACAACTGGATCAGAGCATCTTCAAAACTGCAGCTCTTGTGGGGTGTTCCCGGTCTGCAGTGGTCAGTATCTGTCAAAAGTGGTCCAAGGAAGGAACATTGGTGAACCGGTGACAGGGTCATGGGCGTCCAGGGCTCACTGATGCACGTGGGGAGCGAAGGCTGGTCTGTGTGATTTGCTCCAACAGACGAGCTACTGTTGCTGAAATTGCTGAAGAAGTTAATGCTGGTTCTGATAGAAAGGTGTCAGAATACACAGTGCATGACGGGTCAGGGCTGTTTTTGCAGCAAAACATATACTATCTAGTATAGTATATGTCATATAGTATATGACATATACTATCTGTTATTAGGGTTGTTACGGTGTCAACGTTAGTGACTGTTACATCGCTACATACGTTTGACTGATACTTATCTGGTCCTAAGTTCAGCGTACACTGTGGCTATTAAACACACAGAAGAACATGACATTTCTGACCAGAACTAAGGAAAACATCTGTTTACAGACAGATGCTCAAAGCAACGTCTTTCCTCACAACCACTTTCTCTTTCAACAACAATGTGATAAATACTGACACTAAAAGCCTTTTTTATTAAAACATTATTCTCTAAAATAAAATAAAAAACAAGGACAATTTGATCTTTTGTTTGCTTTCGCAAAATTCCATAAAATAATTCTCATCACCAGTTTGTGTATTTTAAAATGTTATGCTACAATAACCCTAATCTTGATATATATACAGTATTTTTTACAAGCACAACTGCCAGTAAGGTTAAAACAAATAAAGGTAAAACAGTAAGGTTAAATTTTTTTTACATGAAAAACATTTAATTAGGCTGAGAGTTAGATTATTTTTAATTAATTAATTACATCTGAAATCTGACTAAACGTCCCTGCAATATCTCACAAATGATTATGATATTGCTACCTTTTCATATTTTCCAACTCTATTACACACATACCCGAGCACACACAAACAAGTCGGGTTCAAGGAGAAGGCCAGCAATAATGCTTTTCCCATACCAAAGTACTAACAGTCTCCACCAGGGACTACAGGTCTGACAGGAAGGAACCTGACATCAACAAGCGTGTGTGTGTATGTGTGTATGTCTGTGTGTGTGATAGAGAGAAAGAGAGAGAGAGAGAGAGAGAGAGAGAGAGAGAAAGATATTTGGCTTGTATAAAGATGTGCATGAAGTGCTTGCTATTTATGAGTCTGGACGCAGGTCCAGTATTTTGTTTAGCTGCTTTTCAAGTGTACAGAATCACGTTGTGAGCACGCTGTTGTGTATATCACTGAGTGACACGGTTCATGGAAACCTTCTTGGAGGCCGTTTTCCTAAAACCTCCAGCAGGACGTGTTGTGTAACATCTCCAATGACAGACGAGGTATCTCTCTGTCTCTCTAATGACTAAACAAGAGACAAGAGGCTACCTTAAAAGCTTTGCCAAGTTTCCTCTGTCCATACTGCAACACACGACCCTGTTAAAGTCACTCAAAAGCAGATAGCTTTCGCATGCTCGTTCCTGTGATGCTGAGGGTCCCTCGGCGTGTGTAACCATGCCCAAAACCCCAAGACGAGCACACAGGACGGAAGAAGGACGGATGCTGGAATCTGTGGTATGCGCCTTGTCCGTTTAAGGTATTCGACCGGGTTGGACGCTGGATAAACAGCTCTCTCTCTCTCTCTCTCTCGGACTTATGGGTAATGCCAATGTGAGCGACGGTTAGACGTCCTGAGGTCTGGGACATGTTTTGAAATAGATGGGGTAACTATAAAATAGGAGGGTAATTATTACCTGTTAACTTGTGTTATAAAAATCTAAGGTGGTCCATGCTTCAGTTGTACAAACATCCAAATGCATAGCGATGAAGGGTCCAAGCACCAGATGTGAGAGAAATAAGACTTGAGAGATCTTTTTAATTAAAGATTATTGCATATTCTGGTATGTTTGATAACAGAAAAGCGTTCAACATGAAAACCTCGTCAGGCCCTGAGCGACAGGGAGGGGCAGAGAGGCTGTTAGGCCTGTTATCAGTTTCCAAGGGGGGAAATACAGACAGGAAGCTCATCTGAATCAAGGGAGGGGAGCACTATCGGAAGTGTCGAGTAAACACAGCTCTCCTTTTTAATCATCCAGACTCACGGTTTTTAACTTGAGATGCTTTCATCTTGCCTTTGCCCCGACGCATCCAATATCCCAACCTCCCCTGAGTGGAGAGAAAGCGGTATGTCGTCCAGAGACAGACAGAGAGGGAGAGAGAGAAATGGAAACTATAATCAGACAATCAAACTAAACTTTGCGCAGCCACAGTGTTGAAAGGGAAGGCTAAGTTGCCAAGATTTACAGTGCAAATTAAAGTATCTGAGAATAGCTCTCCTGCTTTTAACAAAGCTAAGCATTGCTAGTGCTGAAGAAAAAAAAACTGCTCCTAGATTAGTCCACATGAGCACACCTAATTATCCCATTACAAAAGACTGTGTGACCTCTGTGTCCTACAAAAACAAGGTCCCCGACAGTAAAAGAAGGGTTAAAAAATAATCCAAAAGAAACTTTCATGAGAAAGTGAGCCTTTTTTGAATGACTTGGCTTCTTTTAATTGGGCCAAGAGTGGGATTAACTTCAAAAGGTGCGGTGGGCAAAACCTCAAATTTGCCCTCTTATCATACCCCTCTTCACCGCCCATGCTTAACTAACAGCTGCCTTTCCCCTCAAGTTCAAAGCTGCCCCAGAATGCACTGCGATGGCCCTGCTTCACTATAGTGGGACGGATGTGAAGCCTGCCAAGGCATCTGGCCTTTTCAAAGGTATGGGCACAGGACCAAAGAGCCAGAGATACTGATATTGGATGAGGAGAGGTGGCACAGCGAGAGCCATAATCCCTCTGCAAAGCACTTGGCAGAGCGTCTGATATCTCGAAAATGACCTTAACGTAGAGCATGAGTTATGGCATAAAGAAGTTATTGTTGACTCTACAATACTCAGGCTCACGTTGCCAGTACATCTATATCGCGGATGGCTGAACGCTGAGGTTTTAATAACCACTTTTTTTGTATATCTGGTGGTTGTTGTGGTGGTAGTTTTGCTCTCATGACGCTCTCAGTAGCCGAAACAGTGAACAAATGGATCGTCAGAAATCGTTAATTCCACAGAAATTCCATAAAGAAATTCCACAGCACAACAAAAAGCTCACACTGTAACTGTATAAATAATATCCCAACCACCTGATCTTCCCTGTTTCCATGCTCTCTCTCTCTCTCTCTCACTCTCATTTCCTTTCTTCTTGTGAGTTTGGAATGCACACTTTCTAGAAATTTTTGCTTGTTTCTACAAGCTATGAGCACAAAATAATTGCTATAACATTACAAAGTATGTTATGGCTGGCGGGTTTGATCTGACACGATTTGCCATTAAGCCTAATCCAAGAGTAATAAGTTGTTTTTGTTTTTTTTGCATGTTCTGATCCAAATTTCGGAAAAGTTAGCAAACAAATTGTCGTATCTAGTACTAAAAACAGCACAACAGGATGGTATAACGACAAGGCAACCAGCCAGACGGGTGACGTCATACAGTGTGTTGTGTCTATGTTACGATTAGTTTGAGAAAACTGTCTTAATCAGCTCTTCTTTTCTCTCTCAGCCAAGCATGTATTATATAAGTTTTATTGCATTTTCTATCACTCTGACTCATTTCACACAAATGCAAAATGTGTATTAAAACAGGCTGATAAACTGTGATTTGTGATTTCCACCACCGTAACAAAACCAACCAAAAAAAAAAAATCAAGAGCCCACTGGATAAGCTTCTCAGACTTCTGGGGGTCTCCAGCCTCCACTTTGAGAACCAATAGACTATACACTCTTACAAATAAAGTTTCCTAAATGGTTCTTTGTCAGGGTTATGGTTTTATAAAGGACCATAAACATCCACGGGACGTTTCCTTTGCACAAAACGCTCTTTGTAGTCGAAAAGGGTTCTTTAGACTATATAATTTTCTTTATGGCTGTAAGAAATAATTTACTGAAAAGTTCTTTGAGGAACCGAAAATGGCTCTTCTATGGCATCACTGCAAAAACCTCATTTTGGTTCTTCTGGGCATCTCTATTTTTAAGAGTACAGACTATCTGTAAGTACAGCACAGTTACTAATAAAAAGCTCAGCCCGATTAATGTGTGGATAGGTTACAATGAACAAAATGGCGTAACGTCCTGGAGGAATACGCTGATGGTAGCTTTATGTCTTACTTGTAAGCCGAGCATGTTTTTTCAATCTTCGCAACAATAAAAAACAAAACAAAACAACGGCTGACTATTAATATCCCGCTTTCACAAAGCAAAGTACACCATACTGTACATGATCTAATTCCGTTCAAAACCAGAAGCTGTCCAGAGCTGCACCACCCCCAACTAAATGAAACGCTTCCATTATCATCGTGTCCAATCTTTCTTTTTTTTTCCCCCTCCCTCATTCACACTATTATACACTGGTTAAACGGAGGGGAATCTGTGTCCCTGAGAGACGAACTGAAGCCTAGAATAACATCTTAAGGGTGATCGTGATGGAATCGCGCTTAAGCAGATCAAAGCTGGACTTAGATGTGTAATTACTGGTGGTTATGAAAACTGGCTGTCATCTTCTGCTACGGATGATCATGTAGAATTCAGAGTAGCCTGAGGACAGTAAGGCAGCAGACACGCCTAAAAAACTTTGAACAAGTGAGCTAGAAAAACAGAGATAAAAAGAGAGCGTGAGAGAGAGAGAGAGAGAGAGAGAGAGAGAGAGAGAGAGAGAGAACACACACAATGACCCTGATGCTCAGAGAAAGTGATTTGTTCTGCTTGATATCGTTAAATAAGATTGGAAAACAAAATAATGCTGAGACGTGACAGAAATATCGCACAATGTATCGTTGTAGTAAAGCTGCGGGGCTACGGTGGCTGTGTGGAAGAGTAGGAATGATGTATTCCTTTCTTCTCCCTGCCTCCATCCCCTCGAGGAAAGCAACATAAAGCCAGAGCGCCCCTGCAACACGGACCTGTTGCGACAGGCCGGCGCAGCAACAAAGAGAATCTCGCGCAGTACAACACACTCTTTGTGTAGTGAGAGTATCTTACTTATGAGTGGGTTATCCTTACACACATTCCCGTTTATCCCCTTAATAAATAGCAGCAGGTTTGCCACAGGTAAAGATTTTGTGTGTCTAGGAAGCAAAAAGACAGCAGCCTGCTACTACGCTTGTAAAAATAAATAAATAAATAAATAAATAAATAATAATAAAAAAAAGGTGATTCACTCTATTCACAGATTAAATGCAATTTCCTAAATGATGGGATAAATGTTTAGTTACTGCATCTGGATTTCAAAATTCCCACTCATATTCGTAGCCCAGATATTCTTTTACAGAGTGGGAAGGGGTGGGAAAGCTTATCCTAAGTGCACAGGCCCAAGCATTTAAAAGCCTACAAATCTCTCACCTCCACCAAACCCTGGATAGAGCAGCTGGCAGAGAGAGATAAAGACACAGCTTCACACTAGAGCTCTTGTCAACAAGACAGTCAGAACATTTATAAGATTAAAAAAAAAAATCTTGTTGTGATACATATGTCATCGGTTCTTTGGCTTGAAGGATTCAACACTTCATGCTCATGGTTAACAAGGAAATTGACATAATTAGAAGAGCTGGCCCAAGATCGAAAGGTGTGTAGAGGATGATTGTGGTTTAGGATATGGCACTTCGTTCACCTGCTCAGTGAGATTCTGCCAACACATGGAGCACGGAACGTGGCTTAGACAGCAATCTTGTCCAAACAAGATCACTCCGAGTGATGTTGCAGCACAACATGTCAGGCAGGCTGATGCCTGCGATTGACAGCTCTGATTTCCCTCTGTGAGAGCTGCAACATCAGCATGAAGTCACTTTTATTAATACATCACAAGTACCAAAGTTGAGGGAGAGTTCAGAATTCCAGAAGAAATATGATGCATGACACAATAAATTTAGCTTGAACGAAATATTTGGATGCCTTCATCCCTTCTCCACCTACCTGCATGAGTTTACCCTCAGCGAATCCGCTGCTGCTCCCAGCAAACACCCCTTCCAGGGTGAAGGGACTGACTGTGGCTTTAGGGTTGAGCAGCGTGACCTTGATGAGGGCGCGGGTCGCTGCCACCTCCAGGCCCGCATGGCCCAGCGCCACCTGCAGGGTGGCCGTGAGGAGCCACGGCCAGAGCCCGGCCAGGCGCTGTGCGGCGAGCCTCATTGGCCCAGCTGCAGATTCGGGGCCCAGGCAGGCATAATGCACTGTTCACAACCACTGGTATGCTGCGAAAATTTCCACGGTCCGTCTGGGTGTGTCGACACGGCCGAACTCGAGATCCCACTCCCTGAGCTTCTGAAGAATTTCAATTATCACAAGAAGTCTGCTATGGATTGGAGACATGTGCATGGAAAAGGCAAATCCTTAAGTAATGACAGCTCTACACAAGATCTCATGAAAAAGTTATCATTGTTTAAAAAATGAATAAAATGTGACATCACTTTATGGTGGAACATAAATACTAATTAACTGGCCATTAATTAATGCTGGCTATCCTGTGTCAGTTGCAGAGTATGAGTAAAGCTGCACGAAGACTGGAAGCAGGACTCGTAACGTGTGCATCGAACGTGTGCAACTTTTCCAGACATACGAATTCCCTTCAAGCTTCTTCCTCAGTTCAGGGAAAGCAGGCACCAGATCTGTATCTTTTTCAACCAGAAACCTTTGTATCTCTCCGTCCTAATCGTGCACTCACAGATCTCCATCAGATGGTGTTACATTTCGGCGGTTACGCATTCCCTCAGAAATCAACAGGTGGCCTGATCATAACTCGGTTATCCGAAGCCGACAAATCTCCAAGCTGCGTCACGCAAACGGACGCAAAACGTGAACCTGAACGCGTGACTTCCCCTCTGGCTTTACGCGCTCCGTTACACCGCCGGTTCCGTGCCGCTGGAACACAATATTCGGACACCGTGTATCCAGATTTTCCCACGTAGTCCTGGTGGTGGTGTGAAAAAAATTAAATAAATAAAAAAGGTGAATGGATCGCTGTCTGTAATCAGGTGCGATCTCTACAAGACGATCCGAGCAGTCGGTCCTCCGAACGTTCCCCGGTCGTCATATTAAACCTGTTCACACTTCCAACCTCTCTCCAAATGATAAAAAAGATAATAATAAAAATCCCCGGTTGGACGTTCGGCGTGCAAATCCGAGATCCCTTCACAAGCCGTGCGTCGCAAAGTGTCCGTAAACACGCGGTGGGAAAGTTGTTCAATGGTAAAGCGCGTGTGACGCGTGTGGACAGGGCTGCGGGGTGTGTGGAAAGAAGTATAAAAAGTGTGTGTAGAAGCGAGCCCGAGTCTCCCTCCCAGGGGATCTCATGGAGCAACTCTACCTGTTACTCACTGACTGTGTGTGTGTGTGTGTGAGAGAGAGAGAGAGAGAAGGAGAGGGAGAGGGTGGAGCAGAAGCCATACTCCACCACAGCACTCACAGACGCGCGGCGCCCTTTAGCGGTCAAACTGAGATACAGCCGAATTCTAATACAGCTGAATATTGCCTATGGATAAGATCTGGGATTAATTTGATAATATTAAATCTAACCGTATGAACTGATAGGAATAAAATAAATAAATAACGACATTGATCATATTATTTATATAGCAGACGCCCTTATCCAGAGCGACTTACAATTTATTTCAAGTGAGCAGTTGAGGGTTTAAGGGCCTTGCTCAAGGGCCCAGCAATGGCAGCTTGGTGGACCTGGGATTCAAACTCACAATCGTCCAATCAATTGCCCACTACCTTAACCACTAAGCTACCACATCCCTGCACATATATGTAGTTCCAGAAAATTAAATGTAATTATAAATGGACAAAAAAGTATCTTGTTTATTAATAGAAATAAATTATAAATAATATACACCGATCAGGTATAACATTATGAGCATTGAGAGGTGAAGTGAATAACACTGATTATCTCCTCATCATGGCACCTGTTAGTGGGTGGGATATATTAGGCAGCAAGTGAACATTTTGTCCTCAAAGTTGATGTGTTAGAAGCAGGAAAAAAAAAGGCAAGCGTAAGGATTTGAGCGAGTTTGACAAGGACCAAATTGTGATGGCTAGACGACTGGATCAGAGCATCTCCATAACTGCAGCTCTTGTGGGGTGTTCCCGGTCTGCAGTGGTCAGTATCTATCAAAAGTGGTCCAAGGAAACGGAACAGTGGTGAACTGGCGAACACGATGTAATATGGGAAGAAGGCAAGCCAGTGGAGCCAGTGTCATGCTTTGGGCAATGTTCTGCTGGGAAAACCTGGGTCCTGCCATCCATGTGGATGTTACTTTGACACAGGAATGGTTTAATGAGCACAACATTGAGCCAGATTCCACAGAACACCTTCGGAGATGAAGTGGAGTCCATGCTTCAACGGGTTAGGGCTGTTTTGGCAGCAAAAGGGGGACCAACACAATCTTAGGCAGGTGGTCATAATGTTATGCCTGACTGGTGTGGTATAAGAGGAACATTTCAGGACATGCTTTTTGTTGGAAAATGCATGCCCTATTTATGCTTTATTCCTTACAGGATGAATTGTTAGCTCTGTATGTGATTGGTGGCCAGGGAAAAGTTAAAAATGATCACACCAGTCCAAATTTCTTTTGATGCTTAGATATTATATAGAAATATATAATGTTTATTTACCTTTGACTAATTCAACTGCTGCAGCTTTTGTGCAAAATACAACATCTGTAGATCATGTAATGTTATTTCTTATCTGATGTAAGTGCACAGAGGTCTATTCACACTCAGACTACTTTAACTCCTAATAGTAGTTTTGCCTTGTCCAAATAAGAGTAAAATGCAGTACATCCCATGTTTGGTTCACTTAGTACAGAGTAAAAACTGTGAAAGAGTCCTAATAAACATAAATATGAACCACCAAGACAGAAAAAAATGAGAAACTGAGCAATAAAGCTTGTAACATTATTACAGCCTTGTATTTTGGCACTTGTTTTATCACTACTGGCTTCTTTAACAGCTCTGCATTTGGATTATATTGCACCCCATTTCTAGGTCACTTTGTATAAGTGTTTGCATAAAGTAAATAAATAAAAAATTTTAACTACTGCACTTCTTTGGAGAAAAACAAAATGTGAAAATGTGTATCTTATTAGTGGCTGTTGTAGGTTTTATAATACTCTAGTTTCTTTCTGCTTCTTTCTTTCTGGTCTTGTGGCCAATATGACTGAGATATTCATATATCAATAACTTTTTAAATATATCTATATATTAGGAATTTGCTTGTTATTGGGTTGTTATTATTAGTAGCATGTTATATGCATTATGTGCATTCCACTCACTAAGCTGAACAGTTGAATACATCTATAACTCAGCAATATATATATTTATTACACACTGGCATTAGATCAGAAATATCCTCACTAATGTGTACTACATCATTTAATCATATTTACTGCAGGGCCTGCTTTCTGTTACACCTCACATGTACAGTATGTCTCAAATGTTGTCCATTTAAAGCCCTTTTGTAACATCCGACCCGTCTCAGTGAGTTAAACCTCAGCGGCACTGCATAAAGCTTTACTACCATCGGTCAGCAAATAATTCTGAGGCAAACCTGTGCATATTCAATACAACACTGCATTCAATTTTGTTTCAGATATATTGTTGAATATTAGCAAATTCTTCAAAACTTATTTCCATTACCTCGCCACATGAATGGATAAAAAAAACTACAAGAAACCAATTAGTTTGTTGAATAAACCGTTTAATACATTTCATGCAGCAGGTGCCTGAGTGCTCACATTTCTGTGCATTAATACATACACCTTTAAGACAGGGTTGGAATTTATTATAAGGCAAATGTACATTAACATATTACTTGTCAAAGTTGCTGAATCAAACTACCACTGAATTTATATTTAGATCTAAAATGAATTGTCAATACATACAATGCTTTTTCCAAGTTATGTTAAATAGAAGACTTTTGAACAAATGTTAAATTCATACAAATAGTGCACTGTATTTAAAACAATAGATTGTCCTTAAGGAAAAATAAACTCTGCAATATAAGCGCTAATGGTAATTTTATATATATATATATATATATATATATATATATATATATATATATATATATATATATATATATATAAATATGTATATATATGCACAGTCACCTTTTTATTAAAAAAATTATTCAGGAAATACTAAAGATGGCTTTGAAAATTAAAAGCTCTGTGAGTTATATCTGCATATCAAACCTGTATAATAAACCAAACTAATTCTAAAGGAAATCTAACTGGATGTTTTCTTTTTCAAATAGAATCTGATTATTCTCTACTCATGTTATGTTCTGAATAACTCTTCAGGAAATGGAATAAAGTCACTTGATCACTACTCGATCCTACTCAAACTGTCTTCCCAGGTGACTTCTCATTGGTGGGCAGACTGATTGAAGCAGTTGCCTGAATAAATAAAACACACACACACACACACACACACACAAATGCTTAGCAGTATACAACATAAACTGAAATCTATCACCTCATAAACAGCTGTTTGTTTTGGGGTCATACTGGTCACACTTTGACATTTGGACAACCGTTCTAACCCACTTACAGAGAAACTCTTGTCTTGCAAACAGTCTCTACTTATCCTTAGACTAGAAAAAATATTTCTGAGATATTACGGCTATAGTCCATATACACCGATCAGGCATAACATTATGACCACCCGCCTAATATTACGTTGGTCCCCCTTTTGCTGCCAAAACAGCCCTGACCCGTCATGCACTGTGTATTCTGACACCTTTCTATCAGAACCAGCATTAACTTCTTCAGCAATCTGAAGAGCAACAGTAGCTTGTCTGTTGGATCGGATCACACGGGCCAGCCTTCGCTCCCCACGTGCATCAATCAATCTTAGAGGTCGCTTAGTGAATAGTATAGATTAACAACACTTTACCAGCTGAGGGGTTACACATAATGATTGCAGACATTTTAAGGTCAGGTTATGGTTTCAGTGTTTTTCATTATCTTGGATTTTTGTAAACATGCAATTTCATTGAAGGTCAAAATATAAAGTGTATCAAGGTGTATCACTGCTGCTGGGTAAGACAACAACACTTAACAGTGCATGTTATGAGCACCCGTGTTAGAGTTTGGATGAAATATGGCATCGTAACTTGCCTTGAATTGTCCTTTTAAAAATTAAGCACACACTGTGATTTCCAAATATAAGAATTTGGAATCACATGGGTAAATAATTATTTGTTTTCATTTAAAGAGACATATTAGGATCTGGAGCATCACCTGCTTGCCCTGGAGCATCATTCTGACCAGTGAAATGGAGATGGCTGGCAGAGTCGTCCTGGACAATAAGTGGTAAAATTGTGTGTTAAATTTCACATTAAGGTTTTACTTTTCTATCTAATCTGACCTTAAACCTTCTTCCATACAGTGTCCTGGCTCATGAAACGTTTCCTGGGATCTGGATCATCATCTGCGTGCCAGTTTGGATTCTGGCCAGTGAAGTGGGGCCGGCGGACTGAGTAATCCTGGACAATAAGTGGTAAAATTCTGTTACAATAAACAATAAGGTTTTACTTTTACATTCCTGTCAAACCTTATTGTAGCTACACAGGCTAAAATAACTGCACTGACAATTCCTTCTGATTACTATGTAAGCTAAAAAAAAAAAGTTTCTCAGCTCTCACGGGATAATAGCCACAATGAGCGTAGGAGTATGGCATGTTTGAACTCAAGGCGTCTGGGATACAGCACTGATACACTGCAACAAAACAGATGCAAACAGACACTGTTACCAACATCTCACTAATACATTATTCTAGAACAATATTACAATACAGCTCCTAGTGTCCATCTACTGGACTACAAGACAAGTCAAGACAAGTGAAATATCAGGTTTTAAAATAATTGTGTTAAAAATATTTCATGAATTTTGAAATAGATCATGTGCAATGTAAGGCCTGACTAATATACTGGTTAGCTGAATTAAGGTTCCATTAAATTACCAGAATCAACATGTGCATAAAGCACCACAAATTTCACTTTAAATATTCTATATGAAAAAACGTATATGAAGGATTTCAAACAAAACCGAATGCAATGCCAAGCACCAGTGGGCATTAATCATTTGCATTTTGTTAAAAAGCCGTTTATGCAAGGCATTGCTGGTTATAGTGCCTGCTTATGGCACTTGCTGATTATAGTGCCTGCTTATGGCACTAAAGACTTAAAGGAAAATCATGTTCTGAAAATGGTAATATTTATAATATATTTGTTTCTGTAATATTTTTACATTCGTTGTGCTTATACTACACTTATTTTTAGAGAATAGACAGATACTTAAATCTGGCAAGCACAAGTGCACTAACACTGTCTGTTATCTTAACTGATTAATTTTCTAAATATCTATATTTGGGACAGAATTTGCATAGATAAAGTGTTACTCATGCAGGTAAGACAACAGCACTGAAATTGTAAAAGCAGGGGTCCCCAAACTACGGCCCGTGGGCCGAATGCAGCCCGCCCCCACATTTGGACCGGCCCTTTGAACAATGCCAGAGACATATTTTGAAAATTGAATGTTAAATATATGTTTTACTTATATCATATCTGTATTTGAGAATAAAAGTTGGCTTTCAAACTAAAATTTCCCTTGGTTATTAACGTAGCCATATTATTTGTTAAATTCACCTACCGATAGAATGGTACATTCAACATAACATACCATCATGAATGAACAGGTAATTTCGACAGCACTTAATATGAATAAATGTCATTATGATAGTAATAATGCTCTTTTAATAGGCTATATATCTCTTTAAAAGTAATTATCATTTGTCTGTACGGTGCATAACAAGATAATAAAATATTCATGCATTAGGAGGCATAATAAATACGTTTAAAATCATTAAATTTCACAATAATACTAGTAGTCACTCCGGCCCACATAACTTTCTGGTACAGACCGATCCGGCCCCCCATTAAAGAAAGGAAAAATTATGTGGCCCTCAGTTTGGAGACCCCTGTTGTAAAACAACGGACTGGGCTAAATAATGCAAAATAATGCTCAATAATACTATATTTGCTACAGAAGCATGTAATTGGGATGTACAGTAGGCTTACAGTAATTAAACTATTGTACTTTAATTAAACTATTCATCACCTGGTGGGAAAAATCTGTATTGTGAGTAATGAGGTATGAAGGCGCCTAAATTCCCAGCAGGCACTGCCCATTGTGAGCCCAGCTGCATTGGGTGGGATGGATGTGCACGTGGAAAATCCATCTGGAAATGACAGAACTCAGAACCTGGGTCACCATGACCTGTTACAAATGCTTGGGAGACTTTGGGTGTCATGTGGCACTCCTTTACCTGATGAGAGCGCTGGTGATAAGGAGTTCTCTGGTGCTCAACAAAGTCTGTACTTGAACAGATTGAGACAAATCATTTGTTAATTAAGGAAAAGCAATAAAAGTACAGATGATGACCAAGACAACAAAGTTAGCTAGCTGGCACTTTACAAGCAAGATGACTTCCTCTATCTCATTCTCTTTGTTTGTTTTCTCTACAAATTCCTACACATTCTTAAAATGTTTCAGGAGTAAGGGGAGGAAGGTGAAAAGGTCCAAGGGGTCTGGATTTGCAAATCTGTAAACTATGCTTAGATTTTTCTATAAATTGCAGTCATTCATTCGATTTACTCCCTCAATGCAAAACTGACCTTTCCTAAACAGATAGTTTTCCGATTGTTAAAGCTAGCTCGACTGCTACAGTAATGGGGAGTGTTGTCACAATGTAAATGCACAGACCCCGGTTCAATCCTGAGCTCACATTACTGTCAGTGTGTACTGTCTGCTGTTTAATGTACTGTAGCGTTTGACCTCGTACATCCTTCCCCTTTACATGCCAGTAAGTGGATTAGTTATGCTAATAAACAGCACATACGTATGAATGTATTTGTGATGGGCTGACAATCAGAGTACCCAGTGTTCTTGTGATAGGCTCTGGGTCCACCTTGAAATTGACCAGGATGAAGAGGAATGAATGCATGAATAAATTATAGTTTGTTCTGCCCATCTACTGACCCACCACAGGAGAGCCTTTCTCAGGTGAATTCGGCATCAGTCTTGATGACTGGCTGGGTTCTTGTAGCCCAGCGGGATGCTTGGCCCTGTTGACAGGTGTGAGTCGCTTTAGGTTGACCAGAAGCTCTGGGCTAGCCTGTTTGAAGTTCGGGTTGTAAAAGTGATGCATGAGGACGAATGGCTTCTGTGAGATGCCACGGTTTGGGCACGTTTTTTTGAAGCCGTATAGGTTTAGCTGGCGAAGGAAACTGTTGAAGTCTGTCATTTTGAAGTACCTGTCCATCTGGCTGGTGGTCATAGCTGGCCATAGCACTTCAGCTTCAAAGAGCCCCTGATAGATAAGTATTCCTTCCCCACTGTCATCCCAGCAGATAGAGGAAATGTGAGGACTGTTCACCAACTGCCACAACTTGCTGGGAAAGTTGTTGGGGTTGATCGGGATGGACTGGAATGTTCCACTGACTTCCATATCAGCTAAATAATTTGTAAGCAACAGACAGGAGCTTAGTGTTAGTGAACTATAATTGTTTATTCATAGATTGTGACCGTTGCTCTTTAGTGCTAACTAGTAAGCAGGATGGCTATCTAACACATTAATTCATCTTTATTAGCAACTGAAAAAATTATCATCAAGTCAAAAAAAACAAACCGCTAGCAATAACAAGCTAGCAACAGCTGTATAGTCGTTGGCTTGCCGCCTGAGTGGAAAATTAAAGAAAAAAAAGACCTAAAATAATCATTTCTATATGAATTAGATGATCTAGCGTGGATTATTTCTGTAATATGACTAAATCATATGCTTATACCTGATATCTTCCCGTTCTTTCTGAAGGATCTCCGCTTTCACAGTTTACACTACTCGGGAACCGTTAGGCAAGCGCGGCGGACTCCTGCGTTTTAAATTCAAACCTAGACAGTACACTGTATATATATATCTTTTTTTTTTTTTTTTTTTTTTTTTTTTTTTGGTACGTTCTGTAGAAATCTGACCAATCAGAGCAGTGTTGCCAGATTGGGCGTGTTCCTTCCCAATTGGGCTTCTTTTGGTCACATTTAACCGGAAAAAAAATGCATTGGGCTGGTTGATAAAATTTGGGCTGTTTTTTGATGCAACTGGCGGGTTTTTATTTTTGACTATAAACATGATATTTTATTACTTTTCCATTCAAATGACCTTTACAATAAAGTATAATACGTAATGTTGACGTTTTAATTATACGGTTTAGTTTAGCCAATAAGGTTCAGGAGAATCCTGTCCAATTAGACTTCAGCCTTGATTGGCGGGTTGTTGTAATCGCTGTACTCGTTAAGTCAAGTGTTTTTATCATCATCATGCCGAAGTGGGGTAAATATAGAAAGTCCTACCGAAAAGCATGGGAGAGGGACCCGTCTTATAATATTTCAAGGGACGATCTCATGAGTTCTGGGAGGATTCTCTGCATTAAGTCCATATAAAAAGGTAAGCGAGTTTATATTCTGCTATAAAATTCTGATGTCCTGTTTAAATAAAACGTATACAGATAGTTAACATAGTGTGTGTATAAATAGTGCCCTTTGCACTAACACATTTGTTTTGGGTTTTCTGTTTGTTATTGCATTAGTTATCACAGTATGCATTTTGGGCTGTTTTTTTTTTTTTTTTTTGTTTTTTTTTTTGTTTTTAAATGGGCGGGTTTTAAGCTGCAGTTGGGCTGGAAATCTTCAGTCCAATCTAGCAGCAATCTAAGGCCCTGTCCACACGAACGCGGGCGTTTTTAAAACCGCAGCTTTTTTATGCGGTGGTTCGGTTCGTCCACAGCATCAGGTCACTGAATCCGAACATTTTTGAAATGTTATCGTGTAGACGGCGAAACCGGAGATTTTTGGCTTGTGACGTCGGCGTACGCGCCGTCGTCGCCTTTGTTTGACGTCAGATTGTGCGCCGCTATCTCCTTTATTAATCATTTAATTAATCAATTAATGTATTTATTTTTAAAATTTTATTAAGTGCTATTATTATAATAAAAACAATTTGACATTGAAGCATTCAGTATTTGAACAATTCAAACAAAATAAGGCACAGAACAGGTTTACAAAACAAGTACACTATAGCAGGGTGCGATTTGTGGAAAAACCAGAGGGGGGGGGGGGGGTGTTTTGAAAATAAGCTGATATACTGCTCTGAATTCTCTTAATTTTTCGCTTATTTTGCTAGTTGTATTTTTCAAGCTGACATTGACATTGGTGCTTGGTCACATTTGGAAAAGACGTGCATGGAAGACCAGTGGAAGAGGATCGCGGTATTGTCCTAGACGCGGAGTGTTGAGAGTGAAAGTCCGTTTCAGGTTTTATTATTGTTTGTGCTAACAGCGTTTCATTTAGATATATTTTTAAAATATATAGGATATCTTATTTTTAGGCATTTTATATAATCTATTTTTAAATAAGCATTAATGACTATATTGGTGGGGGGTAAATCACACCCTGCACTATAGTATCAATAGGATATTGTATGATCATTAACATCATTAAGGTCAATCAACAGAGAGCCGGAGAAAACAATTAATATAAAAACAAAGCAAACCAAAAAAGGGGGTGCATATGTTAAGAAGTTTTATTCCATTTTTTATGCATATGCGTTAGTGAACGCTATCTCCTTGGTTTACATGAAACAAGTGTGTGTTAGCCTAGCGGAACCGCTAATAACATTTTTCTCAGGCTTCTGATTGGCTTGGCTGATTGGCATGGCTTTACGCTTGAGATTATATCGCCACCTGGTGGTGTGGCATGCTCTTGACAGCGCTTCAGACCACGGAGATTTTTTTTGAACCCGTGCTTGTGTGGACGAGATTTTTTTTTAAAACGAAGGAGGGGGAAAAAAGGCCTTTTAAAAAAGGCTATAAATAACACTTAATCATCACAGTATAACACTAAGTCAATTAAAGGCTATCAATCTGTCCAGTTAGGATCCATAAGTGATTGTGAATCAGTTTCACCTGCTTTGGTGCAAGTGGCAGCAGGTACACTGGAGAGGCAACAACTACACAACCCCACAAAAAGAGAATGGTTTTGCAGGTGGTGGCCACAGACAACTGATCACTCCTTATCCTCTCTGACTGATTTGTCTCCAGTTTTGCTTTTGGCTCTTGTCATTACTTGTAGCATGAGGCAGTAACTGCAACCCAGTCCTGGTTCCTCCAGGAGGGCACATACTTGCTGTTACAAGGAAGTTTGGTGTGTCTCCCAGCACAGTTTCAAGAACATGGAGGAAATACTGGGAGAACTGTACAGGGCCGGAGAACGGCAAGAACTAAGCAGCAGAACTTGCTCTTTTTTATGAGGAGGAACAGGAGGAGTACTGCCACAGCCATATTAAATAACCTGATGTGCATGTTTCTGATCAGAAGGTTTCTATTGACCATGGTCACATCATTTAGGTCTCAACAAATTAAACAATGTATATAAGTAAGGAGCGGGGGCACGGTGACTTGGTGGTTAGCACGTTTGCCTGACACCTCCAGGGTTGGGGGTTCGATTCCCGCCTCCGCCGTGTGTGTGGAGTTTGCATGTTCTCCCCATGCCTCGGGGGTTTCCTCCGGGTACTCCGGTTTCCTCCCCCGTTTCAAAAACATGCATTGTAGGTTGATTGGCATCTCTAAACTGTCCATAGTGTGTGATTGTATGAGTGAATGAGTGTGTGTGTGTGCCCTGCATTGGGTTGGCACTCTGTCCAGGGTCTATCCTGCCTTGATGCCCAATGACTCCTGAGAGGCTCCCTGTGACCCAAGAATAGATCAGATAAGCAGTAGACAATGACTGAATGAATATAGTTAAGTATTTTCAACTTGTATATTTGGTTCCCATCATTTAGCAGTATTTTTTATGTATTATGTAGTTCTTTATTAGCAAACTGAAGTGACCACATCTCTTTTTAATATAAATAATTAGAATTTTCTTTTTTACAGCAGAGAAAACTTTAAATATAAGGGTCCAATATATGCACACTTATTAGCCCATTATTATTTACTCTATGGAGTAGCATTTATGTGACAATTTTTCCGAAGCAATTTACCAGAGCATTGCTTTTTCTTAATATTTTAATGTTAGTATAATGCGGTTAGTGTGGACTGTCAAAAAAGGGCACAATATTATTGAGTTCTAGAAATCCAACTTGCATCTTCTCGCCAGAAAATAATTTATACATACTTAATTTGTAATACTCATGAACACGGCATAATTAAAAACAAAACAAAACAAAAATGGTTGAACATAACACACCAATCAGGCATAATATGACCACCTGCCTAATGTTGTGTTGGACCCCCTTTTGCTGCCAAAACAGTCCTGACCCATCAAGGCATGGACTCCACTAGATCTCTGAAGGTATGCTGTGGTATCTGGCACCAAGATGTTAGCAGCAGATCCTTTAAGTCCTCTAAGTTGCTAGATGTGGCCTCCATGGGCCTTAAAGGATTTATAGGACTTAAAGGATACTTTTGATAGATACTGACCACTGCAGACCGGGAACACCCCACAAGAGCTGCAGTTTTGGAGATGCTCTGATCCAGTCGTCTAGCCATCACAATTTGGCCCTTGTCAAACTCGCTCAAATCCTTACTCTTGCCCATTTTCCTGCTTCTAACACATCAACTTTGAGGACAAAATGTTCACTTAATATATCCCACCTTATATAGCCTAATATATCCCACCTACTAACAGGTGCCATGATGAGGAGATAATCAGTGTTCTTTACTTCACCTGTCAGTGCTCATAATGTTATGCCTGATCGGTGTACAATGATTATGGCAACTCCAGGATGACAAATGTTTACAATGCAATAAAATTTTGAGAGTTGGGGGAAGAGTGGAAGACAGAAAAGTTAGATTGATAAGAATAAGATATTTAATACTGAATCACTGACTGGTCTTAGTTAAAAAGTATTAAAAAGCAGGGAGACAGCAGCATATACTGTATATTAAACTGTGAAGCATATGCAGACAGAAAACATGAAGACACACTGGAACATTAAAGGGCCTGCTTGCAAATAGTTTTTTAATATATACAGTCTATAAAGATATTTTATAGCTTTAAAGATCCGTAATTGTGTATAATATGGCATTATGTATGTATTATGTACACCCGATCAATCACAGCATTATGACTACTGACAAGTGAAGTGAATAACACTGATTTTCTTCTCATCATGGCACCTGTTAGTGGGTGGGATATATTAATTCAATTCAATTTATTTGTATAGCACCTTTTACAATAGACATTGTTTCAAAGCAGCTTTACAAAAGTAGAGAAAGGAGGAAAAAAAAGAATTATTAAATTAAATTAAATTATTAAACTATTTTATCCCTAATGAGCAAGCCTGTGGCGATGGTGGTAAGGAAAAACTCCCTGTGATTATATGAGGAAGAAACCTTGAGAGGAACCAGGCTCAGAAAGGAACCCATCTTCATTTGGGTGACCCTGAACAGTAAATGTTGTAAATGTAAATAGTGTCCTTTCTACAACAATAACCAAGGGCCCATGAGGAACTATTAGGTCAATGTAGTTTCTGAGTTCATTATAGGCACTAATTCCTTGCTGTCAGAAGCTGACAGATGTAATGGCAGATCGGTGACGGTGTTATAGTCCCCAAGTGGCTCTGTCCATGGCTCTCTCCTGGTCACAGACTGTCCACACAGATCCATCCACAGCATCAGTGAGCACCACCAAGCGACGAAACCCTGACCAGGGGTAGAGCCAGTGGTCACACTGGAAACTCAGAACACTGGGAGCCTCGGGAGTGGGACTTGTGATCCCATTACGTATGCTTATGATCATGTGATGTTATAGACAATGTAGGTTATGTGTAAAGTGCAGGCAGAGACTCTGGCAAAACTAGCTATGACAGCATAACTAAAAGGGAGAGCCAGAAGGTGACAGACATGAAGGCTTCCCGCAACATAAAGCATCCAACCACTTCACAGTCAGCAAACCTGAGCAACTTGTGAGGGTGGTAAGGTGACAGCATCCAAACATCCCAGTACACCAAACACTCTATGCCCATGGACCTTCCAGATCTGCTCCTTTACCTAAGAAAAACTGTACATTGAAAGCTTGACTAAACAAATGCGTCTTCAGCCTGGACTTAAACATTGAGGCTGTGTCTGAATCCCAACACTAATTGGAAGGCTATTCCATAACTGTGGGGCTTTGTAAGAAAAAGCTCTGCCCCCTGCTGTAGCCTTTGCTACTTGAGGTACTACCAACTAACCTGCACCCTTTGATCGGAGTAGGCGTGGCGGATCATAAATAACCAAAAGATCGCTCAGGTACTGTGGCGTGAGACCATTTAGTGCTTTATAGGTTAGTAACAGTATTTTATAATCAATGCTAAATTTGACTGGGAGCCAGTGTAGTGTGCTAAGATAAAAGTGATGTGTTCATATCTTCTGGTTCTAGTTAGGACTCTAGCTGCTGCGTTCTGGACTAACTGGAGCTTGTTTATGCTCCTACTGGAACATCCAGACAGTAAGGTGTTACTTAGGAGGAAGATTATTATCCAACCTAGGGGTAACAAAAGCGTGAACTAGTTTTTCTGCATCATGAAGTGACATATTTCTTATCTTAGCAATATTTCTAAGGTGGAAGAAGGCTACCCTAGTGATATTATCTACATGAGCTTCAAACGAAAGACCAGAGTCAATAATCACACCAAAATCTTTTACTGCTGGACAAGATGAAACAGAAAGACCATCCACAGTTACTCTGTAATCAGAAGGCTTACTTCTAGCTGCATGTGGTCCTAGTACAAGCACCTCTGTCTTGTCAGAGTTAAGTAGGAGGAAGTTAGTAAGCATCCACTGTCTAATGTCCTTTACACATTCTTCAATCTTAATAAGTTGGTGTCTCTAATCTGACTTAGCTGAAACGCATAGCTGTGTGTCATCCGCATAACAGTGGAAGCTAATACCATGTTTACGAATAATTGCACCAAGGGGTAGCATATATAAGGAGAAAGCAGTGGGCCTAAGACAGAACCTTGTGGAACACCGAACATAACCTTGGATATTGGGCAGCAAGTGAACATTTTGTCCTCAAAGTTGATGTTAGAAGCAGGAAAAATGGGCAAGTGTAAGGATTTGAGCGAGTTTGACAAGGACCACATTGTGATGGCTAGACGACTGGATCAGAGCATCTCCAAAACCGCAGCTCTTGTGGGGTGTTCCCAGTTTGCAGTGGTAAGTATCTATCAAAAGTATCCTGTACATTAGACTTACTTAGAGGTCTTAAAGGATCTGCTGCTAACATCTTGGTGCCAGATACCACAGCACACCTTCAGGGATCTAGTGGAGTCCATGCCTCGACGGGTCAGGGCTGTTCTGGCAGCAAAAGGGGGACCAACACAATATTAGAAAGGTGGTCATAATATTATGCCTGATCGGTGTATCAATATTTTTGTTCTAAACTCCAGATCAGTAGATGGCGGTAATGCATCTTAAACTGATCTGCAAACTGCCGTAAAGCACTGGACGCAGATTAATGACGTCAACATATTCGCCGGAAAAGCAAATAAGACTATTAAGCTAGAGTGTTATAATTGCAAGAGACTGTTGAACTTTCTAGAGTTTATCAAATTAAAAAAAAAGTCATCATGTCATTGGAGACTGTACCAAAGGATCTTCGTCATCTGCGGGCTTGTCTGCTGTGTTCTCTTGTCAAGGTAGGCTTTGTGTTAGTGGAGTATTTCCACCGAGTTAGCTTAACGGCTAAGTGAGACATATGAGTTAAAAAGCGTTTGCTCGACGTATTTTTCATAACGCGCTATTTTTGTTATTAAAACGTCGTGTTTACTTATATGAATATCTTTTAGCTAGTTTTCCTTAAAGTACAAACATTTTCTTTCTTTATATTGGCCAACCAGGTAGCTATTGTGCTATTACAGGTACGATAGAAACGCACTTTTCTTTCTCTAAACATTTACAAGCGACTCAGAAATACAAAACAATCGTCTAATCGTGAGCTGTGTTTATTTAGTTTATTTCTGATTACTACGATTTTACCTTTCTTAGTTTTGTTTTCTTCTTATTTCTTATTATTTTATGCACAGTATAAGCTTGAATGGCTCAGGTTTTCATTTCACTGAATCTTCAAATTTATGAAAATTAATTTTAATAGCCAAGGTTTAATTCATGGGCAAGCATAATAGCGTGCCAAAAAACTCTTAACTATATATTGGTCGTCCATGACCCTGTCACCGGTTCACCACTGTTCCTTCCTTGGACCACTTTTGATAGACACTGACCACTGCAGACCGGGAACACCCCACAAGAGCTGCAGTTTTGGAGGTGCTCTGATCCAGTCGTCTAGCCATCACAATTTGGCTCTTGTCAAACTCGCTCAAATCTTTACACTTGTCCTGCTTCTAACACATCAACTTTGAGGACAAAATGTTCACTTGCTGCCTGATATATCCCACCCACTAACAGGTGCCATGATGAGATAATTAGTGTTATTCACTTCACCTCTCACTGCTCATAATGTTATGCCTGATTTGGTGTAAGTCCAGCATCATATGGGAGTAAAAACAAAAAGCCTTATTCACAGAACTTATGATGGATGTCGGGGGGGCACGGTGGCTTGGTGGTTAGCACGTTTGCCTCGCACCTCCAGGGTTGGGGGTTCGATTCCTGCCTCCACCATGTGTGTGTTGAGTTTGCATGTTCTCCCCGTGCCTCAGGGGTTTCCTCCCCGTGCCTCAGGGGTTTCCTCCGGGTCCTCTGGTTTCCACCTCCAGTCCAAAAACATGCATGGTAGGTTGATTGGTATCTCTAAATTGTCCATAGTGTGTGATCACATCAGTGAGTGAATGAGTGTGTGTGTGCGCCCTGTGATGGGTTGGCACTCCATCCAGGCAGTATCCTGCCTTGATGCCCAATGACGCCTGAGATAGGCACAGGCTCCCCGTGACCCGAGAATAGTTCGGATAAGCGGTAGATGAATGAATGAATGAATGAATGATGGATGTCTGGGACATCCTGTTGTATGTTTCATCAGGGATTTTTGAATAAATCTCAACATCAACCCAAATCAAGAGCTACTCAGTGAAAACAAAAATTTATCGAAATTTATTGTGCAGGTGAAGCTGTTGACGCCATGATGTGAATCATTTATTTCTATACTTTCTCCCTATGAGTGAGTAAATGTATTATGCAAATTGTTGGTATTGGACCATCAGATATTTATAAGCATGCTTAACTTTCGCATACATCAGTCTACGAACTCTAAATGTTCGAACACCCGAATCACTAGCAGTCTTCAAATGATGTCTAAAGACTTGCATCTTTATAAAGAACTTCAACTAGCACTTAACGTATCACTGTGTTTTTCTCACTATATTACCTCTCCAGCAGAGTTTTTAGACCGATATTATTCTTAGTCTGTGAACCAGTATCAGGGCATAATAATTGATGGAGACTTCAGAGCATTTCTATTCTGTTCAGTTGCTTTTCCGGGGCATCTGCCAAATAACATAAATGTAAATTACAGCACTGATTATCTTTCTGTAATATCCAAAAAGTATTATGACACTTGCAGAGGGCTCTGGTCCACTCCTTTCACTTGAAAAAAGCAACACAATAAGGTCACGAAGGTCTTGAGAGAGCTCTTAGCTTTTACCCATCATGAGATGCTTCTTGTGTGACACCTTGCTAATGAGAGACCTTTTTATAGTGCATCAGTTGGGACTGAAGCAGCTGATATTAATTTGCACTGACAAGGGGCAGGACTGCTTTCTAATTACTACTTGAGTTCAGCTGGTGTCTTGGCTTTCCATGCCTTTTTGCACCTCCCTTTCTTCATGTGTTCAATACTTTTTCCCTGTGTCATTCCACGTTATTACACATAACTTAATTTATGGACATCTGTGCTTTGATTTCTTTGCATGTGTGAATTGCATGGGCTGTTATCAACATCTGGTGAAAATCTCATGTCAGTAGCGCCTTTGGAAATATGGTTACTGAGAAAAATTGTGACGTGTTCAATACTTATTTTACCCACTGTATTCATAATTATCACATTAATTTCAACAAAGTTAGTTTACTTTAACAATATAGCTTACTCCGACTTTATTTGGTACCTTCATCCACTTAATTTTGAGGCAGAAAAGTGCAAGAAATTTAGTATTTTTTAAATATGAATGAAATCTTAACGAAAAATTAGAGTAAAGCAAATTAGCAGCATAAGTGAATGCAGAATAACACACATTTTATAGTTTATTTTTCAAATAATAAAGTCTTTGAGGTGAATTCTTAGGTTTTGAATAAAGGTTTAAAGAGTTAATGGGTGTAGGATTAAAACATGATCTGGTTACACTTTTTCTCTTTGTGCTTTCTCTACAGACTATTGACCAGTTCGAGTATGACGGCTGTGATAACTGTGAGTCCTACCTGCAAATGAAAGGGAACCGGGAGATGGTTTATGAATGCACAAGCTCCTCATTTGATGGGTATGCTGCATTTCTTTTCTTAATCAAAGAGTAGGCAATTTTGAAATGAAGATAAATCTGCTTACTGTCTGCTCTCCTGACAGCATCATTGCAATGATGAGTCCTGAAGACAGCTGGGTGGCTAAATGGCAAAGAATAGGTAACATTCATATACTACACTATAACTCAGTGCTTCTTGTTTATATGATTGCTGGCTTTACAGATCTGTTATTTTATTTCACAGGAAACTTCAAGGCAGGTGTCTATGCTGTAACTGTAACTGGAAGATTACCTCCAGGTTGGTTACGGAATTATTTTTAAGACTGGTGTGACTTTATAACTATTTACAGGTAGCATTGTGTGTATGTGTGTGTGTATGTGTGTGTGTGTGTATGTATATGTGTGTGTATATATATATATATATATATATATATATATATATATATATATATATATATATATATATATATATATATATATATATATATATATATATATATATATATATATATATAATTTGTCTGTCTCTCTGTGTGTGTCAGTGGACTCCAGTGTCCCCTAGGGGGCAAGCGAGAGCCAAAATACTGACTTGCTGCTGTGAATATTGTGCTTATGAGGATCAGATAAACGCAGGATTTTCCAGATTATGTCTACTTCACTGTATAGATTCATTAATTACTTTCTAAATGAATGATCTATGGTTGCATGCTGGTCTGTTATTGCAGAGACATCAGCTCTACATTTTCACACCCCTAAACATAACTCTGAACAAAACGAACTGTGACTGGTTGCTTTACATGTCAGTCAGACACCCTCTTGGGCCCTTCTTGACCAATATGGAGTGACAAATGTGAGATGGCATGGAAAAATGGTCATTTCCAGTTTGCATATTCAATTCACTTTCATTTGTGTGTGTCTTTTTACCAGTATTAATTGTCACGTCACAAAGCAACAGCATAGAAATCTAATGAGTAAGCCAAGGCAAGGACAACTCCCTGCCTAAAGGATGCTCATCATCATCTAGGGAATGCCAGATCCTGAGATTATAAATCATTACTCTTCTAGAGCTGGATACTGTAAAGACAATCAGTATTAAGTGTGTTGAAAGGATGTTCAGGCTGAGCCTATTGTCCTGGGATGAGGACAGGGCAGTATTTCTGATTACAGCAGCAGATTTTAGGTTCAAGTCTACAGTATCCTAGTGTGATTTTTATATTAAAATGTAAAGGTGACACAATAATGTATGAAACAATTTATTAAACAGGGAGGGCACGGTGGCTTAGTGGTTAGCACGTTTTGCCTCACACCTCCAGGGTTGGGGGTTCGATTCCCGCCTCCGCCTTGTGTGTGTGGAGTTTGCATGTTCTCCCCGTGCTTCGGAGGTTCCTCCAGGTACTCCGGTTTCCTCCCCCAGTCCAAAGACATGCGTGGTAGGTTGATTGGCATCTTTTAAATTGTCCGTAGTGTGGTTGCGTGAGTGAATGAGAATGTGTGTGCCCTGCGATGGGTTGGCACTCCGTTCAGGGTGTATCCTGCCTTGATGCCCAATGACGCCTGAGCACAGGCTCCCTGTGACCCGAGAATAGATCGGATAAGCGGTAGACAATGAATGAATGAAATTTATTAAACAATATACATTTTTGTAGCTTAAAATGACTTTCAGGATAGTACACTGGTAGTGATGGATGTTTTTCTTTTTTTTTATGTTAATCTGTGTGTCATTTGTTTTATAATATGTTTTATTAGGAGTGGTGCGAGAACTAAAGAGCAGAGGAGTCATCTACAGGTCCAGAGACACGGCAGTGAAGACATAAGACGTGAGACACGGCAGTGAAGACATAAGACGTGAGACACGGCATAGATTTGCCCTCGCATCCCAGAAAATTTCCACAGTTAAAAGCTACACTGCTGATATGGTCACCTGTCTGAAGAAGCTGGTCACAGCCTGTTCTGTCTCACATTCATGATGTAAGAATGAATAGCTAAAAGCCCTCAAGGACTGGACTGGTGAACTCTGTTAACTTACGTGGAATATTCTTTTGCTTCATTTATGTCTGGAGTCTTGTGTTTCTTTCATCTAAGAGAAGTCTTACTTTCTCATTATTGTATATTTACCTTGTTTGATTGCAATAGCACCGCAGCAGTGACTTTATTGGTTGGACAATGACGATTACATTTGAATAAAACCTTTTTACTAAAATGTTGATGGATTAATGAGTCTGTTCTGTAAACTGACAGTTTTCTGCAAATGCTTTAATACATTTGATTAAAACAAGATATTTGTGTTAGATTTTACAGGCAGTAACAAAAATGATCAAAAGGTATATGTGAAGATGCACCTGTATTGAGGGTTTGTTTATTCCTGAACAATTTTATTTTTATTTATCTATTTGGGGGAAACCCAAATACAAGACAAATGGGGTATAATACCTTTACTGAATAATAAATTAAATAAAATATATCATAGATCTGGCGGCTTAGTGGTTAGCACGTTCGCCTCACACCTCCTGGGTTCAAGTCTCGCTCCCACTCAGTGTGTGTGTGTGTGTGTGTGTGGAGTTTGCATATTCTCCCTGTGCTTGGTGGGTTCAAAGATGTACTTCTAGGCTGATTAGAGTCTCTAAACTGTCTGTAGTGTGTGATTGCGTGAGTGAATGAGTGTGTGTGTGTGTCCTGCGATGGGTTGGCACTCCGTCCAGGGTGTATCCTGCTTTGATGCCTGATGACACCTGAGATAGGCACAGGCTGTGACCTGAGAATAGATCGGATAAGCGGTCCAGACAATGGAAGTGGAAAAATGTCACAGATCTGTGGGGGTCCCCAGATTCCACTTTGAGAATAACAGGTCAAAGCTATCAATAGAAGGCACAGGATTACATGAAATTTTACAAACAAAATGAAGCATTTATGTATGAACAAGTGTCCGTTTAAATCAGCGGTGTCTGATCTTATCCACAA
Organism: Hemibagrus guttatus; assembly: GCA_033459395.1. Classification (NCBI taxonomy): domain Eukaryota; kingdom Metazoa; phylum Chordata; class Actinopteri; order Siluriformes; family Bagridae; genus Hemibagrus; species Hemibagrus guttatus. The sequence goes on from JAUCMX010000027.1 coordinate 11,173,440, forward strand.
AGGCCTGGTGTGGGTGCAGGTCTACTGGAAGCCAAGATCTGTTGATTCAACAGCTGGAATCAGGTGTGGCTTGAATGGAATGAAAACCTGCACCCACATCGGCCCTTTGCGGATAAGACTTGACATCCCTGGTTTAAATACTGACTCAATCACATTGCCTACTACAAGCCTGAATTGTGCTAAGTGATAATAATAATCTTATATGGAGATATCTGATAACAGATATGTTACTTCACAGCCTTTCACAAATTTTAGGCATGATTTTATTGGGAGTAAAAAGATGGCTGAACCATCTTAGAGGCTTACGTCATGTTAAAACTACACATCACCAGCAGGGGGAGCTGTGGCTCTATTGCCCGGTCACACTAAAGGAAATATGAAATTAGATATTTTCAAATGCAGCTAAGCCAACAATAGATACATTTACATGTACTGATGCATTTATATGTATTTTGTCACATGATTTAATCTAAATTGACCAAGCTTTAGGCGACTTTAGTCCAGTCTTATAATGATTGAAAAGAATTAAAAGGACCAAAAGGAGATAGCGATACAAGTGTAAGTTATATGAAGGACTGAGCCACTAGTTCTAGTTCTCGTGTGTGCTGCAGCAGACTGTACCTGAATACACAGCCTTAAAAGTCCACACTTGATGTGCAAGAAGTGTCTCAATGTGTACAAGACCTTATAATTTGGGGGTAGGCTTTTCATTCTTTCATTCATTTTCAGAAACTATTTTATCCTGCTCAGGGGGGCATTGGTGGCTCAGTGGTAGGCCCGGGTTCGATTCCCAGCCAATGCTTCAACCCCAGCCACTGGATGCAGTGCCGGTCCCAAGCCCGGAAAAATGGGAGGGTTGCGTCAGGAAGGGCATCCGGCGTAAAACCTGTGCCAAGTTGTTGTGCGGACCAGTTGGTCCGCTGTGGCGACCCCGAACAGGGAGCAGCTGAAAGCAACTTCTTCTATTTTATCCTGCTCAGGGTTGAGGTAGAGGAATATGAGGTGGGAATACACCCTGGATAGGACATCAGTTGATCTCAGAGATACACACAAACACATTCATACACTCGTTCACACCAAGCATGTTCACCTACTGACATGTTTTTATGACCTGGCAGGAAACCAGAGATCCTAGAGGACAGTAGCCTGAGCTCATGATTGATCGATGTACTAGAGGCCCTACAGCATACCTATAACACCATCTGCCTCCAAAAAAATGAAGAGAAATTTATGTAAGAGTAGGTTAAGTTTGACTTTGTTTCTAACATGGCCAGTCAGGAAGTGTTGTGATACCATCATTAGCCTGCAATATCCATAAGCCAGTCTCAGGATGGAACACAGCTCTGTGTCACAATCGTAACTCATTTACTCATTCATGTGTAATTCTATTTAAAAGAAAATCACAAAACCATCATTAAAAAAAAATTACAAAAAAGGCGGAGGGGAAAATGTAGGTTTTGTACCCAACACCATTATGTTCAGCTTTTTTTTTCTTTTCTTTTCTTTTTTTCAAGAGCATGGTGTTCGTTTTAGTGGGGGTTGCTTTATTTCTAACTCTCCTTACACATACGCTCATCACGTTTCAAGGGAAATCACCGCGATCCCCCTCACATGACAGCAAAACACTTTCACATTGACTCACAAATAACAATTAAATGAGTAATCATTCTTTTGCATAAAGATCCCAAAGCTTAGCTATGCCTCGAGTTCTCGATTGTGCCTACTACATAAGAGATGGATGAATTAAGGATGATTTAAGGTAGAAGTAGCTATTTTTTATTTCCCAAAGGATGACATGTTTAAAACAAAAAAAGCTAAAAATATATCTGATGACAGATGCTATAGTTAGCTGTTATCAATCCACTATTCTCATCTGAAATAAATATTTTACTTCTACCTGTAAACTCATCTAAATGTGGCATATTGAGATTAATGCTTAGCCTTGATTTATTAAAGAGATTAAGCACACATGTTTAATCAAACGAAACATCCAGTTGATCTTTTAATTCACAAAATGATGAAACTTTAATATCCATCATTAGTAAGCCTGACTGAAAAGAACCACAAATGCTGAGCAGAAATTGGATTGATTTTTTGGTGTGATCGGTCGCGATGTTTGCCCTTGCACTTGCTCATTCTTATAGGTTATTGTGTATTGGAAAACACTTTGTACATGACTTTGTATATAACAATATTAGCTACTATGTGAAGATGAAAAAGAAGAAAGAGGAAAACAAAAGAAAGAAATGAAGGCATTCGTGCATGGCTGTGCTTGTGGGCTACAAGGTAATCTGGCGGGAAAGTAGGGTCGTGAGTTTGTTTGCTTTAGGCTCTGCTGCACTTAACCACAAATACATAATAGATTCTTGGCGCTCAAAAACTAGTCGTGCACTTCAAAGTGCCTCCGTTTTGCACCCAGACCTGCAAAAAAACATACAGCAACCCACGCTGTAGCTCACACACCTCTATGGAGTCACTCATCATCTCTGAAAGGCCCCCAGTGTTTCACATGCCTGGCTAAGGAAAAGTTTGGTACGTTTTGTTGCATGAACTCTATCTTACAAACTCTTATTTCACTTCACACCAGTAATCTCAGGCTGTTACACAGCCATCAGTCAGCCCACCTGCTGTTAGTGAATTCAGATGATCTGAAGCATTACAAGCCAACTCAGGACATTTCTGAGTAGAAAAAAAAACCAGCATTATGTGTTAAGCATCAGTGATAACCAAACGAGCAAGGCCTGTGCGCCTGAGTGTAGCTCAGATCAGGTGTCTACTTCCTGTTTCTGTCTTAACCATCATGGTTTTATTTCTCCGAACACTGAGCTAACCTTGCAATGAAGCAGACTTTCCTAAGCCATCACCTATTGATTTTACGCTTGCGATATTACTCAAGTTTCTGTGATTTTCCATTTTCTTGTGGGTTTTGCACTTTTGGAGATATTTTTTGTTTTTACCACTGATCTGAATATGCAACAAACTAACATTGATTTGATCGACAAAACATGAAGTCTGGCACTATACACTGAAATAAAGCTAGTACACTGTTCCTTGTTGCCTCTTTCAACAGCAAATGTTTTGTATGTATAGTATTTATCTTTTTCCTTTACCTTAAGGAGCACTGGTACCTATAAAATTTATCTCTAGAAGCCACCACATACACCGTTTCATATAAAAAACACATACTAAAGCTACAAACTATCATAATCATAATGTGACCCCAGAGACAAGAAAATGAACAGTTTGGTACCTTTTTCTAAACATGTAAAGAATTCCTTATTTTATTCTTCTGGGAAACTCATAGGACTTTTTCCTTTGAACAGTTTTAAAGCCATGTTTCAGGTTGTGCAATCGTGTGAAATAGTGAGATTATCAGCTGTACTGTTTATTAAAGGTGGCATAGTGTGAGACGTTTAATGCTGTAGCCAGTGACATAACATTAGATTTCAAAAATAATGCTCCGGGGGGGGGCACGGTGGCTTAGTGGTTAGCACGTTTGCCTCACACCTCCAGGGTTGGGGGTTTGATTCCCGCCTCCGCCGTGTGTGTGTGGAGTTTGCATGTTCTCCCCGTGCCTCGGAGGTTTTCTCCGGGTACTCCAGTTTCCTCCCCCAGTCCAAAGACATGCATGGTAGGTTGATTGGCATCTCTAAATTGTCCGTAGTGTGTGATTGTGTGAGTGAATGAGAGTGTGTGTGTGTGTGCCCTGTGATGGGTTGGCACTCCGTCCAGGGTGTATCCTGCCTTGATGCCCAATGACACCTGAGATAGGCACAGGCTCCCCGTGACCCGAGAATAGATCGGATAAGCGGTAGACAATGAATGAAATAATGCTCCATCAAGCGAAGACATTTGGTTTGTAATTATTAAATTATCCTCTGCAGTAGAGGCAAAGATAAATGGATGGATTTCAGTGTGAAGCTCTAAACCCCACCCCCTGGGCAATATTAATATTAGTATTTTAAATGTTCTTAATTATCAAGACTATACAGCCAAAAGCCCTGACCATCACACCCAAATGCAGTTCTTCAGTAAACTCTTACCACAAAGTTGCAAACTGTTTAACATTACAATTTCACTTCACTGGCCCAAAATAGTTCCAGCATCACAATAACCCCTGTGCACAAAGCGAGTTCCATGAAGACACGGCTTGACAGAGATGGTGTAGAAGAACTCCTGCACAGAGCCCTGATTCTGACTCAATCCCACTGAACACCTTCGGGATGAGCTGGAACACCGTCTGCCCCCAGACCTCACCTGACATCAGTGTCTGATCTAACATTCAGTGGAAATCCTTCCCAGATGAGTGAAGGTTATTATAACAGAAAAGGGGAATAAATCTAGAACAAGATGTTTAACTAGTATATGTGGGTCAGGTGTAGATCAAATAAAGAAAAACAAGAATAGTTCTCATTTTATAAGATAAAATGCCATTTTTTTCTTCATAGCACCAGCATGTTATTTCGGTCATTATAAGAGGAACTGTCATGAAGATACTTTAACTCTGTTAATATAGATCAGTTGATCTTAGAGAGTGTTTTAAATAATTAAATAAAAAATAGCACCACCACTGAAAACACTGTCTGGCATCTTGCTATTTAGCATATTTCATCATCCCTATTGAACCCTATTGGACTCCAGTCCACAGCAAACTACCATTTCCCTCTGAGAGAGGGTTCCACATAGACTTCCTTGTACTAGAACCACTAATGACTTGAGGATCCCATTTCAGCCAAAGAGCACTGGTTTTTTCAACATCATTTACTAGTAGGAGGAGACAGCAGTACATTACAGATGAAGAGATACAGGTCAAGAAACACTGTTCTTTTTGAAAGAAAATAAGGGTTTTCATTGATGTTCCTTTCTTCTAAAAGATATTCTCTGTGTTTGGTGTTTTCATGATGGTGGTGGTGGTCTAACATGTCGCTTCAGAGTCTTCCACTGGTGTTCAACCATCTCTGATCCGGTGACTGTGAAGCCCATTAGATATGATTTACATCATTTTCATCTTCATCAAGCCATTCAGTGAGCCATGTGGATGACCTGCAAGAGACCACAGCCATCAGGTAGAAATGTTAGTGGCTTCACCTCTCATGGAGAAGACTTTTAGCTCCAGGCAATGAGTGATGTAGGAGTAGAAGAAGAAGCCTTTATTTTTGAACCACACATATTACAGCACAGTGGGATTCTTTTCTTCACATATCCCAGCTGAGGAGGTTGGTGTCAAAGCGCAGGGGCAGTTATGGCCCAGTGCCCCGGAGCAAGGAGGGTTGAGGGCCTTGCTCAAGGGCCCAACAGTGGCAGCTTGGCAGTACTGGGGCTTGAAGCCTGATCTTCCAATCAACAACCCAGAACCTTAACCACTTGAGTCACACCTTTACATACAGCTGCACTGTATATAATTATTTATTTCATACAGTCATTTTCATACAGTGTTTCAACTCATACCGCTTTTTTACTGCTGTTAGAATTCCAAAATGGCAGCAATGTCAGTTGGTGTCAAGACCGCTCTGACCACAAATTGTTTAAAAATTTTTTTTGTACTTCCTCTATTTATTCTACATTTACAACACAGATAATTGAAAAGCATTTCACTACATGGCATACTGTGCTTGGTTGTGTATGTAACAACTAATGTTGTGTTTGTTGCCTTTCAACTGCTCCGTCTTCGGGGTTGCCACAGCAGATCATCCAATCCACATATTTGAGGTTTAACACCGGATGTTCTTCCTGACACAACCTTCTAGGTTTGGGTCTGGTACTGAAAGATACACCCTCAGTAACTGGGTTGGTTTCCTGCCTGGGAATCGAACCCAGGCTGTGGCAGTGAGAGCACCTTCACACCGATGATATCACTTTACCTATTACTAATTGCTTTACTCTGGATATTTGAAAGATTTTGTGATTTGTAGCATCCTTGTAATGTTTTTTGTCTTATTTTACTGATGAATCAGCTTCCTTTAGCAATCCTGCAACTGTGACTTCTTTATATACCATGTGGCCGGCGTGTTACTTCTCCCTGTTTGTCTGAAAAGAAAAAAAAACCCCACAACTTAGATTCGTCCAGACATGCGGGAGATATTTAAGAAAGACTTTTATCATGTGGGATATAAATAAATAAAAAATTGCAATTTTTAAAATTATACACTAAACCTCTGAGAAATCATGGGTAAAGACTAATATTTCTACATTATTACATTTATACATTATACATTATTCAAGTCTTCATTCTTTTAAAATGTAAAATTATAGTCAGATATATAATAATATAATCTTACCAAAGTCAGTCAACATAAGACTATGATATAAAAAAAACAGAAATGGAAAACAAACAAATATATTAAAAAGAGATAATATCTTAAACTCTACACTGTCAGTCAATTACGACGCATGATTAAATGCGTGACTGCGTGTGTGTGTCTGTGTAATGGATATCCAGTGATCTAGTGATGTGTAGAATGTAACACAGGACTGGTTTTAGTAAAAATATACAGTATTTGCTGATGATGTGGAGAAACTGGCAAAAAAAAAAAAATCCACCATGTGCATGAGATTATATAGGAAGTGTGATTTCTATATAAAAAAACACCTTGAATGATTAAAGTTAAAACAAAAAAATTGTGCTTATTCTTCTCTAACTTACTATTCAGTTAATTTATCGATCATCCCTTGAACATGGAGTGTAATATTTCAACCATGGTACATCTTATTGTCTTGAGTCATCAGTCTAGTCAACTTCAGTTTACTGGAAAAATGATTCAATCTGATTAAACAAGTTAGCATACAAGTCATTTCAGCTCCACGGCTAGTCATAGGCTAATCATTTTGGATTTCGGCTAGTAGGAGAGGAAGAAATATAATCATGGAACATTTTTACACAGCAGGTCTTCACTACTTCAATAATGTATTGACTACTATAAAAGTAATCTTGTCCTAACAGTGACTAAGCTAAAATGCTAATGCAGGTCATGTTCTGCCTGCATTCTCAGTTCAGCCCTAGACTCCTCCTAAAAAAAAAAAGTTCTCTCTCAGGCCACATGGCTGTAAAGCGCTCAGCGATTGGTTGACACTGTAGACTGTTTTGCCCTTATTTGGAAACGTATGTGCCAAGGCCAATGTGAATGATCATTTTAAAGAAGCGGCGAACAGAGAATGAGGACATTATCTTGCGTTTCACACATTCACTGTTGCACAATGCACGCAAACACACACACGCACACACACACACACACACAAACACACACAAATACGTCACAGCAGCGAGAAGGTTTAGAGCGGCCATTTTGGAAATAAGCAAGCCTTTGTTTGAATTATGATCTGTTTTTCGGGTACAAAGAAATATAAAGGATATAAAGCAGGAGAGATGAAGTGAGAGGGAGGGGAAGTAGCTGTTGACCCTGATAAGGTCTATCAGTTTAGCCAGAGTGGCCTTTTCTAGTCAGCCAATGAGGTTTGAGCTTGCAACCGAGGCAGTGATCATATCCTCTCTGACATTGCTAGTGGTGTTGCCCACACACACACACACACACACACACATGCAAACTGGTCTTCTCACACTAACATGTGCCAGTGCCATAATCATACCTATGCTTTTTTCTTTTGTATAGAAATTTTTTTTTTCACATAAGCATTTTTAGTCTAGAAAGCATCTGACCCAGCTTCTCCTCAATCTCCTCATTCTCTCATTATTTCAAGGCAAAGACTAGACACGGTTCAGCATCAGTTTGCTAGTGCTCACTTCTCCTCACTTCTTTTAGTTAAAGAGCTGATTGTTAGCATTAATACAATTTTTCTACAGAAGTCTAACTGACTAATGTGCACTTACAGACAGGAAATGCACGAATGCAAGGCAGGAAATGTACAACCGCATGCCCTATAGTGCCTGAATTAAGCTTATTGAATGACACCTGAAGTCACTCTTTTACCAAACAGATTTACTGTCATTTTAAAATGGAGCACCAAGTAATCTTTCAGCGTCAGAGTATATTACAGAGTATATACAGAGTATATTATCTCCATGTAAAAGCAGACACGTAAGCCGCCACTTGCATGCCTCATTTGCGTAGTGCGGCTTGTAATTAACTTTAGGGAGCCCTCTCAACTGAAACTCGACGGTCATCTGCATATTTGGTAGCGCTGTAGTAGAAAACTTGTAGGTCAGCAGGGTGCATATGTGTCATAGCGAAACCAAACAGGACGAGACTCGGCGCTCGCAGCAAGATCTCATCTCTCTCTCTCACCACACCTTTTTCCACCCGACTTTTGTGCTAAAGCTGTACCACTTTGACCACACACACACACACACACACACACACACACACAGACGCCTGCATACATACATTATGCACACACACAGAACCTTATGAGGACCTTTCATTAATGTAATCATTAATAAAGATAATAAATGCTAAGTCTTAATCTCAGTATCCAAAAGGAAACTGTTTATTGGTTTTATTTAATTTTTTTTTTTAAATTAAAGCTGCAGGGTTTTTTATGTAAAACAACCAAACAAAAAAAACCCCAACTAAGACCTATACCTTATGGGGACCAGTCAGATGCACCCACGGTGGGAAAGGTGTCAGATCTATTTAAGATATAAAAACATGGCCACACACGCACAAACACACACACACACACACACACACTGAAAAAAAACAACCCTCCCCACCTTAACCCACACCTTGTCAGGGCAGTGTCACCATGGTTACAGGAGACAGTGTTCTCATAGGGAAGAGGGAAATGAAACCTTGCATGGCCTTGTTCCAGATTCAAAGCAAGAGGATAAAAAATTAAACAAAAAAAGCAAATAAACAGCTATTTGAGGGACGTAATTAGGAACCACAGATTGACAGATCTGTCAAACAGTTTTTAAGCGATTAAGTAGGTTGTGCCCTTTAAAAGCAGTCAGAGAAGGGCACATGAAGTCAGAAACACGGCTAAACATCACGAGACAATCTGGTTTTCTTCTGAAATCCTGCAAGGACCTTAGAGAACTTTTGTTTTAAGCGGCGATCTATTACATTTGGTTCTTTTCACACTCTGTTTTTGAGCTCGTAGTGACTAAAAGAACGAAAGGTTTTTTTGTGTGAATTTCCCCGTTGAAATTTTTGTGGTTGACCCATCCCCCCACTTCCCTCTGCACTCGCTCGCTCGCTCTGTCGCGCTCAGTCTCATGCTGTCTCTTAGGGTCGAGGCCTACAAAGATGAAGAAAAAAGATGTTCAGTTCAGATGTACGGTTCAGACTGTGCAAAGGTTAAAACACTGCTCAAAAATCCAAATCAGCAGCATCACTGAAGATGTAGTTTATTTCACCCAACCTCACATCCATCTACAGAACTTAACGATAAAACGTTATTATATGAAGTCATCTGTTGCTCCACCTGATTTACGTCTAAACAAGAGGAAAACTGATCACGGTACGCCTGATAGTGTTGCTGTTCTATTTGTGCTTTATTTGAAAATGGTAGATAGGGAACTGTGATATCTGATGTCAGTTCAGCGCCTTACACAGGAAATCACACAGTCGAGTGAGTTGTTCTGCAGCAGGGCACTTCCTGTGCTAGATCTGATCATGTTCACGACCTTTCTCTGAATAAGCTGTGCTACTTTGAAAGAGCTGAGTTTATGGACGTCATAGAGGTTCTAGAATTTAATACAGACAATCGGTGTTGTTTTTTTTAATTGAGTTTATAGCAATAAGCAGGCTGTGCTGTTGTGTAGGTGGGTGAGAAATGAAAGAAAAATAAAGCAAGTAATGGGCCACCACGAGGCACCAGACAGCTTTATTGCACTCGGATGTAGCTCCTACACGTCTTTAGTAACGTACGAGATGATAAAACACTGTTGAAAGTGGTGGAGAGATCCATTTCTAGCTCTTATAAGGGTTCAGCTTGAGATTTGATAACCGTAAAAGCCGTAGCTTATGATTTAAATCATTTCTATCATCATTAAACTATTAACTGAGCCCCTGTGCCACTCTTCAATGCACAAATTCAGCACTAGATAAACATGATCCGTCCAAATAACTTTTCAACAATCTGCAGCGATGTTTCCATCTAAGTGGAAAAAAATAAGCCTCCCACAGCATCACAGAGCCACTGTTCTTTCCTTTAATTTGTCACCAATCTGTATAGTATGTATATTTTAGGGGGGGGGGGGATTTCTGCTTTGAATAGCTTCTTATCTTCTCATAAAGCTAGACCTAACCTGCTAGGATGATAGGTGGAACCCTTTTCCTGTGTATATGTGTAACAGGATAATCTTCAGTTGGTTAAAGATTGTATTTGCTACTTTTCTGATAACAAAACCCTCTGGTGTATCCCCCAAACCTTTAAGAATACCCCCTTTATGACGCTGAAGGGTGCTATATTTTTAAAAAAAGTGACAGAGTATGTAAATGTCTACATATAGATTTTTGTAAAGCGGTTGAAACCAACTAAAATCATGTCAGATCTTTTAATACCAATATTAAAAGCAACCAATAGCTATATCAAGGGATAAGCCAGCAAAATGTTTTAAAAAAAACTGTAATAACCCAGGAGCACAATCCTTTAACTAACTAATGAGTAATTACTAAGTTACTGTTAATACGGTCTTTTAAGTAAGAGTCTACCAACTCTGTACTTATTAATCTCCTGTGCACGGCCATTTTCCAAGCCATTCCACAGGTTTTTTCTTCTGCTCTGAATAGACCGTTCCAAAAACTCTGATCATCTTCTTCTTCTAAAGGCTTTCCTTTGTTGACTTTGATGTGTTTTTTGGGTTGATGCTTGAAGGTCAATTTTTTTTCAGCTGTCTAAAAGAGGCCTTGCAGTTTTTGTCCCAAAACAGATCAGCATGTCCATGATTCCCTTTTTCTTGGCTAGAATCCCAGTCTCAGGTGAATAGACACAGACCCACAGCATTATACCACCACCACCATGCTTCACTGTGGGTATGTGGGTATGCTTTGGGCATTTGCTTTTAGAATTATGCACCAAAATTCTACCTTGGTCTCATCAGAGCATAAGGCATTTTGCCACTTGGTTTAGAATGATATTTAAAAAGGCTTTTTTGTGTGTCAGTGAGAAAGGTCTTCTATCTACCCTAAAGCTCAGACACATGAAGACATCCCTGTACATTTAATAGATCTCTTGGCAGCCACAGTGATGTATTTTCTTCTTATCTTTTCATCAGTTTTTAAGGGACGTCCTGTTCTTGGTAATACCACTATGGTGCTGTATTTTCTTGCTGATGATGTCTGCATGATACATGTAAAGTTCTGGACATTTATTTGTAACCCTGATCGACACCTTTCCACATTGAGATCCCATACATTTTTAAGTATCTGTGTATATACATTTTTTAAGACCATGGCTCCAGCAGTCAGCTTAAAACCAAGCAGATGTCAAGAAGTTCCTACAGAAACAGCTGAAACACTTTTCATTTTGTTAATGAAAAGTGTATGATAATTCCTTCTGAACATGAGTTTGAATGTGATTGGTTAATTTTGAGCACATGAAAAGGTGTGCACACTTTGTTGCACAACCATTGTTATTACACATTTGTCTTTTTCTTTTCCCCCAAAAATTGTTTCACTTGGATTTAATTTGTTGCAAGAAAATGATTTGATGTTATTTATCTTGGATGTCACAAAAATCATTTAACAGGGGTGTGTAGACTTTTTTTTTTTTTTTTAAAACACATTCACTTTATATACATTTTTAATCAATTTCAATCAATCAATCAATCAATCAATCAATCAAATTAAGTAAGTTATAAATAAAAAAATAAATAAATAAATAAATAAATAGATTTAACTGAACTGTCTTTTATAGCAAAACTTTTCTTAGAAAAACTCTCAGGAAAATGTGTATATATATATATATATATATATTATATAATTTATAATTTATTTCTATTATTTAGTAGATATTTGATCTTGACATTTGAAATGTACAGTTAAAAAATTCCTTTTATCTGTGCATTAGAATGTTGCAGCTCTGTGAATATTTTCGCAGGTGGACACACAACCGTGGCGCAACTATTGTCCAAATTCCCACGTACTTCCCAATAACACATCTGCACTGGCTGACTTATCGCTTCCCACTTACCATTTTCAGAGGCTTACTTCAACATTTCCTCAGTGTTGCAAGTGTTAAGCAATGGCCTGGGTAAAGTGAAACAGCATGTAAAGAGAACAGAGAACAAAAGAATTGTGTGCAAAGATAACCGTAGTGCGAAATGGCTGGAAAATGAAAAGCCAGTCAACGAACACACACACAGAAGCATTAACTTGGTGAATCGATTGTGGTTTGAAAACATGACTAAGTTCTATATATTGCTTCATTATATCTGACTACAACCTGTAGATCATATTAATACAAGAATATTTCATATTCAGACTATGTTCATCATTGAACTTGGGCATGATCACATTTTATAAATAAATTATGAATTAGCATTAAATGGAGTGAAGTGTGAAGATTAAAATGATGCAAAAACCAAGTTGAGAAGAAAGATCAAATACTTTTGGAAGGCAACATCCATGAGATTTAGGTGTGTCGCTTTTAACTAAAATTCACCCAACTTTTTATGATACATTGGTTAGCAAATTAGAAAGCACCAAAAAGAACCATATTAAACTTCCACAGGCTTGAATAAGTATAGATATTAACACTTCGCATAGGCCAAGACAAGAAAAAGTGAAAGAAGTGATGAGAAAAGAACGACAGCAAGGCTGTGACTGTTAAACCTCTTCCTGTGTGGTTAAGACACCACGTGGCCAAGAAGTTTAAAAGGAGCGCTTCTCCTCTCTTAGAGCCATTCCTACTCGGGCCGAAGACAACGAAGACTCTGGTAAGACCGAAGGACAAGAAGACACTGAAAAGAAAAAAAAGAAAAGAGGCTCCATTGGGTATTTCTTACACAGGTATGGTATATGACTGAGACCGAGAAAATGACTTAATTGATTGAAAATTTGGCGCTAGAATTTGTTGAATTTTAAAAATGCGAAAAATGCAAAGTGTTCATTTTATTGTTAAAAGATTTTTTTTTTAATGATGTTTAAATAAATATTAGAGTTGAATGTGTGGTTCTGTACAAAACAAAACAAAACCAAAAAAAACTTTATGCATTTGAGATTCACGTTTAATGACCTTAAAACCAAATTCTTAAATTTATAAAAATATTTTATTAATGTATAATGTCTGTAATATTTACTAATTTACTAATAATCTTTGTAATATTTATTATATGTTTTATGGCTAGCAAGTCTTATGTAACACGACATTTTGTTACAGCTACTTCCTGTTAACTCAAATGAAGTTTTTCTTTTCTTATTTTATTTTCTTATTCATCACAGAATGCTTCTTCATTATGTAAAAAAGTTGTATACTTACATCCGTGTTGTACGATCGTAGTTCATCCTGCGGAAAAAATAGATCTAGCGTTCTATATTTTACATCGATTTGCTAGAAACAGCTTACTCATCCCGATAAAGATGGCCGCCATACTCTGTGTTAGCATAGCATGGAGAAAAATAAAGAAGTAAGGGGTTAATCATGTAACCAGGCTTTTATTTAAATAAAACTAACTTTTTCATTGTGTAGCAGTTGATGTAGATGCGGCTGATTTCAGTTAGCGAATCTGTTTGTATTTGTGTACTTTCTTTGACCTTTATGTGGAACTTCGTGAACAAAGTTTTAACTCTGATCTTTGAAAATTCTGACTGATTTTTTTTTTTGTTGCAGTCCTAAATAGAGATCTGAAAACATCTTTAATAAAAAATACAAGGGCTGAGACGTAAACATAAAAATAAATAAATAAAAAAATCAGTCAAAACTTTCTGCAAATATTTTTCTGTCAGGAGTTTAAGTGAAGAGTAACAGTTTGGGTGTGGTTTACATAGACAGCTGTAAATGAGCTGGAAGTGTGTGTGTGTGTGTGTGTGTGTGTGTGCGTGCATGTGTGAGGGGGAGGGAAGTCTTAACCACTAACTCTACAGGTGTAACTCAGCGAAGATCAACAGAGAACTTGGAGATGGCTGCACTTGGGAAGTACAGTGCAGTCATCCATAAAGTAGAAAGCACTACTAAACCCCTCGCCACAGTGTAGTGTTTCCTACTTTATGGATGAGTGTACTGTTGGCTACTGGGAGCATGTTTCTCACACTCTAACGACTCAACATGGTGGACAGAGGAAAAGAGGAACTGGCTTTGTTTCATAAGACTGTGCACACAGCTCACTGTGTAAAATGTAGGCCACATGAGTTGCTGCACATGAAGGAACAAAGCCAAGCCAAATTGTTCCTCGATGTTTGTTCTGGTTAAAATACTGAATATTGTGTGTGCAACATTGTTGAATCTGTTTTTCATTAATAAAACAAAAGAAAAAAGCACTTTTTTGTTGTCTGTTGCATTTTAGCTTTGTCTACATGCATACCCTATGGTTTCACAGAAATGATTTCAAACTGATCTAAAAAACTTAAAAATAAAAACATTTCCACAAAAAAGAAATCACCACAAATCAAAAGTTTTAAGATTTTTCTGTAAAAATAGATTTTATTTCTGTAAAAAGGTCAGGCTAAACGACAATGGCCCCTTCAATGATCTTACTAGCCATCACTTGCTTCAACATGCAAAAAACAAAAGACCTATTTACAAGTTTGAAAAAATTGATTACAAAACCTCAGATTTACAAAATAGGTTCCTGTTCTCTGTGTGACACTGGCAGAAACTCCGAGAAACTGATGAGAGAATAAAGCTTCTCGTACTGTTTGAAAATACCATACATCAAAATCACACAGTGCAAACCATTGACCTGAACACTGTACATCATACACACACCAAAGTATCAGCTGATGTCTTCCAGCTTGGCCTCCACTGCATCCAGTGAAAAAAAAAAAAAAAAAAGAGTCCTACAAATACATTGTAGAAGTAAAGAAATGCAAGGTAATATTATAAATACTTAAATATCGATAAATAAGGCCGTGTCTGGGTGCGACACCTTTATGCATGCAGTCAGTAGAAGTACAGTAAAAGTAAACATCGAAGTAAGACTAAACAAGGTCTCGTAAGGCTAGTAAGTTACGTTGGTCTAGCTGTGGGTGCGGATTAGGAAAGCATAGCATAGCGCTAGCGATAGCACTGGGTTCAAAGCTTCTGATCTATAGTAGCTGGTTTGAAAAGCAAGTTTTAGAATTATAGCACAGCTTAGGGACCACTGCTTGCCTAGAAACCAGAGTTTACCTACAGGCTACAGAGAGGAATAGTTTGACTGTACAGTGCAGTGCCTCCTTCAGGGCTGCATTTTTTAAATATTTAAGATGAATACAGTCACAATTTATTTCAATAATATATTTTGGTTCAGCACAGAACCAGAGTGAATTTGAGCTAGACCTGGACTTTTGGTCTACAGAGTATCTGGTGCTTGGACCCCTGCGCTCTCTCCTCTGTCATAGCAACACAAAGAGCACCAAAAGGTCTGGCAAGAGCGTGTGACGTTCTGGTTTGGAACATCCACCATGCACTAGAAGCTGATAAAACTGCCAGTTCAGCCAGCTTTACATTGCAAGATTTCAGCATCATTTTAATATCATGGGTCATGCTGTTTGAGACGATCTGAACAAAAACTTGTCTGAAGTCTGTAACCGACTCTTTAATAACATGTTCTCTATGTCAGATAATACAATGAATGTCCTAGAATGACCTAAATCAGATTACTGAAAACTATAATGTACTGTTTAGGTTGCAGATAATCAGCACAATTTGGGCCTCATGCAAAAAATTCTTGTATAAACAGAACCAAGACCTTGCTGAAATAACAGCAAAGTTAGTTATTAGTAAAAAAAAAAAAATACAACAGCCTTCAAAGTGAGCTTGAGGTAATAAGGGTTTTTTCTCCTTGTCCATCAGCTCACTGTACGAGAGCCTAGACATGTAACTTTATATTAACTAATGTCAGCATTTTTGTCTGTCATCACAGCTGCTACCACATTTATAACTGTCATGTAATCCTATGTTATGTAAATGAACGCTGCAGCACAGGTCACACAATAGTATTAAACTGGTCATGGTTTGCATGCTAACACCACTATTTGCAAACCAATGACTGGAGAATTCCTGTGCAGTGCTATTCTGTGAGCCTGTGAGAGCAAGATCTGGCCATAAATCACACACTGAAAAACCTTGCTTTATACCTTCATGACACCATAAAACAGGTGAACATCAAATGCTTTACACATGAAGTAGAGCTAAATAATTCCTGCATGTTGGACATGACACTATCTCTGTATACTGTAATTGTGTTTCTATACTAATTATCAGTTTACACAGCAGCAATAATGAAACTCCCTGTTTTACACACACACACACACACACACACACACACACACACACACACACACACACACACACACAAACACATGCACACACCTTTTGGTGCTACTTGAGTCCCATGAACAAGGCAAAAACAGACCAGAGGAGACTTCCTGAACCTTATACACTGAAGGAGCTTATGTATTTAGTTCACATAGCAGCAGAGCTGAGCAAATGCTACTCTTTCCCATTGTGATGTGATTCTTTTCACATTAAGACACCACAGCTTGCACAAAATGCCTGTATATAACAGGATTGAACCTTATTGCCATGTAATACACAAACAGC
Source organism: Hemibagrus guttatus (assembly GCA_033459395.1). Taxonomy (NCBI): domain Eukaryota; kingdom Metazoa; phylum Chordata; class Actinopteri; order Siluriformes; family Bagridae; genus Hemibagrus; species Hemibagrus guttatus. Next base: position 11,190,084 of record JAUCMX010000027.1, read on the forward strand.
ATCGAGACAACCTTAAAGGCTGAAAATGCAAAAACCCACATCCACCTGATATAATCTTATCTGATATCATGTTATCATCTCATGTTTTCACCATGACAACATGACGATTCCAGTCAGGGACCAAAAAACAATCAATTAAAGTCACTACCTGTGGTCTTGTAGCACGTTCGTGGGAATCACAGTAATTAATGAGACATACTCTGACATTAAACTCTGGGATGTTTATAACCTCAGAATTAGAAGATGATAAAAACAACCTTTGAATGTCTTTTAGATAACTATTTAACGTGTGGTTAATATTAGAAATGATAGGGAAGAGTGTCTAAGTATGATCTAAACTTAGACTTGAGCAAAATATCATGTCTTGTCTGTTTAGTGTGTCTGGTTTAATGAATATGCAATTTGAGGCATTTTACTTACAGGTGTAAAATATGGATTTACTAAACCTGAAAGTCATGTCAGGAATACTGTGTGCACAAATGAATAAACTTGGAGGGAATGTGTTAAATCTGTCGAAGCCTTTTTTACCATCTTACTGATTTTTAGCTGCCATTAAACATACTAGAAACATTTAATGCACCCAAAAGCAATATACACCAATCAGGCATAACATAATGAGCAGTGAGAGGTGAAGTGAAGAACACTGATGATCTCCTCATCATGGCACCTGTTAGTGGGTGGGATATATTAGGCAGTAAGTGAACATTTTGTCCTCAAAGTTGATGTGTTAGAAGCAGGAACAATGGGCAAGCGTAAGGATTTGAGCGAGTTTGACAAGGGCCAAATTGTGATGGCTAGACGACTGGATCAGAACATCTCCAAAACTGCAGCTCTTGTGGGGTGTTCCCGGTCTGCAGTGGTCAGTATCTATCAAAAGTGGTCCAAGGAAGGAACAGCGGTGAACCGGCGACGGGATCATGGACGGCCAAGGTTCATTGATACACGTGGGGAGCGAAGGCTGGCCCGTGTGATCCGATCCAACAGACGAGCTACTGTTGCTCAAATTGCTGAAGAAGTTAATGCTGGTTCTGATAGAAAGGTGTCAATACACAGTACATGATGGGTCAGGACTGTTTTAGCAGCAAAAGATGGACCAACACAATATTAGGCAGGTGGTCATAATGTTATGCCTGGTTGGTGTAATTTCCTCTCTGTATTTTGCACAAGATGTAATTCACACGTTCATTTAGTGTAAATCACTGACTTTTGCCCAGGTTTATTCACTGCACATCTAAAATAGTGTGCATTATCCTAAATCGAGACTGTAAAGTTAAATCCTGACATTAGTTTACAACTACTTTTACTGTAAAAGCCAATACTGTTGATTCAGTGTTTTATTTAGAATTTGACGTCACCCACTGTTATGTCATAGCTGGGATATTTTGTGTATGTACTAGTCTGATGAAGATGTGAATGCTTTTAGCTATACATTTTGAAGCACAGCAAGAACACACCTTTATCGAGGTGACAAATGGAGACAAATCAGAGAGAGAGAAAAAAACAAGCACCAATCAGTCACAGAGAGTGCCATCTGTGTCTAAATCTATCCATGAAATCACAAACACATGCAGATGAATTAACATCGACAAGAAAGTGCAATCAGTGAATTAGTCAAAGTAACAGTCTTTAGCTTTTATTCCTTCTTGCTGGAACCAAGCTTCTTGAAAAGCTTCTTTCCTTTAGAGAAGAATCCTTTTTTCTTTTTGCCAGGTGGAGAGGTTTCAGGGACAGCAGGGTCCTCTGGAGGAGAGAGGACAGGAGGAGGATGGCCTGAGCATGGAGCTGGACCCGGGTGGTGTTCAGACTGCTGGTCTGGAAGGAGGTTCTGGTACAGATCAGGTTGAGAACCGGGCTCAGTCCTGGGCTTGTCTGGAGGACTTGATGTTAGAGGCTCCGTCTGCTCTACAGACGCAGCGTGGCTCACCTTTCAGGCAAAAAGATGGAATTGTCTGTGAGGGTTTTTAATGACCTAGATGATTAAAATGTCTACAGGACAAAGACATTGGACTTGTGGAATAATGCTGAAGATGTGTTTACACTCATTTCAGTAGACAAAAATGGAACAGGTTTTGCATCACAGGTCACTCCTACTCAAATGGAAATCGGGTCAAGGTGAAAGCATGCACGTTAAAGAAGATACCAGGGTCCTGTTTAGGGGCTTTAGGTGGGGAAGGAGCACAAGGGTGATGTGGGATATATGGGACAATTGAGTGTTCACCAAAGGGAAACCAAAGATAGGGGTCAGCATGAGACTTACTGTTTTACTGTTTAAAGTGCACACCTCGCCTGTGTCTCTGCAAGCCAAAATTCAGGAATAAAAACACACACAAAAAGAGTAAAACAACAAAGCCATGCACATGCACAAATAAAAACAGGCAGATCAGGCAAGATGTGATGGTATAGAATGGAGAACAGCAAGCTTGCTGTGTATTTTCCTGTGCTGTGAGGTTGATTGCGTGATACTGGTTGACTTGACAGTCACACATTTGCACATGCATGTGGTCACATACACACACATACACACACCTGTGAGTCTCTCCGGATGTTGGCTATAGTGTGTTCAGGTTCTACTGACTCATCTCTGTTCTCTGGAAAAGCCTGAAGAAAGTTGGAAGGTACTAGACCTTTCTGTCCGTTTAAATCCCCCTAAAGTGGCAAGAAGAACAAATCCCATCAGAACATTCAGAAAGTCAATCATACAGATCTTAAAGTGGCCTGTACACCTAAATATGTAGTAAAATATAGAAGTTGCTCTCGGCTGCTCCCTGTTCGGGGTCGCCACAGCGGACCAACTGGTCCGCACAACAACTTGGCACAGGTTTTACGACGGATGCCCTTCCTGATGTAACCCTCCCATTTTTCCGGGCTTGGAACCAGCACTACATCCAGTGGCTGAGGTTTGGGCATCGCACCTGGGCCTTCTGCATGGTAGGCGAGAAACCTACCTCTGAGCCACCAATGCCCCACAAACATGTAGTAAAATATAATGTATATAAATTAAGAATATGTTTAAAAAAATGACTTAAAAATTTTATGAAAACATCTATACATTTTAACCTCATTAAAAATGCCAGAATTTATGAACATGGATAAATCAGCTAGTAAACCAGCTGACTTGCATTTCTCACTTCTCAGCCACGTATTTATCATTAGTCAAGCCTGTTGAAATAATTACCCAACACTGGCCATTATCTATCTCACTATCTTCACACATAACTAAATCATTATCAGGTACAACGTCATTCTCTAAAATGAGACATGATTATCATGGAATGATACATACTCATACACCCACCCTTAGAACTCAAGTTAATCCAAGAATTTTCATCATTTAAAAAAGCATGGCTTCTGTTCAGGGCTACTTTAATACACAGAGAAAAAGAAAAGTGGGCACCAAAATATCCTTTTAGATCTGTCTAAAACTGTCACTCATCTGAAAAAAACAACAACAGTCTGGTGTTAAAGGCTGCATGAATTCCAGATATTGGTTTAATCCACTCTAATGTTGTAGGAGTTTTGGTGGTCTGATCAGAAGGTTGTGAGTACGAATACTGCTGCCACTGCTGTATCCCTGAGCAAGGCCCTTAACCCTCAACTGCTCAGTTGTATAAAATGTAAGACGCTCTGGATAAGGGTGTCTGCTAAATGCTAAATGCAATGTAAAATGTAAGTTGAGTACTCACGAAAAAGAAGCCGTCGTCATCCATGTCTCCAAACACATAGATGATGTCTCCAGCATTGAAAGTCAGCTCAGCCTGTGGAAAGAGGTGAGAAGGAGCATGTACGTGAATCTGTGTAACAAGCTGAATCTGTACGTGATTCTGTATAACATAATAGAATGAGCCTCATCCATCAAACTGGACATGGACAATTTTTTTTTTTGTAATTTGGTTTTTAATGAAAATGCAGTTCAGTCTAAATTTACATACGGTGGTGTGAAAAATTGTTGGCCCCCTTCCTGATTTCTTATTTTTTTGCATGTTTGTCACACTTTAATGTTTCAGATAATCAAACACATTTAAATATTACTCAAAGATAACACAAGTAAACACATCATGCAGTTTTTAAATGAAGGTTTTTATTATTAAGGGAAAACCAAAACCAAAACTACATGGCCCTGTGTGAAAAAGTGTTTGCCCCCCTGTTAAAACATAACTTAACTGTGGTTTATCACACCTGAGTTCAATTTCTCTAGCCACACCCAGGCCTGATTACTGCCACACCTGTTCGCAATCAAGAACTCACTTAAATAGGACCTGCCTGACAAAGTGAAGTAGACCAAAAGATCCTCAAAAGCTAGACATCATGCTGAGATCCAAAGAAATTCAAAAACAAATGAGAAAGAAAGTAATTGAGATCTATCGGTCTGGAAAAGGTTATAAAGCCATTTCTAAAGCTTTGGGACTGCCGCGAACCACAGTGAGAGCCATTATCTACAAATGGCGAAAACATGGAACAGTGGAGAACCTTCCCAGGAGTGGACGGCCGACTAAAATTACCCCAAGAGCACAGCGACAACTCCTCCAGGAGGTCACAAAAGACCCCACAACAACATCCAAAGAACTGCAGGCCTCACTTGCCTCAGTTAAGGTGAGTGTTCATGACTCCACCATAAGAAAGAGACTGGGCAAAAATGGTTTGCATGGCAGAGTTCCAAGACGAAAACCGCTGCAGAGCAAAAAGAACATAAAGGCTCGTCTCAGTTTTTCCAGAAAACATCTTGATGATCCCCAAGACTTTAGGGAAAATACTCTGTGGACTGATGAGACAAAAATTGAACTTTTTGGAAGGTCTGTGTCCCATTACGTCTGGCGTAAAAGTAACACCGCATTTCAGAAAAAGAACATCATACCAACAGTAAAATATGGTGGTGGTAGTGTGATGGTCTGGGGCTGTTTTGCTGCTTCAGGACCTAGAAGACTTGCTGTGATAAATGGAACCATGAATTCTGCTGTCTACCAAAAAATCCTGAAGGAGAATGTCCGGCCATCTGTTTATGACCTCAAGCTGAAGGGAACTTGGGTTCTGCAGCAGGACAATGATCCAAAACACACCAGCAAGTCCACCTCTGAATGGCTGAAGAAAAACAAAATGAAGACTTTGGAGTGGCCTAGTCAAAGTCCTGACCTCAATCCGATTGAGATGCTGTGGCATGACCTTAAAAAGGTGGTTCATGCTCGAAAACCCTCCAATGTGGCTGAATTACAACAATTCTGCAAAGATGAGTGGGCCAAAATTCCTCCACAGCGCTGTAACAGACTCATTGCAAGTTATGGAAAACGCTTGATTGCAGTTGTTGCTGCTAAGGGTGGCCCAACCAGTTATTAGGCTTAGGGGGCAAACACTTTTTCACACAGGGCCATGTAGTTTTGGATTTTGTTTTCCCTTAATAATAAAAACCTTCATTTAAAAACTGCATGATGTGTTTACTTGTGTTATCTTTGACTAATATTTAAATGTGTTTGATTATCTGAAACATTAAAGTGTGACAAACATGCAAAAAAAATAAGAAATCAGGAAGGGGGCCAACACTTTTTCACGCCACTGTATGTAGTGTAAACTTTTTCTGATGTTTAAATATGTTCTAAATTGTGCATTTGGAAAAGAAACGATTTTTAAATATAGGTATTGAGGATAAAAACTGGCTCATAAATCTGTTCTGTGCACAACAGTATCTTCTATTAATGATGTGCAACAGCAGTAATCTGACTGACAAAGTCATCTTGTGCCATTTTTGCCCATATTAAAGTTTTGCCCGTGAATATCTTATTTCCGGCACGTTTCAACCCACAGTGAGCTGTATATTCCCTACGGTGCTGCATGCCATCATTAGGCTTCTTCTGAAACTCGTAAGGGTTTTATTATGACACATGCCATCCTGTTTTGCAACACTGCATTAGCGAGGGCACACTGGTACGTGAGAGCATGTCGGTGTGGAATTTCAGGCGTAGAGTCACAGAGACTTAAAACAATTAAACATAGCAGTTTTCCTGTGACATACTTGGTGTAGACATGACTCAAACTAACTTCCACTTCTGCCTTTGAGAAATTCCTTTTCTCTCAATGCGATATTTTATATATTTTTATAGAATTCTGTGCACAAATGCAAACCAGCTATAGTGCGCTCGTGAGAATTAGAATTAGACAGGAACGTTTAGCTCAACGTAGCACACAAAATATTTACACACAACTAACTAAAAATTGAGGAATGAGGCCATGTAGAAGTAAAAATTGAGTGTGATGGTGTAAAGTCACCTCGATGTCAGCATTTGGGGAGCTTTCTCTTGGGTCATAATCAAAGATGGCCACCATCCTGAGAGGTATAGGGTTTCCCATAGCAATGGCTGAGTGTTGTGCATTATCTGTCAATCAAACAGCAGCAATTGGAACCAGGTATCTATACATATCTATATCTATATATCTATATATCTATCTATATATATATATATATATATATATATATATATATATATATATAGTTCCAATCATTCCACAGTATTTCACACTGTTGATCTAAAGTGATGTGATAAACAGGGACCTGCAGCAAACAGACAGCCTACATGTTAAAATGAATGCATGCGGTACAGAATTTTTATGAATGTGACAACCAGGATGGGTGAAAGAATTAGTTATAAAAGTAGACAAAAATTCTCAGTTCCAGCTTCAGCAAATGTTTCATGAGCTGCTGATGGTGAAGAAGAAAGCAGCAGTTTAATATTCAATAATGAAATCATTGGAAAATGCAAAAGATTAGAACCATGACTAGATTTCTACACTTAATAGTAAATCCAAATCCAGATGATTTGAATATGCAAATTAGAACCGCCCCTTCTTTCAGACCCCACCCACATCTTTGTAAACTAGTGTTGCATGGGCTGAATTTGCATATTGGGGATTTTATTGGACTTTTTGATGCATTAGCACTAATTTGTAAACACCAAGAGACACAAATGCAGCAAAACATCATTGCAAACTGTCCTCAAAAGTGGAACTGAGAATTGTTGGATGACTGGATGATGATAAAAACGATTAAAACGGTTAGAATCCCAGTTTGTCTGCACTCAGTACATTTGTTTAAGTCAACACCATGCAAAGATGAAGTTAGTAATGTTGAAGCAGAAAAATGAACAGATAAAAAAAAAGATAAACAACATGCACATACTGTATACAGACACATGAAGATCATGCAGCCAGTTGGTTTCACAAACACTTTAAAAGTCTGATTTATTATTCTCTCCCATGCTGCTGACAAAGGATAAAAAACCTGGAAACAGACTGAGAGTGACTGTACACCTTGATTGGAGGAATCAGTGTTGGAACTGTCCTCTAAAACTCCTGTAGCTTCCACTGAGGATGAGGAAGAGGAAGAAATGGAGGATTAGAATTCATCTGCTGGAGCCTTCATTATCTTAATTCAAGCAAAGTGTGGGTTAGAACACAGGGTGAACAAGTCCACCTTTAAACGGAACTAAAATGGTTAAAAATTATTAGTAAAGCACCAGAAGTGCGCGCACACAGACACACACACACACACACACACACACACACACACACACACACACACACACACACACACACACACACACACACACACACACACGCGACACATGCAGCACTGAAACAGAGAGATGTAGGATTCTGTAATCGATCATGGCTATGAAATGTGATAACAGCCACATAGAAAACATAATTCTTAAAATGCAGAATTATTGGCACCCTTCATAAAAATAAGACAACCTGAATGAACATATCAAACATTTTCCAGTGCAGTTACTCTGTAAAATGTTTCCAAATTATTGGCACCAAATTACCAGTAATTTTAGCATGATCATGGATTACAAGATATTTCCTGAATGATAATGGATAGATGACAAACCTCATATTTACAAGCCAATAACAGGAAATGGTCAAAAGCAATTGCCTGGAAACTCAAAGCAATTTTTAACGAATTACAACTCATTTGCATTGATTTGAAAAGTTCTTTCTCAATCATTTTCCCTATGTACTGTTTGTTTATGGGAATGATTTGGTCACGAAAACCTAAGTGCTTTCCCCAACTGTTTGAATGAAACATTTGAATGTGTAAAGTTTATTTTATGCAATCATTTTGCCCATTTTACTGAAGGATGTTAATAATTCTTCATCGGTTTCATCTTTCCTGACAGAAACTGGCCATGTAATCTTGTAATTCCTAATTATACCACAGCACTGCTGAATTCTCGATTCTGATTGGTCAGAAGGTGGTGACTAATTCATTCATTGTCTACCACTTATCCGAACTATACTCGGGTCACGGGGAGCCTGTGCCTATCTCAGGCATCATTGGGCATCAAGGCAGGATACACCCTGGACGGAGTGCCAACCCATCACAGGGCACACAGACACTCTCATTCACTCACGCAATCACACTACAAACAATTTAGAAATGCCAATCAACCTACCACGCATGTCTTTGGACTGGGGGAGGAAACCGGAGTACCCGGAGGAAACCCCCGAGGCACGGGGAGAACATGCAAACTCCACACACACACATAACGGAGGCGGGAATCGAACCCCCAACCCTGGAGGTGTGAGGCAAACGTGCTAACCACTAAGCCACCATAACCCCCCCCCAACCCCCCCCAACCCCCCCCCCCCAACCCCCCGTGACTAATTCTCTGGCAGTTTTCTGGGAAGATCTGTCTATTTGGCATTTGGAAGGAGTCTCTAGTATTAGAACTTTAAACCGGTCAAAAGCGTTCCAGTAATAGGAATTTTTTAGGATAGAGGAATTTCTGTTTTTCTGAAAGAAGACAAGCTGCTTTTTTGTCTTCTTATCTTCAAGACAGAGAAATAACAGATGCTGGTAAGGAAACAACTATTTCTACATTTGCATTTGTACTACTGGCATTTAGCAGATGCCCTTACGCAGAGCGACTCACATTTTATACAACTGAGCAACTGAGGGTTAAGGGCCTTGCTCAAGGACCCAGCAGTAGCAGCTTGGTGTACCTGGGATTCGAACTCGTGAACTATTCTAACTATTTCTACCTGCTGTAACAGAAGTGATAACTTATAACAATAATGTAACTATAAGTGGATAAAAAGTATGTCATTCTTAATGAATATTGTAATTGTTGACAAATTGCTGTGGTATAAGAGGAATGAAACACTCCTTGGCACCTCTGCTTTGCATTGGGCTGCATCGTGATTGTTTCCTATATTGTTGTGTTTTACTCCTTACCTGAATGTATGCAATGCGGCATTATTTAATTAAAAAATTATTTATTTATTTAGTAAAAAAAAAAAAAAAAAAGTCATTTCTAAACTATGTCTGAGGATTCCCCTTTAGAGTTAGACTTCTTATATTCTGCTTCTTTCTAAAAAGAAATGATTTAAGGGCAACATAAAAATAAAAAATACAGATGAGATGGTTGGTAGAAGATGGAGAGGGCGACAGCGAAGAGACACGGAGACACACCTTTCTTGGAGCGTCTAGGTTTGGGAGGTGGAGCCGGACGGTGCGGAAGCTGAGCGAGTGAGCGTGTGCCTTGATGGAGGTCAAACAGGAGAATGTGGTTTGAAAATGAAACCAGACAACAAGCAGACAGAAACCAAGAATGAAGCCTGATAGAAAGCAGGAAAAACAACAACAACAACAACAACAAAAAAAGTTGTGTGATGACGTTGACTGCATCAGGAGCAGAGTCAGCCAGGGAGGCTACTGTGAGCTGGAAAGAGTTAACTCATTGCTGCCAGAGAGCATTCTGGGAAATGTGATCTCAGCTGCTGTAGATTTGGCATGGCTTCTTTTCCTGGGTCACGGCTGAAACTACCACGATGACAAAGCAGCAACATCAACATCAACAACAACAACAACAACAACAACCAAAAAAACACTGAAGCGTTTTTTTTGGCACTTCTTTTGCGCTATTGTGAATGAGAAGCACAGACGTGATCAATGAATGTTTCAGAAAGAAAAGCACACACGGCAACACATAATAACAAACAATGACATAAATAGACCTTAAACATCAGACATCACATCCACACTTCCTGGGGTGTTATCTTTAGGGACCCTGATGATTGGCTTTGTCTGTTACAGAAATCTGGATGTCTTAATCGTGTTAATATCACATGGTGCCACAGAAATCCAAAATCCAGGCCATTTATAAAGTCATTAAATCTTCAACTGTAGCTTTAGAGGTTATTCTTTAAAGTTCTACAAGAAAACAGTTTAAAATCACTCACGACTCCTTTATAAGAGCATAAAATAAATTCTAGTTGAATTATATGCAAATGGAAAAGTACCTATTTCTGCAAACTCCATCCTTTCCATTAAAAACTGGTGCATGGCATGATTTTGTCGATAATAACTTAATATGCTCTTATTTTTTAGGACAAAATAGTTCATTGTTGAACTGTAGTGGAAACGTCCCAGTTTAACCAGTCTGCATATTCAAACAAATGTATAATAATAAACTAATGAACCAAAGGTGCATCCCAAATGGCATATTTATGCACTATTCTATGTCACTGTATGCAGTATAAATAGTGTGAGTAGTGACTTCTGACTGAAAAACAAGAAGAAGTGCACTTCAAGGGGCAGGATAATGCAAAAAAAGTTAATCATGCACTCATCACTAGCAGCTTGTCGATGTAGTGGAAAAGGGGTGGGGCTACCTGTAGCTTTCACTGTATTAAAAAAAATTAAGATGACTGAAGACACTCTGGTGAACAAGAGATCTTTTAAACAAGCCCAGGCACATTGTGTGATTTATTCTTCAACATTTTAAAAAATGTACTGTATTCTGCTAAAGCCAACAGCGATGCATGATGTGTGTTTGATGTCATTATTCAACTGGTAAATGGCTAATACTTCCTGTTAGCAAAAACTGTTAGTGTTCCATTTGAGACGATACTACCTTTCTAACAATTGTACAATAGACAACAGAGTAAACAGTGCATTGTGTAAGCGTGTACTATGTCGTTTGGGATGCGGCTTAAACGTATTTTTAATATTTACATTAATAATTTATATTTGTAATTAATATGAAAAACCTCTTCAGCTGAGGTCTATGTTCAATACTACAAGATGACTGGTCTACAGGATGCTCTGCTTCCTCACAAACTGTACAAACAAGAAGATCTAGCAACAAATCTGCCAGCTTGTAGATTACTGATAAACCATCACAGCTCCCAAACTGCACCGTTACTGACTCACTGAAAAACCGGACTTACTGACTTGTTGAGTATTAAAGAATAACTGACAGGAAAACTTACCCATCTTCTCTATAGAGGCCTCAGTGGACAGGAAGCCCTGCTGTAGCAGCTGATCTCTGGTCTCCTCATCATCCACCTGAATCTCAGAGACCATGTTACAGGGCACATAACCATGGCGGCCACCCGACTCGCCCCGGTAAAACCCGTCTGCGTCCTTATCACCGTAGACCTACGTGGAGGAGCAGAAACAGTAAAAAGACATGTTATAATCGTTATAATTTTATGAGGATAAAGTCTTTTCTGTAAGTTTTCAACTGGCAGCTGGCAAAGTTGGGAAAGTTGCGTGTATTGAGAGTCGAGTTATGCACATGCTTAAGTCATGTAACTAATTTAACTACTGCTTAGTAGTTAACTTTCGTCTGTAAAAAGCACGTGTCTGACCAAGCATTCTACTACAATCTACTACACTTACAGATCATGTTAAGAGTATAATTCAGCCCTTGAAAATAGCAGTCTCCTCTGTATGACAAAATCCTTGTGGACTTGACAGGGACAATACTATAGTTTAATAAACAGTGTCATATTTAAACTTTCGAATGGTATTCTTTTGTTTTTTAGTGTTTTTATACAGCTCAAAAAATGAAATTCAGTGTGTCATGTGGTCACCTCAAACTGTCATACAATGGTGCTGGAGTTTGATCATGAATAACTGAAACACGCTTCTATTTTTCTGCCAACTTCACCCCTTGGGCATAACTCTAAGCACTTACATGTATAGTTAACTTATCTCAAGTCTGAATACAACCCTAACAGAAAGCTGAAGCTCACGATATACTCGGATGCAACATGTGAAATCATGCTTTAGACATATGTTAGCTAAACAATACATTAACCACAGATGTATTGGTAAATCTCTTTCTTGACTAAAATTACACAGTAATTGAGATAGCATTGGCTGCAAACTGAACAACTTAATGATCCAAAAAAAAAAAACAGTGGCTGTGGGTTAGTTCCTAAATATACAACAAGGCCAGAGATTCACAATACCTTTTACCTTCTAAAATACCTTCTAAAGTACCTTCTAAAAATTGTACCTTAATGATCTGTCCCTCCCTGAAGGGAAGCTCCTCCTCTGCTGCATCGCGATTGGGTGACATTGTTGAAGGATCGTATGGAAAAAGGGCAACGAAAATCCGTACCTCATTGTCACCAATTGGCCTTGGCTCTGCCAAATCTACACACACACACACACACACACACACACACACACACTCTGATGAAACAGACACTCTACCTTTATCTATGTACTGTAGTTGTGTATGAGCCAGGACTGTCAATTTTACACAGAAGCTCCCACTGGTGCAGTCAAGGGGTTAAGTGAGATAATAACATTAAAACCCACTCAGCTTGAACAAGCTGCTTGAGGAACATGCTCTCATGATCATTACACACACAGACACAGACACACACTTTGGGCCCCCTTTACTCAGAAGCAACCCATTAATAGTAACCCAGAACTGATGACCTAAGCTTCTGGAGAAGAAGTGCAGCAGGTCACCATGGCATATATATATGTGCTTGTATATGTATGCATTTTTTTTAGAAGAAAAAGAAGAAGTCTGTATACACACACAGACAAACACACACTAACTGCTAATGTGTGTTACTTCTGTTAACACAAACCCATTATTATTATTAATATTATTATTATTATCATCCATGATTCAAATTATAGCTCATATGAAACACATCAATAGAGCCATTCAAATCTTTTATATTACAGTAACACTTTATTTTAGAAGAAAGCCCCTATATAATCTCATGCTACATAGATTATAAGAGTAAACAGCAACAAACCTGGTCATATATTTGCAATAAATGCAAACAAACAATACATCAATACATGTTATTATGTGTTTTGCGGTTAGTCTAATGTTTTTTTTTGCGGAATATAGTGTCTGATATATTTATATATATATTTACAGTATATAGTGTATGTAATAACAATGTGCTTAGAAATCAATATTACAGGTGTTAATATAATTGGTTGATTTAACAGGTGTAACAGTCCGCTCTCAAAATGGGCCTGACTTTTTTATGAGACTTTTTACCAGTTAACGCTTCATTTAGACGTATTGGTTTCATTGAGGTGTGCTGCTTCTCATTACATGGGATCATAGCTAGGGCTCAGAGGACAGGACACTTTCACTTCCCTCACACAGCATGTGTGTGGGCATTGTGCACTCTAAATAGATGATCTGTAACGGTGTCAGGCACTGCTGAGACACAGCTGTGTGTTAGGCTGAAGTCCAAAGACAAGGAAGAATGAGGGTGAAAATTATGTATTCATTCATTTTAAGGCATTTTCATGAAAGAGAAATACACACATTGCTTACCAAGTTAACTAAGACTTTTGTCTTGTTTGGACCCCTCCATACATAAGATAATAACTGCCTGCATGCATGTGTGTGTGAGCAAGTACAGTACTAGCAGAGCAATACTGAAGAAATTGAAATGATTAAGCCGGTATTAGAGTCAGAGTGATTACAATAGTGAAAAAAGAGAAACAATGCAGCAGAGAGGCACGGGAATGAGGCAAACTACGAGAGTTACTCAAGAGTGGTTTCATGGAAGGCTAATCTGGGTTACTTGTTGTCATAACAAGCCATATTTAAGTCCCTCTTCAGTTATCAAGAAGTTAAGAGGGGAAAGTAGATTGACTTCACCTTTACTCAGAGAGAAGTAAACATGATGTAGACATGAGAAGCAAAACCTATAACTGCACAGCCCTGAGTGTTTAATTCTTTATACTTTACACTTAAAAACATTTACATGTTTTCTCTAAGTGTTTTGTACTTGGTTTGCCATTACATAATAATACTTATGTCATCTCCCAGCATTCAATTACTTATTAAAAACGTCATTGTTTCCTTTTCTTCCCTCTTTCAAGTCCTCTTTTACACTAAAAGGTGGGACGTTATCTGCATTATAAGCAATCTTCAAGCTTGGCATCATCAAAAACTGCAGCCGTCGGACAATATGTATGTTCAATGTAGCAGGATGTGATGTTTTAACGAGTAATAATTTGGTGGAATTTGTTTTAAATTCTTTTCTGCTTATAGTTAATTAATTACTACGTTATTTACTTACAAAAGGCTATATTCAGAGATAATGGTTTTGATGTTATACAAAGCACCATTAAACCATAAGACAATTATAAGATTAAAAAAAATAAAAAATATTGATAAAAAGTTGCCACAACAGAAACAGAGCCACCTGCAACAATCATGATTCACATACAACATTGTGGTTTACTATAGCCTTAGATTCTTAACAAGGCATACTTTTAACCCAGGATATAAGCTTTTAATAACCAGGACATTTATAGAAAGCAAATACGCTAATAAGGAAGTCTTTATCTCAAAGGATGGAGAGGTGTATTGAGGACAGATGCTGTGAAAAAGAAGACTTGTGAGCATCCTACCTCTAGGCGATCTGGTTCTTGACTCTGCTAGACCTGCAGCCTCCTGAAGCAAGCCACACACATGGACATATTGTTAGTACTTCACACAGGACAACTATATACATATAAACTATACACATGCTGCAGTACAAGGACACACATTTCCACACTAATGTCTACACACACAATGATGGCAGGCTGCCTCACAGTTTCAAGCACAACAAAAGCAGCAGGTAGGGTTGTTCTGCCTACAGACACATGCAGGCCCACACAGCCTTCAGGAGGGGTGAACGGATGGCAATGCTTCCATCAGGTTAATTAACCAAAAAACCTCAACAAGACTCAATGTCTTGACTCAATGAGGATTTAAAAGACACGAAGTTTCTTGTCGTTTCCCAAAGAGGACAAGGGGTACATCAAGGACACTACAGAGTAAACCATATATAGGGGTCCAAACAGTGGATTATTATATGGCTTTTTTTCCTTCACAGGACACAGGACAGGGACAAAGGGATCAGCTCTACAGACATGGATGACTATGGGATGAGACGGAGGAAAAAGTGCAGGCCTAAACCTTTTGCATAGAATGATCCATGGTCTAATGGGTAATATCTGCACTGATAGAGTGAGAGTAACAGTCAAAGGAAGCCAAGGATGCTGATTAAACTTAAAATAAGGCCATAAGGATGAGGGTTTGCCATCACTTTGTAGTGCAAAAGGTTTCAGCCATTTCCGTTAAGCTGGGTTAATCCCAAGGGGAGCTACAGTTGCAGGACTAATGATGCAACACACCCATTGGTGGTGACCAGATGACCTGACGTCAAGTGTATCCTGTTTGGTCTGTCGTGAAGATGAGGCACGGTGGTAATCATGGTTTCCGCCCTCCACCCACCATTCTGAGCTCATCTGCTCTACCACAACCTCTCCAGGATCCAATTGTGATGCCTCATCATCATTATCTGTCCCGTACTCCACATCTATCTCCATGGCAGGTGTCTTGACATGGCAAACTGTCCTGCTGAGCATGTATGGCCCTTGTCCTGTCACTCCCGAGTTGGTAAGGTGTGAGGTCATGTGGCTGCGAAGTAGGGCTTCTCTGCGAAGTCTGTCACGTTCTCTGTGTACCCGGTGAGAACGTCGCGGTGTCACCTCCCTGCTGCAGGGACCAACATACAGGCTGCTGTCTGAATCAAGGTCCACCTCTTCATCATCCTCATAGTTGGTGGTGTCCACCGTTTCGATGTAATTCACGCCTGGTTGAGGCCGGCCCTGTGTGGTCCCTCTGCTCCTTGCTATTTTTGATTTGTCCCCATATGGCTGACACTTTCCAGAGGCAGGCTGGCACATAGAGTGCCTTTTGGTTGGAGACAGCCTGGAGTGAGGCTCTGACTCGCTATTATCCTCTTCCTCAGTCACCTCAGGGATACTGAACAACTGTTTATTAGCAAACACCTGGGGATGGAGTTTCAGGATCTTCTCCAAGACTTCCTCGTCACTGTCAGCCTCCCATACCTCTGGCTGAGGAGAGGGTCCACAGCCATAAACAGTCAGGGATGTATCAGTTACATAAGGGAAGAGTGTTTGAGTGTACAGACCAGACACAAAAACATAAGTAGAAAAAGTTGGCATTGGAGAAGGTCAGAGAGAAAATATAGACAAAAAGAAAGCAGAAGAGATAATTAGAGCAGCAGAAGGGAAAGAATATAAAGATACACCACAGTAAAGGCTACATAACTGCTGATTGCAACTCACATCCAAAAGATTGACTGACAATTCACCATCATTTTAATGTGTGTATCTATGTATTTTGCTCACCCTGCCTGCGGGTCCCGAGTTGTAGGTCTTGGGTGTTGCATCAACGGCAGACTCAGAGTACAGATCTTCCTCCTCCTCCTCCAGAATATCGGAGAGGTCTGAACGGCTGCTCTCCACATGATAGTCAGTAGGAGGGTCCATCAGACCTCCTGCATACACCTGCACGAACCCAGTAAATAACATTTACAAAGTCAAGTGCATTAGACTTTCATTAGTCACAAAGTAGCTCTACAGATATCCAGTAGATGCAGGTGCCTAGATAGCAAGCCATAGACAACAATGGCACGGAAAAACTACTTGAATGACACATTCTGTGGGCAGTAATTCATTCCTTGTGTTAATCATGTAAATGACTGCTGCAACAGTTAGTTAAGGCTTATTAAAATTTCAGTTTTAGATCGAATGCCTGTTTAATAACTGCATGTAAATGTAAAGCCTCGCTGTTCATTCAAACCTTAGTTCTGGTCACAGGTTCAGGCCGCAGGAACTCTTCGATGGATATCAATCGAGTGTTCTCCCTGTCACCCTCTGGCTCCGACTCTATGGGTGAGGGGTTAGGTGGCCGGAGGGGATGTGTATCAGGCACATCAAGAAGATCTGTCCCAGAGACCATGACTTTGGGGGACATACTGGGGGTGGGTGATGACTTGTGTGGCAAAGGGTCGTCCAAGAAATCAGAGACAGAAGTAATGGAGCGTTGCAATGGCCCAGGGCTCTCATGATCTCCGCCAGACTCCAGTGATGTTGTAAGGGCTACACTGGGCTGTGCTGGAGGTGCTAGGACACTGGCTTTGGGCATAGGTACTGGGACTGGCACAGGAGTGGGCACAGCTTTTGGTGCAGGTACAGTTTTCTGCTGAAAGAGAAGCCATTTGAAAAAATGAAGTATACAAAAATGTAATGAATATTCACCTTTGCAGTTCTCACTCACCTGCACGTTGGCACTGGTACTAGGAAGTGGCCGTGTCTCCTGCGCAGCCACAGTTGGATTTGCCCATGCCTCTATGTATGAGGCAGTGGGCAGAGGGGCATCATTGGTGGCAGCTTTGGGTGTGTTGGCATAGACATCCCTGATAGGAGAAGGAGGATTTACATCTACTACAGAGCTGAGTGGCATCGTGGACGTTTTGGCAGCAGACAGAGAGGTGGCACAGACACTGGGCTCCTTGTTGGTAGCACCGGCGGTTAGGACACTGGTGTGGGGTGGCACAGACTGGCAGGGAGGCATGGAGGCACCTTCCATGATGGCAGGCAGCTTGGCAGGCACATTCACGGGTGTTGAGTCGGCTGACTCACCATGAGGAGACATGGTGCGTACAGTGAGCTCATGGGCCACCCGAAGCATTTCAATCTGAGAAGGACCAATCAGAGCACTGCCCGCTGTGGGCGAGGACACCTCCAACATCTAGATGGAGGATAAAAGTGTGTAAAAAAAAAAAGAAATAAGATATATTCCTGGAAAACACATCAGCCTATCGCATTATATAAAATTTTCTATACATACCCCACATCATCTATTATCCATCCACATATCATCCATCTATCCATCCATTCATCCATCCATCCATCCATCACTGTTCCATTGTATATCATCCATCTACAACATCCACACTTAGCACAGTATTATCCATCTAGTTATCGACCCATCAATCCCTATTATATCTTCAGTTATATTACTACACACACATATTTCCCTTTTAAGCACCTTCTATTAGCTATATAGAGTTAAAATTTAAATCACCTTCTTCTTGTCAGCATAGATGGTGTAGCCGGTGACACGGACCCCATTGGAAGTCCCAGCAGCATCAATAGTGACTGGGAGCCAGCTGATTTGAGCGATCCCTGGGGTTGGTCCCTGTTCCAGCTGCACATCCAGAGGAGCATCAGGAGGACCTTGAAGATTGAGGTCCCAGTGTTAGTGACTGTTGTGCTATTTATTTAACATTTATGGCCATTGGCTATTCCTGTGCCTTACCTGCGGTAAGTGTGGTAAAAGAGATGAAAGCACACTTGCGCTCCCTCCGCTCTGATAACAGCTGTGCCTCCACCTCCACACGATAGTGCAGACCAGGAATAAGGTCACTAAAGCGGAGTGAGTATCTGCCAGCCTGCACCAACTCACACAGCTCACCATTCAACGAGACTGCATGTGCGTAACTGCTGTTGCTAGGAAGCCAGGCAAGACGTGCTGAAGTTGCCATGATGCGTTCTACCCGCAGCTCAGTGGGTGCTGCGCAAACGTCCTTCCCTACCAGCATGCAGCAACTTAACAGGTCTGAGGAACCACGATCCGTCACACTCTGCACAGCCACACGGTGAGTCTTATGAGCCGTATCCATCCTCTCTAACACAGCCTTGGTTGGGTTCCCTGTGGGCACACTGAGACGCAGCTCCTGGTCCACGTAGACATTGTAGCTCTGCACTGTCACTCCTCCCGGGGGTGCCTCCCAGCCCAATACTATACTCTTAGCTAGCTGTTTGATGAGAGTCAGCTTGTGAGGATGAGGCACGATGTGAGCCTCCGTGTCATCCTCCAAGTCCAGATCCATGTCCAAGCCATTAACGAGTGGTATAGTGCCAGCTTTGCTCATGTCACTGGTAGTTGAGGCCTCTGTGCGGTCTGTCATGCTGTGGCCTATGCGCACATGGTGCTGGTGGGGATGTGGTCTCTCTGTGGTACTGTGAAAGCTGCTTTCCAGGAAGGAGTTGTGGGAAAAGTCGGCGGCTTCATGTGCCTCGTCGTCTGAGACACGCTCCACAAAGTTGGATGGGACCAGGCCTCGACGCCCGTCCATCAATTCACCTACAGCACATCATTATAGATGTCAACGTAATTAATGAGTTAATAATATGGGGACCTGCTGACCTCAAAAGAAATAAATGGAAGACACTTGTCTAAAAGAGCACTAACATGAGATATGGGAAGGGATCGAAGTTAATTTCAGAAAGTTCATATCTTTTATGAATTTATCATTCATTCTGGATTTATATGTCAACGACTCATCTATCATTTTTCAAGGTCTGAATATGTGAAAGAAAAAGAGAAAAGTTAAATCACCTTCATAGAAGCCGTCATCGTCCATGTCTCCATACACATAGATGTATTCCCCTGCTGTGAGAGGCAGCTCCACCTCTGGATTATCGTTTGGGCCATCGTATGGGTTGTAGCTTCATTGAAGGTATTTTTGAGTTCATGATTAAGAAGTCGAGAGTAGAATTAAAATACAGTTCAAACCGGTTCCATTTCAATAGAATCTATAATAGCTGAAGTACATTTCCTGCACTGAAACAACTTCAAAAAAAGTAGCACAAAGACCCTTTATCACATACAACATGAATTGAGAGACGTGTACCTGTAACGGGCAATAAAAACCTGGAGCTTTGCAACTCCTCGACTGGCTGGGAAGGGAACAGGGGACACGTCGATGTCTAGTTCCTCAACCTCACTGGCAGTGTCCACCTAAATCCCAGACCAATGTGTAGGAAATATTAGCAAGATGCAGTTATGCCCTTTTTGAGTCCTTTTAGTGCAAGAACTAACAAATCTTGTATAGAGTGAAAGCAGAATAAGGTAGTGATGGCAAGGACATGATTACACTGCCAATAAGAAATAAACTTCTAATGCCTGATTAAAAATATTTTAGACAAAATCACAACTACCAGCTTAAGAATTCATACAAAACAGTATTCCTCCTCACTTTGCACAAGGTCCACACCTTTATCTGGAGCCTGTGCCACCATTCAACAATAAACATTAGAAATGAATATTGTGTGTGTGTGTGTGTGGGGTGTGTGTGTGTGTGTGTGTGTGGTGTGTGTTAGCACAGCATCACAGTGTCACTTTAGACAGGATAATGAGATTTATAAAAAACCATTAAGCCAAAAAAATCAACAACAATGGGTTTGTTGGATCTGTCTATAACACACTGCATGAGAAAAGTAACTTCTGTCTAAAAAATAAAGACAACTAGAACATAACAATAAAAACTGGTATACTGATCGAAAGAAAAAGAAAAAGAAAAAAAAGAAATGAGCCAAATCTGTAGCTCTTTTTAGAAATGAGATGACTTTTGCAGCATGTGAACTATAGTCAGTGTAGCACAAAGTAAACATGGATGTGTCTGTGTTCTA
The DNA here is from genome assembly GCA_033459395.1 of Hemibagrus guttatus. Classification (NCBI taxonomy): domain Eukaryota; kingdom Metazoa; phylum Chordata; class Actinopteri; order Siluriformes; family Bagridae; genus Hemibagrus; species Hemibagrus guttatus. Next base: position 11,210,695 of record JAUCMX010000027.1, read on the forward strand.
GTCTGATGCCATGAGGATATTATACAGCCTTCATTAAAGGTGGACTTTCTTTCTTAGATAAGCTTTGGGAAGATATTTACTACAAAAATAAAATACTACAAACAGGTTAAAAAACATTGCCTGTCTGTCTCACCTCGTGAGTGGGGCTGGCTTTGCGTGAGGTTGCGGCTGATTTCGGTGACAGGTGTGTGTTTTCAGATTTGGGTGGAGATGCACTGGAGGTGGAGGCTGATTTGGGGTTCAGGCTGGGCAGTTCGCGGTGTTTGGTGCCTGGCGATCGCTCGCTCTGGGACAGACCTGCTGAGTATGATGCCGTGCCGGCCCGAAGTACTGCAGCCAAATCTGTCCAGAAGAAAATGAAGAAGAAAAACAGAGGGATGAACCGGAGAACAGAAAGAAAGGTGGTGGAACGTTGCTGCAGATGCCACAGATTATCACAGACTCACATGCTTTTGTGCAGAAAAAAAAAAGTTCAAACAAAATAGTGGTGAATGATGGCTACAAAAACAGATCAGCTTTTAATGTCATGTGGAAAAGTGGGCGGAGTAACCAAAGCTGAACGATTTCAAATCCTCTTTTTTTTAGGCTAAGTGGCAAAAAACCAAGCAGTGGTTTAAATAAATATATTATTTAATTATACATTATATATTTAATTCTATAACTATATACCAAACACATGTATCACAATACAGTAAGATTTTCTTTTCACTCATATTTACCCCATCCATTTTTTTTTTTTAAAAAAAAAAGCCATCTTTTTCACACAATTAAGCACAATTAATTTAAATTCCAAATCACTTCCTGCTCACTATATATGCTCCCTACATAGTGGATAATATAATCACCGAGTATCATCCACGTACTTCACTAAATATCCAGTAGAGGTCCATTAGATATTCACTTGGCAAGCTTGAGCAAACATTATTGCTAGTTGCGAAAGTATTGGCACCCTCTGTGCCATTCGGTTGTGCTGTAGCAATGTTGTTGGGCTTCGCATTTAATAGTTCTTCTTAAATACGACCACAGCATGCATCAAGTATAGGTGGTTGTACAACAAATACACTATGTATGTCACTTCACTGGTTGTATAAAAGAGCAAGTGAGAGAAAGTGTGTTGCTATGCATGTGAGTAAAGATGTGTGTGAGAGATGGTGAGATGTGACAAATTCAGAGATGTGTGGCTTCAACCTATTGTTGAACTCACACTTGCATAGGGATTATGACTGAGCATGTGGTAAAGTTGAAGGGCATCTTTTAACCCACTGTCTATCCTTCTCTGTCATCTATTCATCAAATATATAAGTCTCACAGTCTCATTGAGATTGTATTTCTAGTGAAATATGTTCTGCCTCAGCTGAAAGTGTCTTACTGAACGAGGCTCCGTCACCGGTTAGTACATTATTTAAAATTGTGTTGAATTAGTTAGCTATAGAGGCATTTACATTTTGACTAACTGCAGTTTCTCATCATCATCATCAGAGCAAACAAAAGAAACAACAATAACTTGCAGTACATGGCCACAAGTGACAACAGCTGCAGTCGCTACATGGCCACAAGGCATAAAACCACAAGTGACACAGGTGAAGTTTTCTGTACATTTAAACACAAACACCAGCAGAAGTAACGATCTGAATGTTCACTGTGATGATAGAATTCGTGACCACATCATTTACTATATTTTACACCTAACACCACCGTTATTCAACATATTTGTTCAGTTCTATTACTGTTAAAAGGCTTTAAACAAGAAAATGACAATCTTAATGAATTTTAAATCAATTGTGAAATCAGAACAACAGAAAAAAAACTATTTCTGTTCACTGCTGCAGTAATGTGTAGTAAAAGTATTCCTCAAGCTCGTGTATTAAATAGTTCAACTTGTACAGGGTCCAGTATACAACAGCACAGTGCACATGGTTCCTTTCTTTCTTTCTTTCTTTCTTTCTTTCTTTCTTTCTTTCTTTCTGTGTTCTTCCTTCCTTCATTTGTTGTTCTGTCATTCATTTAGTCTCTTTCTTTCTTCCTTCCTTCCTTTGTTCATTCATTTGTTGTTCTGTCATTCTTTCTTTCTTTCTTTCTTCCTTCCTTTGTTCATTCATTTGTTGTTCTGTCATTCTTTCTTTCTTTCTTCCTTCCTTTGTTTATTCATTTGTTGTTCTGTCATTCTTTCTTTCTTCCTTCCTTTGTTCATTCATTTGTTGATCTGTCATTCTTTCTTTCTTTCTTTATTCATTTGTTTGTCCTGTTTCCTTCCTTCCTTCCTTCATTTGTTGTTCTGTCATTCATTTAGTCTTTCTTTCTTTCTTTCTTTCTTTCTTTCTTTCTTTCTGTGTTCTTCCTTCCTTCGTTCATTCATTTGTTTTGTCATTCTTTCTTTCTTTCTCTCTTTCTTTCTGTATTTATTCATTTGTTTGTTCTGTCAGATTAATAGTAAAATGCATGTACAGAGGGGAAATTCAGGATAAATTGAGGCAAAGTGCTACTGAGTGTTAGCTATGGGGTCTTGTGACTACAATAAAAATAAAAAAAAATAAAATAAATAAATAAATAAATAAAACCAAATATTTATAAAATATCTTTTAATATCTATTATTGGCAATCTAATTGTTTATATTTTAATAAGTAATAAAAACATTTTTCTACATTTTTAAAACTAAATAGTTAATTAATTTAAATTAATCAATTAGCAAGTAAAACATACACAAGTGCATTTTACTCCACATGCAAATATAATTGTAATAATTTAAAAATAAAAATTAATTTGAATCTAACAAGGCATTTAAGAGGATTATGAGCATACAAGAATAATTTATTTATTTATTTAATATTTTAACAAGTTTCTATTTAACAAGTATCTCAGAACATGTTATTGTATTTTGACCAGTAAAATAAGCTATATAGAATTATCAACTATTTATGATTTTTTAATGTTTAAATGGATTAAGAACAAATCTTTCTTTCTTTCTTTATTCATTTGTTTGTCCTGACATACTTTCTGTCTTTCTTTCTATCTTTCCTTCCTTCCTTCCTTCCTTCCTTCCTTCCTTCCTTTATGCAACACTACTATTAGCATCATCTAAAAATCCAGTTGGAACTTTTGACACTTTGTTTTCATACCAAATTTTCTGTAACAGAATCATTGGATTTTTTCCTTTTCATTGCTGACTGGTTTTTGCCAAGTCTCTTATTGTGAATCTGTTAAACATGGATGCAAAGCTTTATTTCGAACATAAGTGGTGTGATCAATATTAAGTACATGATCATGTACTTTCAGCCACATGATTAATAGTATACGAGGGAAAATAACGACAATGGGGACTTGAAGCGTGAATAGCAAAAGAAGCAGTAGAGCATCAGCGGTAAGTCTAGACGTATTCCCACATGCACAGGGATGCGTAAAGGGAAAGACAATTTGCACAACTTTGAAGCAAAGTCAAAGCTATTTAAAAGAAAAAAAAGAAAAGAAAAAAAGGATTTTTAAGCTGGACGCTGAAAGCTGTGTTACATGGGGAAGAAACAGATAAAGCGTAACCTTGGCCACAGCAGAACCACGGATAACAATAAGAATCCATCACATCAATAATGCACAACCAGACCACAGAAACAGAAAATGCTAACAAGCAGGCAGCCAGTGAGTTCACTGTCATTAAAACAGTGAGGTCGGATCATCCATGCAGGAGTACCAGCCTCCTGATGAAAGAAACATGACCCTGAGTACCCTGTTCAGAGACGTCACACAGGGCCTCGTTACCCTCCAGACTCCAGAAGGCGATGTCATCCCATGAGGCACTAGTGCCTGAAGAGTAGAAAAGCAGACGATGGACACAAAAGAATAAAGAGAAGAGAGGATGATAAGGAAGACCGAGAAAGAGAGACAGAGCACGGCAGAATCCATTCGCAGGAAAAATATGAATATGTAACACAGACGAGTCGCAGGAGTCAGTGAGTATCAGAGCTAAAGCATATGAGGGAACAGACAGAGGAAAAGACGAGACTTGAGGAAAAGGTCAAGCGGTTTAGAAAACTGGAACTCTGTGGGCCCTACACATATCAAAATCCATTCATCCATCCATTTTCTATACCGCTTATCATACACAGGTTTTCAAGGAGCCTCAGGGGCCACAAAGCTAAGATGCCAATCATTCAAACACACACTCACACACACTTTCACACACTATAAACAATTTAGAGATGCCAATCAGCCTACCACACATGTCTCTGGACTAAAAAGTATTAAGTAAAGATGGAATTGCAGGTTTATACTCTCCATCTTTATAGCAGGAAAGCTCTAAAACAGAGAAATGATTATATCTTATTAGAGCATGTAATATAATTTGTGTGACATGATGAGCAGCATTGCCGCGTGTGAACTGGATTAGATTAATGTCTTGTTACCGGTGTCCGTGGGCAGACTGAGACCATTGGGAAGTTGCGTTAGCCCGGAACACAGCAGTCCTGGAGCTGACAGATCGATCTTAGAAGCCTGCTGCCGGAATTTGTCCAGCTCCTGAGAGAGAAGACTGAACTGCTCGCTCTGATTACGGCACTTCTGCTCCAGCTCCCGTACCTTTGACTGAAAGTGTGTACACACACACACACACACACACACACACACACACACACACACACACAGAGCAGAGCAGAGCAGAGCAGAAAAGGTTATCCATTCAGATTAATAGTGAGATGCCTGTACAGAGGGGAAATTCAGGATAAATTGAGGCAGAGTGCTACTTATTGCTAGCTATGGGGTCTTGGGACAACAACAGCAACAACAACAACAAAAAAAATAAAAAAATAAAAAATAAATATATATATATATTATTGGCAATATAATTGTTTAAATTTAAAATAGTAATAAAAACATTTTGACATTTTTTTACATAACATTTTTTTAACAAAATAGTTTTTTAATTGATTTATTAAATTATAAATTTAATAATAATTAGAAATTAGCAAGTAAAACATACACAAGTACATTTTACTCCACATGCAAATATAATTGTAATAATTTAAATATAAAATTTATTTAAATCTTACAAGGCATTTAAGAGGATTATGAGCATACAAGACTCGCTTATTTATTTATTTATTTGTTTATTATTTTATTTTAACAAGTTTCTATTTAACAAGTATCTCAGAACATGTTCTTGTATTTTTGACTATTAAAATGAGCTATATAGAATTATCAACTATTTATGCTTTTTTAATGTTTAAATTGATTAGGAACACATTTACTTATTAAAAAATGAGTTCAAAGCATCCAAACAAGAACCTGCTGCCATTCCTGACAGCTAGCTGTCCAGCTAATCGCTGCTGACTGGCTTGCATTTATCTCAGCTTGACACAAATGTTCTTATAGTATCGGAGTCTTGATCTTTAACGTTATGTTACTTAAATGTTTTATTTAACGGCGGTAAACAAACCTGACAAAACACTACAACACTAAAACAAAGCAGCTATTTTGTTCATCACAGAAAATCAGCTAGGGCTGCTAGCTAGCATGTTTAGCACACAGGTTCTGTGGTGAATGTACTTCAAAGCCACGAACCTGTCTGTTTAATTGGAAAAATGTGAAATAAATGTGAAATATGTGTTAACAAACTGATACAACATTTTACATAATGGGTATCAGGCTGCCAAATCAATTCTTTTTTTTTTTTTTAGATGAGGGGAATTTTGCATTATTTTGTATGATTCTTTAGCATAACCTCAAAACTGTTTCTGAGTGAATTTCTGGTGATTATTAGGATGTGAGAATTAAGAACTGGCAGAAAAGTCTTCATTTCTGGTAAGTGGTGAGCTAAAAACATTCTCAGGCAGTGAATGAATCAAAGCATCGTAACAGATTTCTTAGACATATCACGGAGAAAAAGAGGCAGAAAAGCAAAGCGGGAAACAGGGAAAAACAGGGTTTGCAGCCATTTTGCTGAGTTTGTATTGTGGGGACAGTGCAAGCACGTAGCTCTCAAGTCGAGAGAAACTACAGCTAGTTTCACTTCCGGGACTGCGGTTCAGCTTCCTGGCAGACGCCGAGCAAACAGGGCCTCATCACACATACACATACACACACACACGCTTTTACACACAGTTCTAAAAAAACAGCCAGTTTCCTGTAACATATCACACCTAAGTGCGTGTGACTTAGGAGTACAAAATCGTCATCATCATGTAGAAACTATTTCATTGTATAGCAGGAACTAGAGTAATCACAGAGTTCAAAATGTTTAAACTTCAGCTTTCAGATCTGTACTAGCTTAGAAAAACTTTTGTATAAATAATGCATGATAATGACTCACATGAAAATATTGAATAATTATTAATAATAATTAATTAATCTGTATTAAAATCAAGCTTATGTTTAACATTTATTCAGTTATTATGTACAAAGCCATTCTAGATCAAGAACACAGCTTTGCCTTTCACATTTTGCATTACTTGCATTAAGACTCGCATTATGTGTATGTGTAAGCTTCATATCTATACAACATTGTTGCATTCAGATGTATTCTGCGCATCCGACTTGTCTTATTCACCTTGCGCAATCAAAAACTGCAAGTGATCAATTTTATTATCAAATTAGCAATTTGCCAACACCTGCATTCTTTTGTTAATTAAAAAAATAACATTACTACCTTTGTAGTTGCATTTTACGTTGTGGAAAGTCTGTGAAACAAGTTAGTTCCTGATATCACTTATGCCACAGCAGCTTACCAGACGTTGAGACAAAAGAAAAAAACTTTAAAAAAACTTATGATTGTTTCCGACCAATCAGATTTGAGATTTCAACATATATCAAAAAACTGAATTACATAATTTCAACAATGCTCGTCAACACAGCAGCCTGTTCTGTTAAAGCCAAAGCCAAAAAGTGAGATGATAATTCAACTGCCAAAGCTAGTATATTGCTTAAATATTTTATTTTGGGTTTTTGCCTTATTTTTCGTGGGCGAGACACAATTGCAAAAGTATGCAATCACAGACATTCACAGACTTTCTTCTTTTCTCTTTTTTTTGCACTCAATGTGTAACACTGTTCTTTTGCAAATAGTCGGTGTTATGTGTCCTGTTTGTCTGCACTGTCTCGTCATTCTCTGCAATTTGTATGTTGTAAAATTTGGCACCTTTAAAGTTTTAGCTCTATGTTTGTCCGCGTCACCTTGTAATTTGTTTTGTGTAGCACCTCTGGTCCAGGAGGAGCGTTGTTTCATTTCACCGTGTACTGCATCAGCTATATATGGTTGAAGTGACAATAAAGCTTCTTTGACTTTGACTTTGACATGACTAAAAAGCAGAGGGTTTGGGGAAGCAGTAGGCTATAATGACTGAATTGCTTAGTATCAATACCTGCATGCAGTCCAATGTGTTCTGCTTGGCACACATCAGACAGTGAGAGACAGGAAGGGAGAGAGACAGAGAGATTCAGAATACACATGCATGTATGTCAAGTCAAAGGTCAACCACATGAAAACAAGGCATATGGTTAGTAGACACTGCAATCAGATTCCAGCTTTTGATAAAAGGACCTGCTGAAAAATACGTTTGTGTACAGCATCGAAATCCCTCCAGAAGCCGTATCACACAACTGGAAGTAGAACATATAGAGCCTATAGGTGGTTTGAGATGACCACAAGTCGGTCTGCTTGGTTTATTTAAAAGGCTAAGCAAATTTCTAGAGAGACAGAGCCCTCTGGAGGGGAAAGATACTATACTCAGTCATTTAGTTTACAGTGAGAGAGAGAGAGAGAGAGAGAGAGAGAGAGAGAGAGAGAGAGACAGAGAGAATGATAAAGTTAGTTTACCAGCTCTCTCAGCAATACAAACTGGATCAACCCCTACAAATGACACAAACCTCATTTAGACAATTAACAGTAACACAACTCACATCACACACAACATTCCTACATCACATGCATGCGCATACAGTGTTTCCCCTAGAAGAAAGATGTGCTAAGACGTAGATGAAAAATGAAAGACGTAGCTCGTCAATTTTGTGTAACGTTTGCACTATAGCAACATACTGTTACTACAGTAACGGATTATACTGGCTAGCTAATTTAAACTAAGCATGAGATATTACATTAAGATTTACCTACACTAACTTACACTTACTCATATAACTCATAATAAGCTCTTTGTTTTTGGTATACAGTGGAAACCTCAGCATATAAATTTAATTCGTTCTGGAGGCGAGTTCTTAAGGTGAAAATGCGTTTTGCGAAATAACGTAAATGCAGATAATCCAATATTACCAATTTCCAAGGGTCAAGGGTCCACACAGGAAGTTGTGCCACCAAGCTTGGGCTAAAAATAGAACAGATCACCCACTCCCCCAATCTGCCAACAAAAAAAAAAACGTTTGAAAAATCATGTAGCTTTTGAATGCATGCCGAAGGCAACGTTGGTATCGTGGGTTGACTCTTTCGAAACAGCTTTCGCTGACTGAAAAAAAAATGCAAACTACTTTTGAACGACTCCCGGACGTACACGCAACTTAGCCGGCATTCGGTTTGGTTCGCTCGTATGCCAAAAATGCTTCGTATGCTGATGTAAATTGCTTGCAAAATTTCAATTCTTAAAGTAAAAATTCATAAGGGAGGGATTTCATATGCCAAGGTTCCACTGTATTTTTTTTTACAATGACCAGCTAAGGAGAGCCAAAAAAGCATCTAAAAGGACAAGGGTGACTACCACAACTACTACAATACTACCACTACCATGCTTCACTGTTTTGTCACTGTGATGAGCAGCTTTGTTCCAAGGCTAAAAATATAATTTTAGTCTCTTCTGACCAGAGAACCTTTATCCACAGTCTCCGAAATGCCTTTCAACAATCTCTGAACAGGATATTATACGGCTCATCACTCTTTCATAAAGTCCAGCTTTGTTGAGTAACTGGACTCTGATTGTGTGAAAAATTGACTGTGAAAATCTCACAGTTCAGCTGTTAATTTTTTCCTAAGCTACGGCTGAACCTTGGATTGGCTGACCCTTGGTTGCGTCTATTATCTGGTCACTTCACATCTGGGCCACTAACTTTTAATAGAACTAAAATCTTTATCTTTTAGTAACAATTTTATCCTGATGTTAGTCATGGAATACGAGGCTATCCCGGAAAACCGGACGGCAAGAAGAGTGATGTGTTTCCAGAAACTAAATAATGTAAAATTTTTATTTTTAAACACACAAAAAAGTGCTGTTTAATTTGGAACAAAGGTAACATTATTACATGGCAAAAAACCCTAAATAAATTGCTTTGTCATAATAAATCTGCTAATTCATAAACCACTGTTTCTCCACTACACAAGGCACCATGTGAGTTTTGTGTAATGATAGGGGAAACACTGTGCACTATGAAATGCAATTAAACAACACAATTATTTGAACATCGACTGATTTCTTCAACAGCACACACAACATCTAGATCAGACACAGAGTTAGTAATATTGAGAGATACAATAGGTCAAGGTACAAGAGATTAATTATGCATATAAGGTGCACTAGCTGCAACAAAATTCCTTGGTGTGTGAAATAAAGTGCAAGAGAGCAGAGAGAACACGTCATCAAATATGAACTCTCTACAGTATTTATACTCTGTCTGCTGTAACAGCGGAGAAATTGAGAAATGGAAACTTTATCCATCAGTGGAGTTAATAATGTAATACACTGAACCCAGATACACACTGTAGTAAGATACACAGCTAGATTATTGAGATATGCTTCAAATTCTCACCTCCAGCATTTGCACAACTCCTTCATGCTCCCTCTTAGCAAATAACTGAGCCTGATGGAGACAGAGCACACAATTACAAAAGAGCTCCAAGGTTTAATGAATATGATGATATGAGATGAAAATTATGATGTCTATGAAATATGATGTCCAGGCAGATGATTAGGAAAGGTTTATGGCTAGATTGCTAGTCAAGAAGGTTGTTTTGAACCTGAGTCTTTGGGCCATTTGACTGGTGGCCAGAAAATAATTCATTTGGTTATATTGATTGAAAATGTCCCATAAGTGTATTTCCATTCTGTGCGTGTATTGGTTAAAAGGCTTCAACATTATTTGTGTTGCTGGTGTCTCTGCTAAATACAAATCAGATTTGCACTACAGATACCCGGTCTACAAACTGCTGGGATCATAGAATTGCATCATTCATTCATTCATTCATTGTCTACCGCTTATCCGATCTATTCTCGGGTCACGGGGAGCCTGTGCCTATCTCAGTCGTCATTGGGCATCAAGGCAGGATACACCCTGGATGGAGTGCCAACCCATCGCAGGGCACACACACACACTCTCATTCACTCACGCAATCACACACTACGGACAATTTAGAGATGCCAATCAACCTACAATGTATGTCTTTGGACCGGAGGAGGAAACCGGAGTACCCGGAGGAAACCCCCAAGGCACCGTGCACCCCAGAATTGCATCAGATTTACCAAATTTTATTTTATTTTTTGAATGCAGTGTGGTGTGAATAGTTCGCGACAGACCCGCTGAAGTCGTTTGATTTCATCCTGTTTGAATTTGAGGATAGCCAGTGCCTGCTCATGTTCCAGTTCCAGCTGCTGCCTGCGCTCTGCGACCTCTCGCATATGCTGCACGCACACACACATACACACACAATCAGTATCAGTATCAAACGGTATATATACATATATATATATATATATATATATATATATATATATATATATATGTGTGTGTATATATATATATATATATATATATATATATATGTGTATATATATATATATATATATATATATATATATATATATATATGTGTGTGTGTATATATATATATATATATATATATATATTATATATATATATATATATATATAAAATGTATTATATGTATAATGTATTATATTATATTTTATAGTATAGAATTTTGTTGTATTGGGCTTGTAGTTGCATTTTAGTGGGATTTAAATGAAGGCATGCCAAAGCAAATAGCTGAAGAGTTGAGTGTGGTTACATTTCCATAAAAACACTCACTCTGATAGTGTATTTACATATACTCTAAACTCTTTCAGTTCACATGCATGTTGTCTGTAACGTAAACCAAAGTACAGCACGTTTCTGGAGTTTAGTGTCAAAAAAAAGCAAGTTGACATTGCTTGTGTTTTAAATGATTTTCAGCAAAATGTGAGACAATATTCATCCACCATGTTGTTTTGCTTTGAAATATTAGTAGGATGTCCTTTACAAACATTTAATGCAATCATGATTTTAATAAAAAAATATGTAGCACGAATGTTTCTGGGTTTTCGCTTTTAATATGGAACGATATTTACTACTAATCTTTGATTTAACAGATTATTAATTAAATCATCCACATTATTAGATTTTTCAATTCAGTTCTATTTGTAAAGCACTTTTAACAATGGATATTGCCTCAAAGCAGCTTTACAGAACGTAAGAAACATAGTATGAAAAGTTCAAGATTAATATTAGACTTATATTGAAATTTATTTGTATTTATCCCTCATCCGCAAGCCTGAGGCGACTGTGGTGAGGAAAAACTCCCTGGTAAGAGGTAAGATGGTAAGAGGAAGAAACCTTTAGAGGAACCAGATTCAAAAGGGAACCCATCTTCATTTGGATGACACCAAAGAGTGTGATTATAAATTATTATAAACACCGGATAGTGTGATTATGAATAATGTCCTCTCTACGGTCATACACAGTTGAGTAACCAGGAGCTCCTGAGCAGTTCAACATTCGATCAAACAGAAATCTCATTCAGATTGGCTTAATGAACTGGTTTATTTCAATCTGATTTAGATTTACATATTTTATTCCATTTGAGCTCTCAGAATATTATAAAAATTTTATTAATAGATTATTATCAGGCTTTAGATAAATGTACAGCCTAGTGTCAGTCTGTCTAGGATTTGTCTGATCTAACCTGCCAGCTACTGAGATCTACCTTTAGGACCTGCTCTAGGTTCTCCAGCTTGGCACGGAGTCTCTGGTTCTCTTCGAGAACTGAACTATACCGAGCGCTCACTGCAGAGAGCTCCTCCCTCAGCTCCTCATTCTCAACCTGAGACTGGACATAAGAGAGAGAGAGAGAGAGAGAGAGAGAGAGAGAGAGAGAGAGAGAGAGAGAAATAAGTATAGAAAAGTGTTTGATGCACACCAGTGATACACAATATTGTCAAGTTAATTGCACGATAGAAAGTTACACACACACACACGAGCCATGCCACTGACCTGCTCAAGCAGCTGAGCCTTCCTCCTGAGGAGTTCAGCCTCCTCTGTTAAGCGCTCATTTTTACCGCGCTCATCCTCAAGCTGGCTCTCCTGTACATACACACACACAATAATCAGCCTTTTAGTGAATTTTGTGATTGCACTCAGGTTTTCCTTGTGAAGTTGACTGAGAATCCACACCGGAGATGTTCTGCTATCAAACCAGTATTTGTGTGACAGCATTGTATTTCTTTGCCACACTCCAGTGGTGGTTAATGTATTAAGTAGTGTTCTTTTAATCTCGCCTATTATTATTACATGGGGCAATAGTAAATGCTGATATCTAACCCATTTCTGCTCTCTGAGATACCCCGTGTTTGTTCACAAGCATCTAAAATTTGAAGGTGTTATCTTCAACCACTAAAATTCTGTGTAAGGCTATCCAACAGAGGGAAAAACACACGTCTCACACTGAAAGCCAACAGAGTCCTGACTCATTTTATATCAGACTTGTGGCCATAAAATAATTCATTTGTTTATACTGATTAAAAATGTCGATAAGTCGATTTCCATTACTGGTTAAAAGGGTTTAACTTTATTTGTGTTGCTGCTGTCTGTGCTAAATACAAATCAGATTTGGACACCTGGTCTACAAACTGCCGGATCATAGAAATGCATCAGCAGTATCTGTGTGACATCAATGATGGCAATTGCAACGAAACAGCAACAATGTGACATGAAAACTTGATTTTAACTTGAATTTAATCAAGTTCAGAGTTTGTAGAAAGAAAAAAGGTGGTATTTAAATGTTTCTTCACATACGTCGTCAAGTTAACAAAATTCGAATATGCTCACCAAATCGAGACATCTCTTCTGCCTCTTCCTTACTTCATGCTCGAGACCCTCACATTCTTTTCTCTTCTTGCTCAGCTCACCTTCCTGGAGCGAAAAAAAAACAACGACATAAAGCTCTTAAAACTGATGTGTCTAATGACATGTTTAGAACGTCGACCTGATACCTAGCACTGGATTATGATATGGATTAAAAAAAATGTGCCGACTGCATCGATTCAAATGATTGACAGGTGCATTGCAGTACATACAGGTGGACAAAAGAAAAACCAAACAAAGATCGAATTCACTACAAAGTGTCTAGCTTTAATATCTACACTGACCTCTGATATAAGAAGAATTAGAAAGCTCAGCCCTGTTTAATTATCCTAATTTCAGCATGCACAGTCTTGGTTAAGCTACATTCACATATACAATGGTTTTATCTCTGCAAGTCTGCTATGAAGCTGTCAATAGACGTTCCTGCTACTGGTTGCCATAGTAATAAGGTTCATCGGCGGGTGGTGCAAGTAGCTTTCCACGTTCTGCTAAAATGAAATATTCTGGAAGACGATTTGATGCTTGTGTGTGAATATATATATATAATAAAATTCAGCACTGTATATATGCATATATCATAGAGATGAAGTAGAAGCAGTGTGTGCGCTTTGCCACGGATCACATGCGCTCTACTGTCACTCTTATTGGAAGTCACTGCACTAATTCCATCCCTATTTGCAATAAGTTAACTTTTTCTCAAATTCGTTGTGTCATCAGACACGCCCACATCTGCACTCCAAAGTCTCTCATTGAAAATAAACAGTATCTGGTAGCTGTATGTGTGAACGCAGCATTAGACTGGGACTGGACTCAGTGGGAACAGTGGATGGACAGAGGAACAAGGAGTGTATCACAAAGAAACCAACATTAATGATGAAAGTATGAGAGACACCAGTGATGTGAAACAGCACGTGACTGTGTAGTCGTCCCAGATCTGGGATTATATGACATAACCTCGTTTGGATGTAGACTGAAGGTGTGGAAAGACTTGATGTTTGGGTCTGCATCAGAACCAGCATGCCAACATTGTAGGAATTTCTGCCTTCCAGACTTTCAAAGACTTTGTTTGTATGTATATCTTTTTAATCATTTTGTATGTTTGTATGTATATCTTTTATAAAATTATGAACAGTGCAAATTGATAAAGCTACCAGGGACATAAAATAGCATTTTAAAGGTGGAAAGCATGCTTACTCCTCCTCTTGTTTAGTAGGTGAGCCATGGCTGTGTTGTGTGACTCATGAAGCTTGCTCATATTAAGTTAGGGGTCATAAGTTGAATGCAATTGGTCGAATAGGGGCCAATCAGTGACCTGGCATTTTTCAAATTCTGAAAGATACATTTTTATTGGTTTACAGAGAAAAACATGTGATGTCCATTCCAATGGACGCAGGGTATGAAAGGGTTAATATCACCCTCAAGCTCTTCATATAACTTTAGAATTATGAACATTAGTAATTTGTTTTTAATACCCATCAAACCACTATAAATAGCCTAAGAACATCTCTAAACCTTTATGTTCAGTCTAAATATATGCTAAGATCGTCTTATCATTCTTTAGATAGTAAAACCTGATAAAATCTAATAAAATAGTCACTTATTTATCAGTAGTTGAACATGTTAAAATATTCCATCCCAATCAAAAATGAATTTATTCATCACTAAGGTGCACTAATACAAGATAGCTTAGTATCCAGGCCCTAGGGAGCCAAGTCTCATTCTATGTTCCTTAACCCAAAGAACACATTTCAGATCAACTGAGCCCATATGCAATACGTCTTCAATCAATTTTATACACAACTCTTTAATACTTTTTTATTTTAAGTACGTTAAGTAGCCTTTTTATTTGCCACATATACATTACTGCACAGTGAAATTCTTTCTTTGCATATCCCATCCTTGGTGGTTTGGGGTCAGAGCACAGGGACAGACATGATGCAGCGCCCCTGGAGTAAGGGGGGTGTTGGGGGCCTTGCTCAAGGGCCCAACAGTGGCAGTTTGCAGCGCTGGGGCCTGAGCCCTGATCTTCCGATCAACAACCCAGAGCTACCACTGCACCAGACTTTTTAAGACTTAACACTACACAGTAACACTACATATATACATAGCCATCCAAGATGAAAAAAAACCCCAAAACGTTTTCCCCACTGCAGAATATATTTAAAGCTCAACATTTCTCTCACCAGAAACTCTATACGTTCCTTTTGTGCCTGTTCTTCTGGATGGGCGGAGCTGCTGTCCTGCTCAGCAGTTACTTGTGCTCTAGACTCCTCCTCCTCTTCTCCATGAGTTTCCTTTCCCTTAACATGGACTTCATCAGCTACAGGCTGTGGGGTTTCACATACAGCCTAGGAGGAATAAAAAAAAAAAAAAAAGAAAAGTCCAGATGCAACAAAAGGTAAAATACAAGAACAGAGTAGTTTACTGGAATCAGAGTCATACTGGGAGTCATCTGATGACCTGCAGTGATGGGGGGAAAAGTAAAGGGACATCCCCATGATGAAGCAATTCCACTACTAATTTGAGCACATTTAGTACATTTAATCTGACAGATTAGCACATACAAAGCATGTTAGGATACTAGACACAGCGGGTATGTTTACTACCAAGTGAATTTTGACTAAAATTCAGACATTAGACAATGTCCTGTACTGTACTGCAAGTGACCAACAGTGTAATACAATTTATACTCATTTTTATGGCATTTGGCAGATGACCTTATCCAGAGCTAAGCAATTGAGGGTTAAGGGCCTTGCTCAAGGGCCCAGCAGTGGCAGTTTGGTGGTCCTGGGATTTAGTCTTACAACCTTCTGATCAGTAGAACTCCTTTACCACTGAGTTACCGCTTTCTGTGTCAATGGCAAATGGGAAAAAATATGGCAATATTGGGAAAAAATATTTATAAATTAAATAATTATAAAGTACTCCTCTTTTGCTTCAGTAGTTTGCTGACAATTCTAGCTATTTATTACAGAATGACATATACTTTTTTTTTAATACATTTAACATCCATGAACATCCATGAAACAAGTTAGTTCCTGTATAATCAGCTGTCATGGATAAACAGACAGGGCTAAAAACAAGCTATAACACAGCTATAAACAGTCATTCCCTCACCAGCCTCTTTTTTCTATCTTAAGTTAATAAGACTTACTAATAAAAACAAAGCTTGCAGTGTTAACGAGAAACCACAGTGTAAGATGATATCTGTCCTGCAGACTTTCCTGTGGCATAAACAGCATAACTACTGACTGATCCAAAACACTGAAACTGGAGACTCCTTACTAAAAGCTTCATCATATCGACTTGAGTTTATCTGTTTTTATTTGTCCAAGTAACATCACGATTTTTTTAAAAGCACGTGGACCACACAAATCTGTGAATTAGCTGTTGCTATAGAAACAAGGGCCTATTAAGACCAAGAACACTGTAATTATTGTCTTGACACTAAATGAATTTAATCATTCAACTCCATTTTGATCTCTCTCTCTCTCTCTCTCTCTCTCTCTCTCAATGGAAGCATTATTTGGAGCTAAAGCTAAACTCAATGATGGTGTGCAAACCCATCACGAGATGGTTTGATTAATTTCAGCTCACAGTTCAGTCCAGTTCTGTTCTGTTTATCAGCTAACACTAACCTTCAGGCTAGGCTAATTGTGTAGCCATGTCAGTAGCTGTGCTAGCAAACATGCTGTACAGAGTAGTGCTAAGGCCGGTAGATCAGAAGCAGTAGGCCTTGTTTGCCATAAGCACATTGCAGTAATCCCTGTAGGTTACCGAAACGGGTAACTGGATCACTTCTTTTAAAAGCACCTTAATGGATTGGCCTGACTGCCGTTTCCCTTTTTAAATACATATCGATGTGCTGATACTGTTACATGTTTTCCTGTCGATTCGTATCACGCCTCGGTGTACAAATTCCCCAGATCTGGCTAAGCTCAAAATCTATGTGGGTTACATAGCAAAGATTCACAGCGTTGCTGCTGAATTCAACGTACTTTCCAGAGAAAGAGACTTCCTGTATACATACACACACACACACACAACCACACAAGTCACTGAGTCTGTGCTGGAAATCATAAATCTATATGACCTGAAAGGTAAAGGCTCTTAGAGAGGAGCAGATAACTAAACAACGAGATGTAACAACACACAAGTTATTAGTGCATCATTTATGTTTGCATATTTGCATAAAAACATGCACATATAGAGCACATATCCTGACCTAATGCTAACACCAACTACGCATAACACATGCAAGCGACAATGCATCAATGCAAACCAGTGACACACGCGATACACACATACCCTCTTTTCTGCGTGCTGAGAGAAAAGTAGAGCAAGACCCTGAGCAAGGAGAGTTGGTCAAATCTTTAGTCTGGTCACAGGTTCGGAGTCCCAAACCATCCGAAGCCCCGTCACCGCTACCACTGCAACAGCCCGGGGATTACTGGACCATACCATTCCATTGTCACAGGGGATTAAAGTACATGCAACCTGGCCCCTTTCTGCACAAGGCATGAGTGTGTGTGTCTGTCACAGATGACCAGATTACCAGTGCTGTCATCCTCATCCAGGCTTTACAGCGGCAGTAGGGACATGGCGAAAAGTGCTGAAAAGTAAACTCAGCAAATTGGGCAACACACATATATATATATATATTTTTCTTAAACCCAAACCCTACTAGATGTGAGGACAGATTTGTCCGAGTGAAAATACAGGGAAGAATTGTTCTTAATTGTCTCGTTTAATTTTCTAAGGTTTTGGGTCCAAATCTAGGATAGAAATGACAAATCAAAAATTACCTCTTGGTATGAAAAGCAGTTTGTCACATACTTCAATTCAATTAAATTTCAATTTATTTATTTGTATAGTGCTTCTGACAATGGACATTGTCTCAAAGCCGCTTTACAGAAGAACAGAAACATAAAAAAGAAAAAAAAAGTTAAATTACTATTTTATCCCTACTTCACAGCACTGATCTTTTTTGCTTTGCATGTACCAGCTTGTTAGGAATTTGGGGTAAGAGCACAGAGACAGCCATAATACTGCCTCCCTGGAGAGCAGAGGGTTAAGGGCCTTGCTCAAGGGCCCAACAGTGGCTGGTAGGTAGTGCTGGGGCTTGAACTCCCAACCTTCTGATCAGTAACAAAGAGCCTAATCCACAACTGGCCAAACTCACTGATTTTGAGTGTGTTTGTTTGCTGGCTGTGGTCCATCAAGAGATTTTTTTAATAATCATGATTACTTTATTAGTATCTGTTTGTCCATAAGTTTGTTTCACTTAAAGCTTTCTCATGATCCCCATACTATGATCTCTCCACTTGAAATAATCTTCACAGTGGTACAAAATGTACTGAAATCCTAAACCTTAAATTGATAATTGGATGATTGTGCTTTTGAAATACAGCAAAGATTTGCACATTTTATCCAAATAGGTAATATAGTTTGTTTAACCCACAGCACTGTTGACTTCTTGAAGACAAGGTTTATTTTAATGCTTTTATTTATTTTAAATTTCTAACATATGATCATTTCTTTAGTACCAGCTCCTTTAGAGAGACTTGTCCAAATAATCTACGCATGATAATAAACAGATAAAACAACATGCTGTTATTTAACTAAGAAAAACCCATCATTTTTGATATGGTGCAGATTTCTTTGAAGGAATCTCCAGTGTCAGAGCTTCAGGTAAAGGGAACGACTAGTTAAAGCTGATATAACGATAAATGATAAGAGGAAGTAACTTGTTTCACATCCCACTGCATTAAAATATAACTAGACGCTAATAAATATTATGAAGTGTCATTCTTCAGTTCACTGAAAGGCTTAAATGTTTCCATGGTAGCTCCACTTCATGTTGGGCCTCACTGCACAACCCCTCACTGAATATTTTCCTATAATCACACACTCTGTTGTGTTTTTTCCACATTTCATGAAGCACAGCTAGTTTCCAGACTCATAGTCTGTGGTTAACAAATAGCACCTAGTGAGAGTCTGGAAAAAAAAGAGAAAAAAAATAAAGCAACGTAATGTATATGTGCGCCGAAACTGTGGTAAGTTATGTAGCAAGGCTATGTGCATATCTCAATCCCTTTACTTTAGCCCACACACTCTTTATCTCTGTCTTTCTCTGGCTTAAGTTCAACAGTCAGCTCATTAGGCAGTGTAGCAGATGATGGCCTAGTCCATTATGTAAGAGCAGCAAACAGCATTTATATCAGTTTAAACATACACTAAGCTCTTACTAAACCTAAACACACACACACACACACACACACACACACACACACGTGCACACACTGAACTCCCTGTATGCACTTTAACACCCTCTCATTAACACTGAGGACAAATGTGCTGTGTAATAATCACTCTGTAAGTGTCGGCCATTACGGTCAGAGTAAAACTGCTCAGTAATAATCATATTGTGACAGTGCTGGAGCTGAGCAGTGCACAAGCTCAACTCTATCCTGTGACCTAAACAGAAAAATCAGAGGGAAAAAAAAAACATTCCGAGATCTCAGTTAAGCTGCTTCAGAGCTTAGTAGACATTCATGGAGAAGATGGAGAAGTGACTGCCCCTTGTGGTCATTATAGCCGGCACCAGCTTCTTAAAAAAAAAAAAAAAAAATTTAATAAAATAATAAAATAAATTAATTATAAATAAAATATATTTATTCTTATTGTATTTGTTAGATAAATTAAGAAATCAAATCAAATCTAATATAATACTAAAATATACTAAAGTAAAATAAAATATAATAAACATCTGCTATGTAAATAGTGACCTGCACTTTCCCTGGGATTTTTTGGTCTTCTGGGATTTTAATTTTGTTTCCTGTGTTTTTTTTTAAAGACCCAGATGAATCAGCTATGCTCTCGGAAATGCAGTGGTCTAGTGTTCCCTTATCTATGTTTGAAGGTTTACAATGCCTAAAGTAGCAAAAGATATTTTTTTGTACATATTTGTTGACTGAGGCCTGCTTAGAACTAAAACGGTGCTATGAAGAGCCACATGGGGGAGCTCTAAAGTAAAAAAAACTGCTCTTACGGGTGCCTCTTTTTGTTCTGGCTCTTTCTCGGCTTCTCCGGTGGAGCTCTGATCCCGAGTCGAGCTGACCGAGAGCTGTCTCTGCAGACGCAGAACTTCCTTCTGAGACTCCTTCAGCAACCGCTCAAACTCCGCCACTCCTGCCGGACCAGGAGCAACCTGCTGAGAGACAGAGAGAAAGACAGAACAGACAAATAGACCGAGCCAGGCAGGGAAAGACAGATAGACACAGAGGGACAGATAAACAGACACAGATAGTGCCAGAGAGAAAGATACAGTGAGACAGAAGGAGAAAGATACAGAGAGACAGACAGACAGTCAGAGATAGGCAGAGAAAGACAGATAGACACAGAGGGACAGACAGACAGACACAGATGGACACAAAAAGAAAGATACAGTGAGACAGACAGAGAAAGATACAGAGAGACAGAAAGACAAAGACAGACAGATAAATGGATATAAACAGAAAGACAGACACATTAGAAACAGATAGATAGATAGATAGATAGATAGATAGATAGATAGATAGATAGATAGATAGATAGATAGATAGATAGATAGATAGATAGATAGAGAAAATTTGTGCATCTATATGAATCATATTAGCTTGATTAAACTTCCCTTGGATTGACATTTCTATCTATTGACACAGTTTATTTTTTCAGGCCTATCCTCTGTAAAGATTATGATTTAGTCTGTGAGTCAGGAAAAGACAAGCCACCTTGTGGCCACGTTTCTCGTTCCCATTTTCCCTCTGAAATACGCCATTATTTCTCTTTGTGTTCCTGTACGAAATGCTGAGTTGCGCAGTCTGCACAGAGAACTTCAAGGACATTCTTGCAAAATTAACATTCAGAAAGAAAAACTGGGGTTTTGCTACTGATTAATAGATAATCGTATAGATAGTATTATCTATATGAGATATTAGGTAATATTAGATATATTTATAATTATTAGATAATTTATTTAATTTATTACTCATTTATCCACATTAAAGCATACTGTTCTGTAACTATAATAACAAAATAACAGGAGAGGTATGTAATGAGTGACCTCAAACGGCTTTATTGCCACCATTTGGAACTTCCATAATGCCTGTTTGAAGGTGAATAAGCTGTATAACTGTATTTTAGTGTACGTGTAATGCCAAATCTTTTCCACAAGAGGGCAAACCGAGACAAAGTCAAAAAGAAAGTCTAACAAGAAAATTAGTTTGCTTATCAATATTTATATTCAGAATAAAGACTCACTACACAGTTTATTTAATATATCTCCAATTATGAAACTTATCATCATATTGTAATTAATGATGAATGACAAAGGTAGCAGCAACACTATGAAACTTTTCTCATGAACCTTGAAGGGGGAAAAAAGAGGTTAATTTCCATAAAGGAAGAAGGTTGTGTGCATGAATTATCTACGTGGCGTACTTTATCCTGTCCTATTCTGGCCTTCAGCTGTCGGCACTCGTGCTGCAGTGCGGCAATCTCCTTGTCTTTGGAGAGGAGTGTGTCTGCGTGCTGTGCCAGGTCTCGTGCCCGCTGCCTAGCAAACGCTCTCTTATACTGCTCTACAGCACCGGGCTTCATGGGGATAGGGGCATTCACCTGCATGGAAAAGCAGACAGAAAGACAGAAATTAACACACATCAACATCATGGTGATTTTATTGGCATTTCATATTACTATCAAATATGTCCCTAGCGTCCTTCATTCATTCATTGTCTGCCGCTTATCCGAACTACACTCGGGTCACGGGGAGCCTGTGCCTATCTCAGGCGTCATAGGGCATCAAGGCAGGATACACCCTGGACGGAGTGCCAACCCATCGCAGGGCACACACACTCACTCTCATTCACTCAGTCCCTAGCGTCCTGTCAATTGAAATCCTAAGACTAAGAATAGAATAATAGAGTTAAACAGCTACTTTTATTTATGGAACTAGCATTTATGAGCATGAAAAACCCCTTCTCCTGACATTTAAAGGATTAAATTTTGTAGATCAAGCTTATCTTACTGACCTGCTGAAGCAGTACTGATCATTTTGAGAACTTGGCTCATCTAAGGTAGGCCTTCTGGGGTAGCTTAGTGAGCTACTGATCAGAAGGTTGTGAGTTTGAATCCCAGGTCCAACAAACTGTCACTGCTGGGCCCCTGAGCAAGGCCCTTAACCCTTAATTGCTCAGTTAAATGAGATAAATTGTAGGTCAGTCTGAATAAGGGCGTCCGCAAAATGTAAATTGTAAATGTAAATGGCGTCATTGGGCATCAAGGCAGGATGCACCCTGGACGGAGTGCCAACCCATCACAGGGCACACACACACTCTCATTCACTCACGCAATCACACACTATGGACAATTTAGAGATGCCAATCAACCTACAAAGCATGTCTTTGGACCGGGGGAGGAAACCTGAGTACCCGGAGGAAACCCCCGAGGCACGGGGAGAACATGCAAACTCCACACACACATGGCGGAGGCGGGAATCGAACCCCCAACCCTGGAGGTGTGAGGCAAACGTGCTAACCACCAAGCCACCAAACCACCGTGAACCCTCCCCAACCTAGATAAAATATAGCTAAATAATTCTATTTTAAAATTCTATATTAAAATTCTAAAAAAATTTATTCTTACACATTAAAATGTTAAAAGACATAAAAAACTAAAACAGACAGCTTAGAGTTGAACAAATGAACCGATGAGGGAGACGTAAAAAGCTGCAAAGAAAGAAACTGACTACTTCAACTAATACGGCTAAGTAAATACTTCCACCTATTGTTTAAATTTAATCTAAGTGCTTTAGGTATGTTAGAGGTAAAATAGAGGTTCTTATCAACCAAAAAGTGGAAAGAAAAGGCATACATGACATGTAAAACAGTCCAACAGCTCTACACAAGAAAAAAACAAAACAGTAATGGTTCATTGCAGGATTTAGCTGAGTAATGCTAATTATGAGACTTAGTGCTAAAAACACATACACAAGTCTCTAACAAAGACTAAGTCAGTCAAAGTCTAAACAAAACACATATGCTTAATACAATACAAACACAAAGTCAAGGGAATTTAAAGTTAGAATAAAACAGCCAGACATATTGTATACAAACTATGTAAATGTAGTAAGCTTTAGTAGGAGGAGTAGCTTGTTTACTTCAACATAATATGCTAGCTTAGCTCAATGCAGCCACCCTGATCCTCAATAGCAGGTTGTACAATACAAATCTTGCATTTAATTAATTTAAAAATAGATAATACATTATTTACAGTATGTTTTGATCTGTTAACACTGTTAATAAACATGATTTATGTGAAGAATTTATATTAGCGAGCTAGCTAAACATATACACATACACAAATACAACTGTCGACCGTTGCACTATATGCAATGAATTCTCACAGAACTATACAACAATGTAAGCTTAGATTATTAAGATTATTAATGTATAATCTAATAAAAATTTTAAGTTTTTAAAAAAAAATTATATTCTTAGTAGGGAGGCACGGTGGCTTAGTGGTTAGCACGTTTGCCTCACACCTCCAGGGTTGGGGGTTCGATTCCCGCCTCCACCGTGTGTGTGGAGTTTGCATGTTCTCCCTGTGCCTCGGGGTTTCCTCCCCCAATCCAAAGACATGCATGGTAGGTTGATTGGCATCTCTAAATTGTCTGTAGTGTGTGAATGGGTGTATCCTGCCTTGATGCCTGAGATAGGCACAGGCTCCCCGTGACCCAAGTGTAGTTCGGATAAGTGGCAGACAATGAATGAATGAATATTCTTAGTAGCAAACCAAATACACATCACCACAGCTATCTCACATGACTCACATATAGACAGATAAGGAATGCCAGATTCTACTTGCAATTGATTTAATTTCAGTTGAAAGGGTTTCTAAAAATTTTAACCCCCTACTTTGTGTTATTGGAAGTGTGTATTTGAAATAGACACATGGAAGGGTGCGAGTGTAACAGGTGCTGTGTAATAATAGGCCACCGATCTGTACGGCCACCAGAGAGCAGACAGGTGGCCATTCAGGACAGAAGGCCTTTTGGAATAGGGTTACCACACCACATCACACACACACACACACACACACACACACACACACACACACACACACACACACATAGACATAGAGCAGGTCACGGTCACCCCTTTCTCCTGTACCTGTCTCTGTCTTTCATCCCATCTCTCTCCTTTCAGACACACACACACACACACGCACACACACACACAGCCCATGGAGGTCGAGGCGCAGTGAAAGCTGGTCAGGATATTAGACAGGAACCTAATATCTAATATCAGGAGCTTGACAATGAATCAATTAGACATGAGCAATATATTATAATGATATCGCAATTATCACATGTACACATAAAGGCAGCTGCATTTGTGAATTTTTCAATTTTAAAAATTAGTTTCAAGTCTGTAATGCTCTACTAGGATCAAGTAATGTTTTCTCTGAATACCAAACATGATAAACATGTATATTCCCCCTAAGAATCCCACTCAAATTGTGGTTTTGCCAGCTGTCTTTTTGTCAAAGCTGTGCTTTGCCTGGATGATGTGTGATCACTGCTGATGATGGATCACAAACATGTCAGTGAAGTGGGTGTAAACATATCTGCCTAACTAGAGAGCAACTCTATTTAAACCATTAAGGTTTCATTTTTGGCATCCAAATCAGATTATTTAATATTAAGAAAGATACAAAGCTCAACCATCAGTGCACCATCAGTGGTTGTATGAAAAATACACAGCATGGTACCACTGACAGGGCAGTGGTACCTCAGTGAGTAAGGTGTTGGACTGATCAGAAGGTTGTGAGTTCGAAGCCCAGGTCCACCAATCTGCCACTGCTGCATCCCTAAGCAAGACCCTTAACCCTTAATTACTCAGTTGTATAAAAATGAGATCTGGATAAGGGCATCTGCCAAATGCTGTAAATGTATGAAGAGATTATGTTACACTGGAGCCTCACCTCATCATTCTGTTCTGTGTATTTCTCTTACAACCGCTGTTGGTGCTGTTGAGCTTGGTTTCTTTCTTAACAGGAAATAATCTGGATTTGGAAGCCTTTCTAGGAAACCTTTCTAGTTTGAGGTTTAATAGTGAGCTAGCTCGTTTAAACCAAATGACCCTGAGCCCTTAGTTTCCCATGAAATAGCATCCCATGTGGAATAACAGCTAATATTCACACACAACCTTTACTTAGTCTGTAATATCCAATGCCTCTATAAACTAGCAATTATTAATAATCTGTGCTTTTGGTTGTAATTTGGAAAGACAAGTGACTTTCAGACGTGTTATAGTCCCGTTCATTAAAGAACACAAGACTGAGAAGCGGCAGTCTCTGCTCAGCTGGGAGCGCTTGTGCTGAAAAACAGATCAATGGCCAGATGTCAGTCTCTCGGAATAAAAGAGAACATAAAGAAGAGCGCTGGGGTTTGAAGTGTTGTGCAACTTTATGCAATTTTCTGTGCTTAAAAGTGTTTCAAGCGTCCTAGATCTTTGCATTCTTGCAGCATTTCATTACAACCCCATTCCATCACACGCTGCTCTTGTGCTCAGTCTTAATTATTCGGTTAATCAGGTTCATTAGTTTGTGGTTGGGAATAAAAAAAAAAGAAAAAAAAAAGAAAAGTGCATTTAATAATCCCTTCTGAAAACGAGCAATCTGGATGTCACCACAATAAATAACTACATGCCTGTAAGATCAGGAAAAGTTCAGCATGGTACTGTCCCAATTCATGGTGTGGCTACTATTTTCGGATACTACTATCCACAACTGTAACATACAACATTAGATGCCCGCTTAAGTAAGATTTATAATTTTATATATTTGCTTTAATCTAAACATGGTGTATTTCCTTTGTATGAAATGAGTTCTAGGACAGTGGCCTTGGAGTAATAGTACAAGCAGGCATGTGTGTGTGTGTGTGTGTGTGTGTGTGTGTGTGTGTCTGTGTACCACTTTAAGATTAGCCTCCTGCAGTTTGTGTGCCCTCTCCTCCAGACGCTTAGCGATGATGGCCAACTCGGCATTTTTCCTCCTCAGCCTCTTTACCTTGTCCTCCGTCTCAGGACAACTGCTTTTACGCTAAGATTGAGGGATAAAGAGAAAGAGAGAGAGAAAGAGATAGAGAAGACACAGACAGAACAAAACAATCACACCGTTGCAGGAGACACGGGCTGAGAAATAGTCAGTTATTTATTTCACTCAGTTGGATAAACATTAATTCTGACGTTGAAAAGGCTCTGAGATCAGCAGACTCTTACCAGGAGGCTGTTCTCCTCTCGGAGTGTGGACACGGTCTTCTCCAGATCCTCCAGCGCTCTCAGCAGCTCTGAGTTCTGACGAACTAGACAGTCGTAATCTGTGCCGTTCTGCACGAGAGAAAAAAAACAAGATCAAAATACAAATATTTATGTCTTTTTATGCACTGCTGAAAAATCTTATATTAGGTTCATTACTTTTTTTTTTTTAACAATGGTTTAACGGAACATGGGGATAAAGTCTTTCAAAGTAGGAACACACACACACACACACACACACACACACACACACACACAGTTTGACCATGCAGAAAGTAACTTTCCCCTCATCACTTATTACAATTATAATTTGTAAGACTTCTTACAATTTTACACCAGTTCGTTCCCCACTTTTCTTTCCGTTTTATTTGTTCTAATTGACCATTGGTAAGGTTTCCAAGATTTAAATCAATGAACTGGACTCTTATCACACTTCTGCTTCCAGAATCATGGTGTGTATGCATCTGTGTGTGTACATGTTCATGTGTATATTTGCCAGGGCCAGCTGGAGCAGAGGGATCTCCCTGCCCTCTAGTCCCCACTGGGCAACAGAATGGACAATAAACTTACACAGATATACAGACACACTTAATTAGAGCTCTGCAGCCAAAATAGGACTTTTAGGAGAAATTTCAGTTCTAATACAATTCTAATGCAATTCTTTGTGATATTTACATGATCACAGGCAAAAAAAAAATTTTAAAAAAAATCAGATTATACTTTAGAGCTTTTAGGTCTGAGCTAAAGATAACAATTTTAGCCCGTGTAACTGTTTAAATATTTTTAGCTGAATTTCCATTCTTACATTTATTTTCAATTTCACTGTCTCAACTTTTTTTTAATTAAAAGTGACCAAAATGTGTGTGCTAAAAGTAATACTGCTGTGCCAATTTTAACACGTTTCTAAAAAACCAGAAACTCATCAGGTTTGTACTGTTCATATGTTTGATAGTCTGAGTAAAACCAAATAAACCAAGAAACAAATAAATAAAAATAAATAAATAAATAAAAATCCAGATTGTAATGCAAAGTCGGTCCTTGTAGTAAGACGAGATTACAAGTACAAGATGGGAAGTAGAAGTAAATCCAAAGCAAAATATCTTTTACAATTTCCAAAACCGTATTTCATGCTATATACCTTTTTATATGCAAAATTTGACATTTTGAAAAGTAAAAAAAAGCATTGCCTGAACATTTCCCAGTCTGCTTTTCTGCTACATTTGTAAAGAGTAAATATTTGAGTTACTGTATCCTTCCTATCAGCTCAAACCAGTCTGCTCCTTCTCCTGTGACCTTAAAACTGCTTCTCACTAGTTGTTTTTTTGTTTTTCGCACCATCCTGTATAAACGTTAGAGACTACTGTCTAGTGAAAACCCATCCATCCATCCATTGTCTTCCACTTATCCGGGGCCGGGTCACGGGGGCAGCAGTCTAATCAGGGATGCCCAGACTTTCCTCTCCCTAGACACTTCTTCAAGCTCTTCCAGGGGGATTCCGAGGCGTTCCCGGGTCAGCCGAGAGACATAGTCCCTCCAGCGTGTCCTGGGTCTTCCCCGGGGTCTCCTTCCGGTAAGGCGTGCCCAGAACACCTCCCCAGGGAGATGTCCAGGAGGCATCCGAAACAGATGCCTGAGCCAGTTTTCTAGTCAAAACCTTTATGAAATATTCAAACCAACCAACAACCATACCACTTTCCAAGATCGCTTTTTAAATATATTCTGATGTTTGATGTGAAGATTAATTGAAGCTCTTGACTTGTATCTGCATGATTTGATGCATTGGACTACTGACACATGATTGGCTGATTTTGATTACTAAATTCATGAATGCACAGGTGCACAGGTGTTCCTATTAAAGTGGACAGTGTATGGTGGAGTGTATGTTATAATGTGAGCTTATATAATAGTGATTTCGAAGGAGATTTGGGACTCAGTATAACTGTATTAGAGGATAAGATTTGGGGAAATAACTAGAAAACATTACATCTAAAAAAAAATTCTATTCCTCTCGCATGTTCCAAACAGATCCCATTTTCAGCATCGTTTACGTGATATGGAAACCACTATTAATGTTCACTCAGTCTGTTGCATTGTATAATTATAGCCTCGTTAATATCTGCCTGCATGTGAATAATAAACCGTCTACGCAATTAAAGGTTGAATGCTTTTTTTTTTTTTTTAAAGCATCTACTTATTTGGAACAGACTGCGGTATCTCTCTTCCTCACAGTAAGCCAAATCAAGAGCCGTATCAGAAACCCAAATTAATTAAACACACTGAAAAGTCCTTGATCATGTGCCCACAACGCCAGACTTGTGCTTGTGATAGCCATTGTGTCTGGTCTAGAGGTCATTAGAAACCCTAACATCTGCCTCTTTTAGTCTAATGATCAACCAACAGCCATGCTGCCTATTAAACCAGTAGCCAAAGGATAATAAAAAATAAAAAAAAAAGCTAAGCTCAATCCTCACAAGCCACAAAGCCTGCCAAGGTGGAGGATGGCAATGTAGATGGAGATGAGACAGGCAGCGTCATGCCAGCATCAGACACAACCTGGCTTGAACACCGCTGTGCAATCAAGATCAACCTCCAGTGCTCACTTTTCCTGTATGATTAGTGTGATTACGACTACATGAAGCTGCACAATTAGACAAATTTGGTAAACATAGTTATTTATCATACTGTAGCTGTGTCTCTTTTAGCTAGCAACCTGTCTGGATTTACATGAATCCATCCTGGTTTAAAGATTTATAATGAATATACTGTAAACAATAATTACAGTATATATTATATTGTAACACTTCTGTACGTTGGTTGCTCTGGAAAAGGATATACATTATTCTATTCTATTCTGTTCTATATAAAAGAGTCGTTTGGTGTCGACTTTACAATAACAACATGAAGTTTTTGAATTATTTCAGTTCTGTTGCCAGATTTATGACTTACTGCCATGAGCCAATATTTTTCCGTTTGAGATCAAAGTTGTACAAGACAAATAGATCAGCTGGAGGATTTTATTCAACGCAAACATTCATTCATTGTCTACCGCTTATCCGAACTATTCTCGGGTCACGGGGAGCCTGTGCCTATCTCAGGCATCATTGGGCATCAAGACAGGATACACCCTGGACAGAGTGCCAACCCATTGCAGGGCACACACACACTACAGACAATTTTCTCCCCAAGGCACGGGGAGAACATGCAAACTCCACACACACATGGCGGAGGCGGGAATCGAACCCCCAACCCTGGAGGTGTGAGGCAAACGCGCTAACCACCAAACCACCGTGCCCCATCAACGCAAACATTAAATGAATAATCTGTGTAAAGCGTATTAGGTTCCACATGCATACTGAACAGTACACTCGAGGGCTTTTGACACCGAGGGTTGCGTGTTTCTAAAAAAAAACACGCATGGTAATGACGCTGGTAATTTCGAAGCAGGGTTAGCACCACTTTTTACCTGGGGTGAGGGAATCCAGCTCTGAGGCAGGGTTAGGACTGCTTTTACATTGTTAACCTTGCATTGTGTTTCCAAATACACTACCGCTCAAAAGTTTGGGATCACTTGCATATTTCAGCTTGATTTCAGCTACGGAGTTAGACTCCATCAGCCAAACCATCTTGTGGGAGATGCTCCAGGAAGCATGGGGTGAAATCTCATCAGATTATCTTGAAAAATTGACAGCTAGAATGCCCAGGCTGTAATTGCTGCAAAAGGTGGTTTTTCTGATGAAGGCAAAGTTTGAAGAAATTCACCATTTCCATCAAAATCATTATTTCTAACTCTGACATGTCAGCATGTCCTGTTCTTTTGCTATATTTTCTATTCAGACTAATTTCGTGGGTGTTTCCTTTGGAAAACAATAAAATCTTTGAGTGATCCCAAACTTTTGAGCGGTAGTGTATATACAGTGTGATGTTAGAATGCTTAGCAAGAGACACCTAATCAGAAATCAAACAGTGTTTGCCTCATATCAGGTGAACACCAGGACGTAGCAATGCTTTACAAAAATGGCTCGGTAGCATCAAGCGTCAAAATGCTTAAAATCAGGGTTATTGTTAGGGTTAAGTTTGTGGTTAAGGGGTTAGGGGTTAGCGAGAGGGAAATATGCGACACGAAAAAATCTGCGGGTGTTGGATATCAACGCTCATCTGGTCAACTATGAGACAAAGTTAAAAAAGGCCATAAAAGTTTAGACTTGGTTAGCAAAACTTGGTTGCTGAATGGAAGACCTGTTCCTTTTTATCCTCACTGAAGTGAAAGCGTGGGACAAGCATCCATGTGCTGTACTGATCCAGTCATTTTGTTAACACGACAAATATGCAAATAAGAACATTACACCAGGATCAAGTCTATTTTACTTTCAGGAAGTCTTTTGGATTTTTCCATACTTTTTTATTTCGACACATTCCAGACCAGTAACACAATCTCAAACTAGAGTCATCTTTATCATCATTAAAAAATGATATGCAGACAATTTAAATATGTACAGACAAAACACTTTAAGTCCAAGGTGATATTGTTTTAAGGATACATTTTTAAAAAAATTATTCATAATTTAAAGGCTACTACAGTTATTGAGGTTTGAATTCATTAAGGTCAATCAATATAAGTGTCCAGTCAAACACATATATAATTCTAAGAACTCAATTATAAATATACACCGATCAGGCAAAACATTATAACTAATATTGTGTTGGTCCACCTTTTGCTGCCAAAAGAATACTTACAGGACTTAAAGAACTTAAAACATACCTTTGATAGATACTGACCACTGCAGACCGGGAAAACCTCACAAGAGCTGCAGTTTTGGAGATGCTCTGATCCAGTGGTCTAGCCATAACAATTTGGCCCTTGTCAAACTCGCTCAAATCCTTACGCTTGCCCATTTTTCCTGCTTCTAACACATCAACTATAAGGACAAAATGTTCACTTGTTGCCTAATATATCCCACCCACTAACAGGTGCCATGATGAGGAGATAATCAGTGTTACTCACTTCACCTGTCACTGCTCATAATGTTATGCCTGATCGGTGTAACTTCCATAACGGTAGACTTTAATTTCCACCACTGTAACTTTCCATCCATCCATCCATTCATTTTCTATAGCGTTTATCCTACACAGGGTCACAGGGGACCTAGAGTCTATTCTAGGGGACTCAGGGAACAAAGCAAGGGACACCATGGACAGGGATCCAACCCATCACAGGGCACAACCACATACATTACAGACAATTTAGAGCTCCCAATCAGCCTACAACACAGGAGGAGGAAACTGAAATACCCATAGGAAATCCCTGAAGCACCGGGAGAACATGTGAGCTCCGTGAACACATGGCAGAGACTGGAATCGAACCCCCAACCCCGGAGGTGTGAGACAAACATGCTAACCACTAACCCACCATGACAAAGATACAGCTCTGTAAATAAAGCGTTAATGAACCACCATTTAGAGCCACAAACCTTTCCTCTCAGGGCTCTGTTTTGGACACTTGGGAAATCTATTTAACAACACACTGTGTCTTGGCTACGGCATGGAGTTTGACACAGTCGATGATGAGTGTAATATATAATCCAGAAAACCATCATGCTGCTCATACAGTAATCACAAGAAGCTGGAGAAAATGTAAATAACATGTAAACAACCCATATTACTCACTCCGCCCTGAAAGTTCTTTGTTCCTTTAAAAGGCTTTGCTTTTAGTATATTCAGAGTAATCGTGTGTCCGATACGATGACTGAGAAGAAAACAAATCTGTATTTGCGGGCTAATCCGTACAAGGACGAAAGGGCGTTGTGTAGTTTGGAGCAGCGGGGAAAAAAAGATGAGGAATGATGAAGCTGTCTGCATGTGGAGCCTGTTCATTTGCATATTCCATTACACACAGATTTAATTTGGTTGATACCCAGACCTTAAACATTAAGGTTTTAGGAAACACACACACACACACACACACACACACACACACACACACACACACACACACATACAGTGTAGTGTAGTGTTCATTTAATGGAAAATTCAACTTGTCCATAACCTCGAGAATGATTTCTTGTTAAACAGAACTAATTTTTTTTAAACTGATAAATTTGTTATTTGATTTTACAGATAGAAAAAAGGCCATTCCTGCAAAAGACACAACACACACACACACACACACACACACACACACACACACACACACACACACACACCCCCCCTCAATTACAGCCTGGCTGTCATTAATCCCTCTGAATGCTCAGCACACAGCTTCTTAATGACTCAGGAGGGGAAACACATTTTGTCCTTCAGCTCTCAGGGGGGCCATCAGTCACAGACAACACTAACACCCTGCCTCCAGCAACACACACACACACACACACACACACACGGCTATAAAACTTGCGCTATTCTAAAGAAATATGTCTCTCCCAAGACCGGCATCTTCACCTGCTCTACCCATTCCCTACAATTCACACTCACACACTCACACACTTGATATCCTCTATATCACTGTCCCCTGAGTTTCAAAATGATGGAAGAATTTTCAAACATATATAATCGAATTCTACTATGTATTCTGTGTTGAAATACGCTTGCATCCCTGGTCACATTTATTTCACTCTAACAGCGTGGTTCAGACAGCATAGTTCAACTACAAGGCCGTTTCTATAGCAACCGCTCGCTTGCTTGAATAGTGGACACGATGTGTAATCTTACACCTAATAATAATTACTGTGTTCATGTTAACTTAACATCATCGTTTTGGCCTTCAGGGCATTTAAGCTAGAGACCATGTTTGTCTTGTGTTAGCAACAATCTACTCAGCTGCTGTTTTTGCACACCACATAACTGCCATAGGTTTACAAAAACCCTCTTG
This sequence comes from Hemibagrus guttatus, assembly GCA_033459395.1. Taxonomy (NCBI): domain Eukaryota; kingdom Metazoa; phylum Chordata; class Actinopteri; order Siluriformes; family Bagridae; genus Hemibagrus; species Hemibagrus guttatus. The sequence continues at coordinate 11,244,014 of JAUCMX010000027.1, forward strand.
TTACAATCCACTTATTTTTGCACAGTGTACTGAATAATGTACAGAATAATGTCTTCTATCTATCTATCTATCTATCTATCTATCTATCTATCTATCTATCTATCTATCTATCTATCTATCTGTGTCTGTCTCACTCTCTTTATCTGTCTGTCTGTCTCTCTCTGCCTGTCTCTCTCTATTTGTCTGCCTGTCTGTCTCTCTCTGACTGCCTGTCTGTCTATCTGCCTATCTGTCTCGCTCTCTTTCTATCTGTCCGTCTCCCTCTCTATCTGTCTGTCTCTCTCTCTCTCTCTCTGCCTGTCTCCCTCTCTATCTGTCTGTCTGTCTATCTCTCTATCTGCCTGCCTGTCTCTCTCTCCATCTACCTGTCTGTTTGTCTGTCTGTCTCTCTCACTCTATCTATCTGTCTGTCTCTCTCTCCATCTACCTGTCTGTCTCTCTCTCTGTCTGTCTCTATATCTGCCTATCAGTATCTCTCTGCCTATCTATCTATCTATCTATCTATCTATCTATCTATCTATCTATCTATCTATCTATCTATCTATCTATCTATCTATATGTGTCTGTCTCACTCTCTTTATCTGTCTGTCTGTCTCTCTCTGCCTGTCTCTCTCTGACTGCCTGTCTGTCTATCTGCCTATCTGTCTTGCTCTCTTTCTATCTGTCTGTCTCCCTCTCTATCTGTCTGTCTCTCTCTCTCTATCTGCCTGTCTCCCTCTCTATCTGTCTGTCTGTCTGTCTATCTCTCTATCTGCCTGCCTGTCTCTCTCTCCATCTGCCTGTCTGTGTGTCTCTCTCTCTCTATCTATCTGCCTGCCTGCCTGTCTCTCTCTCGATCTATCTATCTATTAGAGATTATGTGATTTTAGAAATTAACCCAAAACCAAGCAAACCATACAGTACTCTGAAGAGTTCACAATTTTTTTAAATTTGCGATTTTCTGGGCCGAGACACATCACGTGACATCATCACAGCACACATTTGACCAAAGCCTTTTTCTATTCACGTGTGTAGAACATGACTACAGCTCTCCTACAAAGTAATTTCACGTGTCTTCACTGGTAGGAGTTTAAAAGAAGAATCCTGTGCTTGCATTTTCACCAATTCAAGTATTTTTACACAAAAAAAAAAAGCACTCAGCAAGTTACAAAAAAAACCTCCTGGAGGGAATGAATATGTTGGTCATAATTCGAGCGTCGCACTTCCTAACACTCTCCTACGTCTCTTCTAAACACACTCTTAATTCATATTCAAATGGAACTGGTGTGTACCCATGTGTTGTTAATAGCTCTTACAGGGCTCTATTCAGTCCACACACTCTCTCTCTCTCTCACACACGCACACACACACACACTGCTCATGCTACTTACACAAAGAACAACATGAGAGGAAGAAAAGATTAGTGTGTAACAGTAAGGAAAAGTGGGACCGGATCATTTCCTGGTCAGTGTGTGTTCAATCCCATCACTCACGCTCGCTCTCTCTCTCTCTCTCTCTCTCTCTCTCTCTTCCCCATCCTTCTTTCCCTTCAGTCCGCGCTATCTCTCCTTTCAGAACAGACACAAGCAGAGATAATTGAAGCTAGAGCTGTGGCTCTAAACACACACATCAACGGTTCCCATGACGATGCTGTATATTATGGCGCATCCTGTCGTGCGAAAGCCCAGGCCGAGAAAGAGCAGAGCGTTAGTTAAATCACATTTTCTAATATTTTGCTAATAGAGTGCGGATGGATGTGCACATTTGCACACACACTCACTCACACACACGCGCATGCTAAGAGAGAAAATAACAGCGATTGCAATCAAAGAGGTCCTATGGGATGCAAATCAACACAACAGTCACAGCTGGAGGTTTCTTCACATAGGAAGAAAGACTGTCCTATTAGGCGTGAGCTGTTTTGATCTCAGGATGCCAAAGTTTTCTCAAAATTCTGGAAAATAGAAACACAGTTTCCGTGCTGTTAATGAGACACAAAACCACAGGATGAATATCTTTATGAAAGGATGAGACCTCCCTCTCTCTTCTCGTTCTGACTGTAAATGACACGATAATTACAAATACACCAGCTCTGTTTGTGTAAAGGATTTAGATTTTTTTTTACATTGACTGGCTTCTTGCACGTGAAAGCAGGAGATTGCGGTGTCTCTTTGTAGTCAACAACAGTGAAGGGAATCCTCTGAAGATTCTTGATCCTGTCACTCGTAGCTGCAGAGACACAGGTCACTGAGTACTGAGATTTCAGCAGTATAGAGAATGTGTGTGTGTGTGTGTGTGTGTGTGTGTGAGAGACATAGATGACATGTTGACTGTCACTCTTAAAAGCACCAGAACCCCTTATCCACTGAAGTATTAACAAAGACCCTGAACAGAGACCCTGACAATCTCTGTCTCTCTCGCACACACACACACACACACACACACACACACAAAATCACAGAAAAATCATTTTCTTCTTTCCCTTTAGCCCTTGCCTGCTTTTGTATCCTCTCATTCCTGGTCATTGTTTATTCTTAACTTTTTCTTATTTTCTTCCTTCTTTTAACTTTAGTCCTTACTTTAATATTCTCTTTCTTTTCTATTGTTTCATTCGTTCAGTTTTTTCTATCTTCAATCAATCCTGTACTTTTTTCCTTTTCCTTCATTACTTTCATGTCTTCCTTCTTTTCTTTTCCTTCTTTCCTTTTCCTTCCTTCCCTTTCCCTCCTTCCTTCCTTCCCTTTCCCTTTCCTTCCTTCCCTTCCTTCTTCCTTCCTCCCTCCCCCCCTTTCCCCTTCCCTCCCTCCCTCCCTTCCCCCTCCCTCCCTCCCTTCCCCCTCCCTTCCTCCCTCCCTTCCTCCCTCCCTTCCCTCCCTTCCCTCCCTCCCCTCCCTCCCTCCCTCCCTTCCTCCCTCCCTTCCTCCCTCCCTTCCTCCCTCCCTTCCTCCCTCCCTTCCTCCCTCCCTCCCTCCCTTCCTCCCTCCCTCCCTCCCTCCCTTCCTCCCTCCCTCCTCCCTCCCTCCCTTCCTTCCTCCCTCCCTCCCTCCCTCCCTTCCTCCCTCCCTCCCTCCCTCCCTTCCTCCCTCCCTCCCTCCCTCCCTCCCTCCCTCCCTCCCTCCCTCCCCTCCCTCCCTCCCTCCCTCCCTCCCTCCCTCCCTTCCTCCCTCCCTCCCTCCTCCCTCCCTCCCTCCCTCCTCCCTCCCTCCCTTCCTCCCTCCCTCCCTTCCTCCCTCCCTCCCTTCCTTCCTCCCTCCCTCCCTTCCTCCCTCCCTTCCTTCCTTCCTCCCTCCCTCCCTTCCTCCCTCCCTTCCTTCCTTCCTCCCTCCCTTCCTTCCTTCCTTCCTCCCTCCCTTCCTTCCTTCATTCCTTCCTTCCTTCCTCCCATCCCCTTACACACCATCAGCCTTCAGGCATTTTCCCTTCCTCTTACTTTCTTTCATTCCATATCTCCCTCCCTTCCTTCTTGCCCTCTATCCATCCACTCATACCTCTTTCCCCCTATTGCTTTCCTTTACCTGTTTTATGGTTTGTTTGTTTTCCTTTTTCATTCTTTTTCTTTTATGCATTTCATTCTTTCATGTCATAAAGCTATACCTTCTTTCCCTCTGACAAGTCATCCAGACTCCCAGAAGTGAGAACAGGACAAACAGCTCAGGCATTTAAACCAGAGATGAAGAGACGACAAAAAAGATAAACAAGTAAAAGAAAGAGGAGAGTGTGTGTGTGTGTGTGTGTGTGTGTGTGTGTTTCAGAGTGAGTGTGTGTGTGGGGACGAGGGGTCGAGACAAGTGGATCTTCCCATAGCACCTGCAAATCCACTCTGCATCCATTTTTAATGTGCTGTCTGAAAAGTGCTGAAGCTAACACACGCTGTCTGGGTCATTATTTATTACAGTGCATATGGAAAGCCTCATGAAGATGGAGTTACTGCTGAACAACATACAAATAAATCCATATGGCACTAATTGTTACTAATGAGCCTTAGGATGAAATGTATAGGTGGAAGAGCCGATTAAAAAAGGAGTAAAGGAATAGGAGAAATGGAAGACGTCTATAAAACAAAACAAGAGAAACACTAATAAAAACGAACAGCAGCAAAAGAAAAAAGTAATTTTCACAACAAAAACTTTTGCAACAAAAAAAACATATAACTCTTAATAATAATATAATAATAATATATATATAAAACCTTCAACAATTTACATTGAAATTAAAACTTTTTTTTTTACATTTTCTAAACATTTGATTTAAATATACTATACTATAATATAAATAAATCTAAGCTGTCTCTCTCTCTCTCTGTCTATCTATCTATCTGCCTGTCTGTGTGTCTGTCTATCTCTCTGCCTGTTTGTGTGTCTGTCTGTCTATCTATCTATCTGTCTATCTGTCTATCCGTCTGTCTGTCTGTCTATCAATCTATTTGTATTTAAGCATGTGAAGATTTAATTTTGGAACATCTTTGTTGTTTAACTCACTTTTAACTAAACAGACAATGAAATAAAAAATAAAAAAATCCAACATGGGCATGTCAATTTTCATTCATTCATTGTCTACCGCTTATCCGATCTATACTCGGGTCACGGGGAGCCTGTGCCTATCTCAGGCGTCATTGGGCATCAAGGCAGGATACACCCTGGACAGAGTGCCAACCCATCGCAGGGTACACACACACACACACACTCTCATTCACTCACGCAATCACACACTACGGACAATTTAGAGAGGGCATGTCAATTTTATCAAAGATAATTTAAGGAACCAATACTACTACTACTACTACTACTACTACTACTACTACTAATAATAATAATAATAATAATATGTCTGTTTACTGTCACTAATTATTGTATTGGGGCAAATCCAATAGAATATAAATTACAGAAAGACAGGTCAGTTTATGGAGCTTGAATAACTCAATAATGACTCTTAAAAACAACAACACTGGGGTTGAGGAACATCACAGCTGGCTGCTTTGTTGTCTGAAAGTTGCTGCCAATTCAGCAAAACCAGAAGCATGGGGCAGTAAATCAAAAGTGATCAGAGCAAGGTTCAAGGGCTGGGACAGGAAAGAGGAGAGGAACAATAGTAGCATTCAAAGTGAAATAAAAGTGAAATAAAAAAACCCCCACAAATACAGAATATTCTCACACTGTAAAAAAAAAAAAAAAAAGCAAAGCAGAAATAAAAAAAAGAGTTCCTTATAGATCTTTTGGTTTGCTGTAGATTAAGGCACAGATCCAGTGGGGGGCATTTGTCAGACCTTTATTTCAGACATGCAGTAAAAAAAAAAAAATTCTCCACACATCAGCAATTTCACTCCGTCTGTAGACGGTGAACCCCAGATGGTGATCTCCTCAGGTTGGGCTGTCTGGTGAGGCGAAGTGTCACTGTGATATCAGCCTTTATGAGAATCCTGTTTTATTGTGTTCTATCAAAAAAAGCACCGTAAACTGTGTACTATTTGTATTAATTAATAATATTGATTGAAATAATCCAGTGTTTATTCATGCTGCATTAAATCTTTACCAAAAAAAAAAAAAAGTAAATATAAATAAATGTTAATGTACTATATTTTGTGTGGGTGTGTGGGTTGGTGTGGGGGTTGATTTAACTACTGTTTATATACAGTATCCATCCATCTCCCAACCCCAGAGGTGAGGTGTGAGGCAAACATGCAAACCACTAAGCCACCATACCTCTACGTCCATTCTAATATAGTGCTATACAAAGCACTATGGAATTGAACTGATTGTTTTATTATGATAGAAACATTATACCTGTATATTTTCTTTACCAGAACACCATCCTGTTCACCTTCATCTAAATTCCTGGCCGCGATTAAAGTAGCAGTAGCCGCTCCAGGTGGTCTAGGAGACGTCTTGCAAATGAAAACCGTGAAACATCTGTCCCTTAGCCAGTGAGTGCTCAGAGCCTCCCCCTGATCCATAATAAGAGAGGCATCACACTGAGAATGTTGATGGTTCCTTCTGCGGGACAGTAACCGAGGCGTTCCCTGATTTCATCTTGGCCAGAGGCTACTATATATCGTGTGCGGTCTGTCTTTGTGGATTTGTTCTTGGTTAGCGTTAAGCAGTGATATACCAGTACCAGTCATGTAACCAATCTCCTTGCTTCCTTCCTTCCTTCCTCCCTCTCTCCCTCCCTACCTTCCTCCCTCTCTCCCTCCCTACCTTCCTTCTCACCATCAGCCTTCAGTCATTTTCCCTTCCTCCTAGTTTCTTTCATTCCATATCTCCCTGCCTTCCTTCTTGCCCTCTGTCGATCCACTCTGGTTTGCCCTGAAACAAGTATAACTGACTCACATGGACATTTGTAGAATTTCGACGGAAGAAGAGAAAGAATAGAAATACTTAAATTATGAAGAACGCTGGTCTGCAATGCTTTACTGGAATCAGGTCTGAGTTACCAGTAGTGACCAAAGCAGGAAATACAGATCCAGCTCCGCTGATGCTATAGCGACGGAAGTGAATTGTATCTTTAAGAAGCAATGGGATCCTCAGCCATGTGCAAATTGCCACACTTTACTTAATGTACTGCTCTAATAAAGACTGATGGATAGCGTTAATTAGGGAATGGACGGATGAGGAGACGGATGCGGAGAGGCTGTGAGGGAAAGCTGAGATGAATGTATTTGTAAATGGGAGAAGGGTGTGTGAGTTCAATACACTTTCCTTACCTAGTTTACACCAGTGACAAATAGGAGGTGAAGGAATTTATAAGAGCTGGATATTGCAGCCACATGCTACAGTACGTCTTATTTTACCCAATCAGGAATGCCAAAAAAAAGAACAAAGAAGCAAAGCTTTCCATTATACCTGACATTCCCCAAGAAATCCCAGATTTCCATTTCCTTAGCTTCCCCGCCGTTCAATCTCCCCTGCTCCTCCCCCTGAGACATCCCGGGGAAGAGGGTGAATTTCATTTTAACTGCATAAATTGGATTCTGGAGGTTTCAGAAGCGACAGAGCTGGGAGGGATTCGATTTCTCACCTGGACGGGATGTTGGCGGGAAGACTAGCCTGAGGCAACACAGCTCAAGACTTTAATAAAGGGATACTCGCCATCTCCAGTGGTGGCCACCCGTCTCATTGTTTTGTTCTTTCCTTTGAATTGATAGGTAAAGCAATCGTATTATTCTTAGCCACATAACTAATTGAACACATAATAAGTCTCGTTGATTAGATAAATCGGGCAGTATTTCAGGCTGGAGTTGGACAGGAAGGAAGATCTCAACAATGATAAATGATAAATGTTAGACAAAGAAGTATGAGTTTCAGTGAAGAGGATTCTGAAATGTATGAGTTTTTGTTGTCTCTGTAAATGAAAAGGCTTTTAATTATATGTCTGAAATCTAGACACTTTTCTCTTCCACACTGACAATGAGCTTCATTTCTTAAAGTGGATATGAAGAGTTTTTTTTCTTTCTGTAAATCATTCCCAGTAATATTTACACATAAAAAGCATATGTAAACTGTATGGCTGCTTACAAAGAACTGACCCAAGCCAAGCATTCCATGTCAAGGGTCCTCACAGGAAGTCGTGCCACCAAGCTTGGGCTAAAAATAGAACAGACCACCCATGCCACGAATCTATTTTCCATTGTCTGTACCACTTATCCGATCTATCCTCGGGTCACGGGGAGTCTGTGCCATGATCTCAGGCGTCTTCGGGCATCAAGGCAGGATACACCATGGACGGAGTGCCAACCCATCGCAGGGCACACACACACTCTCATTCACTCACGCAATCACACACTACGGACAATTTAGAGATGCCAATCAACCTACAATGCATGTCTTTGGACCGGGGGAGGAAACCGGAGCACCCGGAGGAAACCCCCAAGGCACAGGGAGAACATGCAAACTCCACACACACACGGCAGAGGTGGGAATCGAATCCCCAACCCTGGAGGTGTGAGGCAAACGTGCTAACCACCAAGCCACCGTGGCTCCCCTGCCACCAATCTTTCAACAAAAAAAACGCCCAAAAAATCACCTAGCTTTTAAACACATGCCAAAGGCAATGTTGGTATTGTGGTATTGCCCGGACGATCGGGCAACTTAGCCGGTGTTCGGTTCGTATGTATGCCGAAAATGTATAGTGAAACTCACTCACTCACTGTTGAACCTTGATTTATCAGCTTAAAACTGTAGACCTGCTTACTGCAATCTTATACAAGGATTGTGTTGTGATGTTTGCCTATTATTATTTATTTATTCAACCAAACTTGAAAAGAACATCATAAATGAAGACAAACAAGACTAGCTATTCAATTAGGATGAAAGGAATAGCGCCATATAAAAGGAAGACGAGTTAGTGTCATGATGGTAGCTGACATGCTGCAATAGCTGAGCTACATTATTGGAAGACTGATTGCATGCCACGTTTAGGAGGAGCTCTATGGCAGTTTCGTCACCTTTTCATTTGTAAAAGCTTTATATGGAGTTTTGTGGGTGTCACTAAATGCAAATTGGCTGGAATGTGAACAAAGAAAAGCCCAAAACGTTTATAAATCTTGGATAATTTTAGTTCTTTACTAAAACACTGGCAAATGAGGCCAAAATCTTTCAGACCTCAGACACATTTCATAAAAATGAACCTTGTCCTGATTGCAAAAATGGACCTGTTCCTATGACTCCCAAGATTTCTAAATGTCATGTGCTTAGCCTACTAAAAAGTTAAATGAAATCTGTGTTTTCCCTTTCGTTTTAAAATGGTCCTTCCCTCTAATCACTCTGATCAGCAGAGCTTGACATAGGACCATTAAATATTTGAGAAACAAGGCTTGTGTAAAATCCAAACTCTGAATGATTAATTTAGAGAGAAGATGTATTTGTAAAGCCACTGATTAGGCCAGGAATTATTATTGTGGGGAAAAGAGTCAATGTATAATCAGTTGCTACCAATTACAGCAGGAGATCATAGTCTAATATTCTATTAAAGGATCATGATATGAGCTACAGCTGAAAATATCAGAAGCATTTAATTTACGCAAAAGTATATATTATTATAGTATAGTATAATATATTTTTTTTAACAGACCCCATAATTATTTAAATATTCACCTCTACCAAACAGTTGAGAAGTCCCTTCGTGACTCAAAATGTGGGCTACCGAAACATTGCACAGAACATTAAAGGGTTAACTTCATCGTGTCCCATAACAAGAATGCTAGAAGTTCAAAAACTCCTTCATTTCTCTCCGTCTCTAGAGATCAGATATTTTCCTGTATCCAGAATAGGAAACCAGGCCTCCTTTCTCCAAACAGGCCTCGCTTCCTCCCCAGACAATGTGTCCACATCAAAAATAGGGCGTTTTTTTCAACCATCACCTTGCTTCACCGCACATTCCAGTACTGTTTTTAGCATTTCCCCTGCCTTTTATTCATCATTTCTCCTCGCGGGATGGCTTTCTGCTCTGTTAGTTGAGCCTCTTGGTGGCATGAGGGACAAATAACTGTTCAAGAGACTTCAAGACAAGGTACTACCCAGAATCCATTGTTATCTGACACAGTATCTATAATGGACAGGACTCATGAGACATGCAAGAATCCATGGGCAGCAGGTTTAGAATAGAAAGAAAAGAAAGAATGTTTGATAAGCAAGGCAAGGGACAAAACTCAGAAGTTGACAAGACTTTGCCATAAGATATATACAGTAGATAAAAAGCAGTACGCCAAAAGATGTCCGAAAAACAGTAGGTGAGACGTAGCTGGAGTATGGAGCCAGTGCACTCTGCGCTATCCCATAACGCAAAGGGACAGGCATGGAAGAGCTGTCAGAGTCAAAAGCAGTGTAACACAGGTGGACTCTTTTTAAATGTAAGTGCTTAAGGTATTAAACATTGTTCTTCTGAACATTGTTCTTCTGAACTGTTAACGAGTTGAAGGTTTAAACAAGAATGTTGGGTTTTTTTTGTTTTTTTTTATTATGAAATTGTAGGATACATGAACATGGATGTCAACATGGAAGATGTAGTATGTCCAGATTGTATTCATACTACACACATACTGTATACTGATCAGTACATACTCTATCAATGGCCTGAATCAAATGCATTAAGTTCTGAATCAAATGATGCTAATACTGAATCAAATGCAGTAAATCCTGAATCGAATGCAGTTGATACTGAATTGAGTACAGTAAATTCAGAATCGAATGAAGTAGGTACTGAATCAAATGCAGTAAGGTCTGAATTGAATGCAGTAAATTCTGAATCAAATGCAGAAGGTACTGAATCAAATGCATCAAGTTCTGAATCAAATGATGTTGATACTGAATCAAATGCAGTAAGTCCTGAATCGAGTGCAGTACATTCTGTATCGAATACAATGAGTAATGAATTGAATTCTATTCATACTACACACATACTGTATACTGATCAGTACATACTGTATCAATGGTCGAGCACTTGGTACTGAATCAAATGCAGTAGGTACTGAATCACATGCATTAAGTTCTGAATTGAATGCAGTAAGTTCTGAATTGAATGCAGTAGGTACTGAATCAAATGCATTAAGTTCTGAATCAAATTTAGTTGATACTGAATCAAATTTAGTTGATACTGAATTGAATTGTATTCATATTACACACATCCTGTATACTGATCAATACATCCTGTACCAACAGCCAAGCAGTTGGTACTCAATCATATGTGGTAGGTACTGAATTGAAGGCAATATATTATGAACCAAAGGGAGAAAGTTCTGAATCAAATGGAGTAGGAACTGAATCAAATACAGTAAGTTCTGAATTGAATTCAGTTAATACTGAATCAAATGCATTACGTTCTGAATCAAATGATGTTGATACTGAATCAAATCCAGTAAGTTCTGAATTGAATTCAGTACATTCTGAATCAAATGCATTTGATTTGAATTAAATTGTATTCATACTACACACATACTGTATACTGATCAGTGCATAATGCATCAACGGCCTAGCAATTGGTACTGAATCACATGCAGTAGGTACTGAATTAAATGCAGCAAAATCTGAATCAAAAGGAGTAAGTTCTGAATCAAATGGAGTAGGTACTGAATCAAATGCAGTAAGTTCTGAATCGAATGCAGTACATTCTGAATTGAATGCATTTGATACCGAATTGAATTGTATTCATACTACACATATACTGTATATTGATCTGTACATAATGTATCAACAGCCGAGACATTGGTACTAAATCAAAAGCTGTAGGTACTGAATTGATTTCAGTAAATTCTGAATCAAATGAAGTTGGTTCTGAATCAAATGCAGTTGATTATGAGTTGAATGCAGTAAGTTCTGAATCAAATCCAGTAGGTACTGAATCAAATGCATTAATTTCTGAATCAAATGATGGTGATACTGAATCAAATGCATTAAGTTCTGAATTGAATGTCACAGTATGCGATTTCAAACAGAGCCATAAAAAACAGAGTGTAAGCAAGCACTAATTCAGAGCGAACCAACACAGATGAACACAACTGATGATAAAGCCAATGAGAAGGCAGTGGAAGACCAAAACAAACAAAACACTACATTATACTTTAATAACAACAACATTGCATGGCTCCTTGTTATACAACCATCCTCTCGTGCAGCCCATTAGATGGACAGACATACAAGTGCACTTCTGAGCCATGGCTATTGTACCAAGCTCACAATATGGTATTGTCCATTTCTGCCATATTGAACTCCATTCCTATTCTTGCTGGTGTGCCAAGAGAAACAACAGCGACATGTGTGGAGCTAGACGTAATGCAGCTCATTAACTGGTCAAACCCAGTCCAAGATAAAATTGTGCAGAAATTACCACAAGTTGTCATTAGTGTCAAACATCCACCAATTTTAATAGGCATAATTGAAAACAAATGAACTAAGTCAACATACCAATCAGAGAACTCCTTTCTTTCAGGAAAACCGTTATGCAATTGAGAAACACAAAACCAGCTCTTAGTTCAGTCTGTGTTGTGCTGTAGCATGCCATAAACAGTAAAAATACACTAATCAGGGCTAATCTGTGGCTTCATTTCCTATTAAGCTCAACAAGGCTAATCTGTTAAACTAAACGCTGAGCATTGCTCTACTTTCTGCCCTCTCTTCATTTTTCTCCCCCATCCATCAATTTCCTGTCTTGGCTTCTAATTATACACTGGATACCACGAGGAGTCTCCAGCGCTGACTTGTCAAAGTCAGACAAAGTTCGAAACCGCTCATAAAGATTTCAAGCTTGCATTTGATTTGAGGACGAAATGTAAATATACGGCATATCTTATTTCAAAGTAAGCAAAAGCAGTAAATCTGATGACTTGTTGGAATTTACATGCAAGAAAAATGGAATAAGCCTAAAGCCTGCTTACAAAACTGTATTTCTGAGCAGAGAAGAGAGATCAGCTGAACAGGCCTTGAGGTAACCACATGACCTGGTTGGATAAGGAACCATCTATTTGGGGCTTTTCTTATACAAGGTTCAAGATTCTTTTATTGTCACTATACTGAGTACAGCAAAATTAGAGCAGTCCTTGCAGTGCAATTCTTATGTGATGTGGTGCAAACGAGTTAGAAAGAGATGTCTTTGGTTTTATTTAACCTTGTCGAGTGTCAAATTAGTAGGATTTTTTAATTACATGCAATATTCGGTCTATCTATTGGACCCATAGAGATGAACTTTCCAAAAGGCAGAACCCATTAGGTTAAAATTGACTCTACTTATAGATCTATTGGTTTTAGAGTCAGTGAGGTTTGGATTAAACCCAGTCAATTAAAGTGGGCAGAAAAATAGGCCCAAGACGCAATAATAACCGTAACAGCTTTTATAATGGTGGGTGATATGTGATATGCTTCACAAGCCTCACTTTGTAACCCACTGGTCAATAATGGTCTTTACCTTTAAGCAAAATAAAACAGCTGCATTTGTGGCTCTTCTCATGTGTGACTCTAGCTTAGTCTCTGCATTGTGCTGAAACACTTGTGGCGAACGTACGCCCACAAATAACTCCCTGCCATGCCGCTTTTTTACTAAAATAGTCCACACGCAGATCTGGGAAAATAAGCACCAAGGCTCTTTACTGAATCCCAAAGATCTGAATGTCAGCATTTTTTCAACCACTTTCATCTTCCCTTCGAAATCTGGGTCATGAATCTACCCCGCTGCCTGATTAGAAATGGAAATGTATGTAAATGTGTATAATGCTTCCGTTGCTGTAAAATAAACTACGGACACAATTTAAAGGACGGATTGAGAACATTTCCTCTTTATTAAACATCTTATACATGTATAAGTGCAAGCCTGAAAGTTAAAGCTCTCTCTACTGTAAGCACTTCTACAATTAACCTCCTTCGCTTTAACTCTTCAATACAGGTGCGAATAATCAAAATGAAGTGCTCTCAGAGTACTGCATACTAGGACGGAAAATCCCCAGAATATCCGCCGCTTATACGGCAAAGGTAAAAACTTAAAGGAAATGAAAGAGAGGAAGCTTGGCAGCACAGCAGGCATTGATGACAGCAGACGAGAACTGCACGCTCATCTATAAGTCATAAAGTGGATCACTTGAGTGCCGTTTACCTTCTCTCATGTGACTGGTCACGGTGTTACACCTGAAGGCAATGCATTAGTGTGTGTGTTCAGGGAAGGGGTATATAGAAGAGAGCTCACTCAGGTCTTCGAAACATTTCCTCAAATGGACAAGGTTGATTGTCCTCAAATGTCCAATTGATGGACAAGATTGGGTTAAATTAAGGAAGTAGATATGAACACAGAAACTTATGTCTATATAGCTCTCTTTTACACACACACACACACACACACACACACACAGAGCTAGACTTGTTTCCTTTTAATTTGTGATAATAGTGCTGCTGCTGACGATGATGATGATGATGATTATGATAATCAGAAACCAAGTATGCTTCTCACTGTGCATTCAAAAACAAGAAACCAGTCTAAACAGGATCCAAACTTAAGACCTCAGTTCATTTCCCACCAATCTGAGAGAACCTGATACCAAATGCGACCACAACATTATCACGATGCATGAGGAACTCCACTTTTAATGACCAATGAAGTAAAACTGCTCAGATTAACACTGTTTCTTCGTCTGATCGGCTGTTTGCTTGACCAGCTTGCATTTGCTGCAACAACATTACTAGTGCTAATTAACAAAGGAACGCGATTTCATATGAAAAACTACTCAAGGAAAGACAGGATGAGGGCTGATGACAGAAGGCATGTCAAAACAAAAATAACATCATAAGGATATTATAATGTGGGCAAACATTCTGTGGCTTTTTTCAAAGCTTGTGATGCAAATCGCTAAGTTTTTGTGCTTTTTGTGCAGAAAACTATTTGACTTGGTGAAATTTCAAGCAAAGGATTCTACTTTTAAACTCCTACCAGTGAAAACATGTATCTAATTACTTTCTATGCGAGCTGTACTCATGTTCAACACACTGAATCGAAGAGGGCTTTGACTGAATGCGGCCCAAATGTATGAAAAGTCTATGGTACTTCTGAAAAATCTCAAGTTCCTCTGAATATTGTGGAGTTTGCTTGATTTTTCCTTCAAAAAGATAACTATTTGTTCAGATGTGTTATCAATCTGAACATCGCAGCAGTTAACTATAGCACTGAGACTTGACCTGCCACATGCAACATATAGCCATAGAAAAATACTGTCAAGCCCTATGCTGCTTCTGCTCCAGAGGGTGCATCGATCCAGCTGATCGATCAAATGCCCCGAAGGCACCGCTAACAATAAATCTTATCTCGCGCAGAAATATGCAGAGTACGAGCAGCCTGAGTGAGTGTGCTGGATCAGTGGTGGCAGATCTCTGTGATAAAATGGAGAGACATGCTCAATTAGTTTGGGCCTATGAGAGAGAGAGCGAGAGAGAGAGAGAGAGAGAATTGAGTGTGTGTATATAATAGATGCATCGTGATAATTAAAAGACTCTTAGAGGGCTTGAAAGAAATTAGAACCTCAAATTACCGCGGCTAAAGAGGATGAACCGCGCTCTTCTCTTTTTTTTAGCGAAGAGATCCATTGAGTAGAAACCATCATCAGACTGAAGGACATGTAAATATTTTTCCAGTTCTTTTCTAAAGCTTCAATAAAACTGGTATACATTCAGCTGAAAGCCCATCATGTCCCATGGTTTTAGTCTTTATAAGACCTCAGTTTGTTTGTTTTTTTCCCCGGACCTCTGACTCGGTAGTGTAGAGTAATTCAGGAGTCTTTGTAATGTGATTGTAAATGCAGCAAGAGGTTATTACTGCTGGCTACGACTTCTCTCATGCATGCTTTAATGACATGCAAATAAAGACGAGAACACTGAGGTCAGAGCATGAGTTAATGATTGATTAAAGTTAATAAAATGTGACTTTTAATTAAAATTCTGCAAAATAGAGTATTTAGGTACGATCGCTCATGCATGCTTAGTTACACACAAGCTCTTCGAGCAAGTTAGGCATGCTAGACGATGATTTTTCTGCAGAATTAAACTATTTAATGGAATTGTAACATTTATCATTTTTTATTTGGTGTGTTTTTGTTCTCCTCATGAGTAACGGTATGATTTCATGGCAATATTAGAAGTTAAGTGTAAAAATGGGTGATGTGTGTGTGTGAATTTTAACCACAGAATAACATGCAAACCCAAACATACAATAAATTTAGCTTCAGAGCTACCGCTCTTCTGCAGGCAGACAGAGGTGGCTACTGAGCATGCTCAGAATGAGTGTCACCATGGTAACTGATTTGAGCAACTGATAATGTAACAACTGACCCCTCATTGACCGAATCCGTTAGTTCTTTCATAACTTCCCGCTCTTCCCTAATAACTACAGTTTCCCAACAGTTAATAAGCAACTCTAAAACCGGCTGCGATACAGATGATGCTAATCTCTGCCTCTGAATTACGGCTTACCGCGGAGCCTCGGTATAATTAATGCTCGCTTCAGCCCACGCATTGCAACACTGCCATCTTCTTGCCTTTTGGGCTGAACATGAGGTCAGTTCACCCCTTTTTAAAGGCAAAAAAAAAAAAGTCAGTGTTAAAAATTCAGCTCTGACCTTTCATATTTTAAACAATATGAACCCACTGAAAGCCTCCAAAGAAATGCTGGTGCATGGTTTCATTTTGTTCAGTCGACTGGATTAGCTTCGTTAAAGTCTAGAGATTTAAATTCTGCCCTAAACCCACACACACACTCAAATGGAAATAGTCTCTTAATGATGTTGAAAACTGCACATCCTACCACCTCCTCTTCATTACTCCTCTGCAAGGCTAGCAATCCTACACGGAGCAAACAACATTCCGACACGCAGCAGTTGCAATGTAACAAGAAGACGGGTGATAATGATACGTAGTTAAAAACACGAACGTTTATGAATCTCAGAAACCGGAAAACTCTGTATCTTCAGTGACACATGCAACTCGCTTAAGCCAACTCACTACAACCCTCAAAAATCCCTCATCACATCCAACCTCATAAAAACACCCTTTCTGGTCATTGTAAGAGCTCGCTGGTGTAACTACTGTGACCTGTGCTGCTGAATATACCCTGCCACTGCTATCTGCCAAATATTTTTAGATTTTCAAAAAGAGGTCAATACCCTGCACTGGGGCTTTGAGTGCATATCCACAAGCTTCACACTGAAAGGAAAATCTATTGCACTAGTACTCTGTTCATACTGCATACAACGTATATATAAACCAGTCACTTTTAAAGGAACACCTGTATATCTGGTCATTTATGCAATTGTCCAATCAGGTAACCAGCAATCGAGTTAACATTCACAGGAAACATCATGCTGGAGCCACTTGGGCTGGTTTGAGTATTTCAGAAATGAGGATTTCCTGGGATTTGCTTACACAACGGTTTCTAGAAATAACACAAAGGGGTGAGGAAAGAGGCAAGAAAAAAGCCTGGTTGATGAGAAATGTCAGAGACATATGGCCAGATGAGCTACAGCATGGTTCTAGTAACTCAAATAACAACTCTTTACATCTGTGGTGAGCAGAAAAGCATGTCAAAACACACAACATGGTAAACCGTGACAGCAGACAACAACATTAGGTTGCACTCCTATCAGCCGAGAACAGGAATCTGAGACTACAATGGGCTTTTGATATTGTTGCTTGAATTATAACAATTGTTTAAAAAAAAGTTCAAGAAACAACTACAAAGTGAAGAAGAAGTTGCTTTCGGCTGCTCCCTGTTCGCGGTCGCGACCGCACAACAACTTGGCACAGGTTTTACGCCAGATGCCCTTCCTGACGCAACCCTCCCATTTTTTTCCAGGCTTGGGACCAGCACTGAACCCAGTGGCTGGGGCATTGGCTGGGAATCGAACCCGGGCCTTCTGCATGGTAGACGAGAAACCTACCACTGAGCCACCAATGCCCCCAAAACAACTAATACTTGTAAAATTATTATTTTATATATAAAGTGAATACTTTATCATTTAAAAAGTCACTTGTGTCCGTAAGACATTTCTCCATAAAGTTCTTCATCTCCAAAAGTCAACATGTTTTAATTGTTGACATTAAAACAAATAAGAAAATCTAAAAGCTGCTAAAAATGACAGTATATTAGTTCACTGGTGAGACTGCTACATCAAGATCTATGCGACATCAAACTTTTTGCCACTTTTAAGAGACACACTCCATCTATCCATCCATCCATTTTCTGAACCACTTATCATATGCAGGGTGGCAGGGAACCTGGAGTCTATCCCAGGGGCCTCTAGGAACAAAGCTGGGGACATCCAGTCCACTGCAGGACACTCATACACCCATTCCCACACTACAGGCAATTTAGAGATTCCAATCAGCCTACATCTTATGTCTTTGAACTGGGGAGGAAACTGGAATACCTGGAGGAAAGCACAGGGAGTATGGAGGTAAAAATCAAACCCCCCAAAACACCCTAACTACATAAAAATATACAAAATCGACATTTGCAAAATGAAAAGCAACAATACTGTGACAGAATTTTATGCCTGATTTTTTCTCTTAGCTCTATAGAGATAGATACCCTGCTTAAGTGTTTTTTTCTCACCACCTGTCTATCAAAACACACCTCCAGATTGCTGATAGGGCATCTCCACTCCTCCGTCTGCAGTAAATGACAGATGGCACATTGCCTGGACTCGACTCAGACATTTTGCATTACAGCATCAGATGGTTCTGTCAACACGATGTCTATACAAACTCTAATTATAGAGGCTATCTAGCCACGGCTCCCATTCCCTCACCCTTTAAGAAAATATGCTCAGTTTTAAATGAGAAGCTTCAGTAATGAAATTAGGCTCGAATGCAAAATAATCACCTACAACCTTAGAAAATGCATTTCAGCTAATTCACTTTAAAAGCACTGGTGAATTTTTTAATCCTCCCATTAATCCCAATATTCACAAAGCCACACCCCCAGAGTTTTAGCAGTTTATTTTTGTCCACTAGGCCACTGGTTATAGGAAGGTTATAACAGTATAAACATGTGAACGTCGACTCATACTGATCTACTACAGCGAATTGCCGAAAAAATTGTTTTGTTTTTGTAATGAACTCTCATGGGGTTTTCAGCTGACCATCACTGCCAGGGTGAGTCAGTCAGCATTGATAGCTGCACAAGAGTGTCTTTCATTACATACATTTCTAGTGCCTGCTTTTCTAAGTGACAAAATGTATTGCTACGTAAAGCCGACCAATGCTTTATAGAGACTGCATTTTCATACTTGCCCAGGAATGTTTTTGCTAATTTCATGTTCATCATGTCCATTTCATGTTTCATTTATCTGATTGTGCTTGATGCTTACTGGATTCTAGCATGTTTTCCTTTCTAAACTATTCAAGGTGGATGGAGTGAAGGGAAAAATTGAGAGTATTTATAAAAAGACCCTCATTGATATGCAGTCTGCCCTAGACCACAATTTTACCTAATAGGATTTCTCAGCCACATCATTTTATTAGTCATGTATTAGCAAGAAAGGAACTCGACGATGGCACTTTTAAACAATAAAAATTAAAATGGAGCAGGACGGATGATGCAATCAGAATATAATGATGGACACATTTAGGCCAAGCCACTCATGACGTCCAGTCATTATCCCCCCAAGACACAGTCCTAACCTCATTCAGCTCTCAGTACATTCCACACATTCCCTACAATAATGTTTATTAAATAAATAAATATAGAAGCTCTGCATACTGGGGCTGCCGCCACCCAGAGCTCATCAACACGGCGAGACCGAGTTGACCTCGACTCGCTTACACACTCCCTCATGGCGCTTGTGCGAGTCTGCACATTTTGTCGTCCATCACTGTCAGAGACCGGCCTCTGGCAGGACGGCTGTCATTTTTCACACTTGCCTCATAAAAGACTAACAAATCTGCACAAGCTCATATCCTTGTTTAGAGTTGAAGTGGATTCATGTCAGAAATTCCCTGTGTCTGGGTGAATAAGAGTTCAGGATTTGGGCTTGTATTCAGATCCAGTGGTTATTTTCCCTTCATGAGCACAGGTGGTCTACACAGGCTGTGATTTCCCAACAGGATACTCCGGAGCTGCTCAGATTTCCTAATGAACAGTTGATGCGGGAAAGGGATGAGGGATGTTCTTATATTTATTTTGTCTAATGACGAATAACGTACCATTCAATCTACAACACTATAATCACTATGATATTTAGGGCTGGGCAAAATATTGACACCGTTATAATTGGTTACCTTTCCGAAATATCGTGAGGATTGTAATATCTTTTTTTTTTTTTTTTTTTTTTTTTTTTTTTTTTTTTACAAATGCTGATGGGAAGCAATTGAATTGAGTTGATTATAATTATTAACATTAATTACATACAGTGGAACCTTGGCATACTAATTTAATTCATTCCGGAGGCGAGTTCTAAAGGGCGAAAATTTGTATTGCGAAACAAATTTTTTCTATTAAAAAAAATGTAAATGCAGATAATCCGTTGCAAACATCCAAAAATATTACCAATACGAAGCGTATGTAAACTGTATGGCTGCTTACAAAGGACTGACCCAAGCCAAGCATTCCATGTCAAGGGTCCTCACAGGAAGTCATGCCAGCAAGCTTGGGCTAAAAATAGAACAGACCGCCCACCCCACCAATCTGTCAACAAAAAAAAAACGCCCAAAAAATCACCTAGATTATAAACGTATGCCGAAGGCCGAGGTGAATCTTTCAAAACAGCCTTCTCTGACTGAAAAAAAATTCATAATATTTGTAAACTCGCTTCAGTTGGCTTCACTTGACTTTCCACTGACACAAAGAAGTTTTGAACGACTCCTGGACGAACGACCGACTTAGCCGGCATTCTGTATGCCGGAAATGGGAATTTCTCGCAAAATTTCAATTCTTAAGGCAAAAATTCGTAAAGGAGGGCATTCAGATGCCGAGGTTCCACTGTATATTCATCACTACATACATATATTACAATAATTAAACTTTTTATTTTATATATTTTCTCATATTGCCTGCTCCTAGTGCCATTAGTTAATGATGGGGATGATTTATTCCAGTATTTAATTGATACCTTCATAAAGGATACATAGTTGGCTATTATACATCATCTGTAACCCACAGGGACATAAATCATGTCTCGACTCAGTATCCATCAACATCCTTGGCTCTGCCTTCACATTTCCCAGTTCTTCATCTCTCAAGTATATGGCCACAACCCAACACAGCCTACTTATCATGCATAGTGCTGCTGCTCATCATGATTAGTGATTATTAATTAGGGGTAATTAATTCATTTCCAGCCACACCTGAGGACTCAGGACTGAGGGATAGAACTGGGATTCTCTCTTGAACTGACTGTACTGAAGCACTAATCATCTGAATACAAATTTTTATTTATGAACAGTAACATTATGCAACATTTCTTCTGTGTGATCAGAAAATATCAGCGAGAATCAAGGGGAAGGTGTACAGGACAGTGGTAAGACCGGCCATGCTGTATGGTTTAGAGACAGTGTCACTGAGGAAGAGACAGGAGTCAGAGCTAGAGGTAGCAGAGCTGAAGATGTTGAGGTTCTCTTTGGGAGTGACAAGATTGGACAGGATTAGGAACGAGTACATCAGAGGGACAGCTCATGTTGGACGTTTGGGGGACAAAGTTAGGGAGGCCAGATTAAGATGGTTTGGACATGTTCAGAGGAGGGGGAGTGAGTATATTGGTAGGAGAATGTTGGACATGGAGCTGCCAGGCAGGAGGCAAAGAGGAAGGCCAAAGAGGAGGTATATGGATGTAATAAATGAGGATATGAAGCTAGTGGGTGCAAGGGTTGAGGATGCAGAAGATAGGGATAGGTGGAGAGAGATGATTCGCTGTGGCGACCCCTGAAGGGAAAAGTCGAAAGAAGAAGAAGAGAACATTATGCAACATTTCTGCTGAAATGAACATGTAGTTCAGACTCCTAAATTTCTTTCAAAAAATATTATAATTATTTAAACAATTTAGCCTTAATACATTTAATAGTAAAGTGCATATGAACTCATACTGATCTAAAACATTGTGTTAAATTCAATTTCATAAAATACAAGCAAATCACAAGATTAAATATTATAATTTTATTGACTATTAAATGTTAATTCTTCATATTAAGCACATAACAGTTGATTCATAATCTCTGAAGTAAAGAATAAAACACCATGGGTTTTGACAGTGTTGGGAAGTATGATCAACAACATACCCTGAGGTCTTTTACTCCTCCTGTAACACAACGATCTGTCAACAATTACAATTTTTAACTTATTTTTAACTTCATTTAACTTATGAATGCTATGAAGTGTTATGAATGTTATGGATCATCCTTGAGACACATTAGTTCCTGTTATCACTTACATTACAGCAGCTATATACAGTCATTATTCTCCATCTTAAATTTCATAAGGCATGTGGTATAATCACTATTATTACTTATTCACATAAATGTCATGTGATTCAGTTGATTGCAATGAATCCTTATAATCTTATGTTTCTATATAAACATTTGGAATCATTCCATGCAGCTCAAGTTTAGTATCAGTTGCATTTATTTATTCATGGCACTTAGTAATTTTCTACGAACGACGAGGAAATGGGTTTTGATAGCTTTGCCTCGGGCGACTAAAAGTAGAGCATGAAAATGTATATACTCAAATATGATCTTTTTCTTTTAAATAAATAAATCCTGAATCCTGAAAGCCTGAATAGCATGTGAACTTTGAAAATTGTTCTGAAAGCCTTACGGTAATATGTTAATACAAGAATCTATCATGATGGAGAAAAATCTAACACAATGTGATATAAAAAATATAAATAAATAAAGATTTGTAAAGATTCAATTTACAATGCAAGTGTGGTATCCTAAATGGAAATCGAGGCTGATCTTATCTTAGGTTGCACTAATCATACGTTTTTGTGTTTTGTTTTGTTTTTGTGTGCGTGTGTGTGTGTGTGTGTGTGTGTGTGTATGAAATTGTGTGGGACAAGCCTGAGTTAAATAAAATGCCATCCAAATGTCAAAAGGTCCTCTGAGGTTTTGTGAGCCTCTGTGTGTGTGTGTGTGTGTGTGTGTACACCCTTCTGAAGACTGTAGCATTATGAGAACGATGAACGGTTAAACGAACCTCTAATGAGCCAAATCAGAGAGGCAGAGTGAGAAAAAAAGAAAGCGAGAGACAAAGAGTAAGCAAACAAAGAATACATTAGCTGTGAGAATAAGAAGACAAATCGCTCGGTTGACTCTGATCCCAGCAACCCACACTGTTCTGAATGCAGCGTGTTAGACTCGAGGGAACTACAGCTTTACTAGAGCTTTGTGAAATTCTTTGCACAGTGATTTCTCAGGAAATCTTTTCTTGCCAGAAGAGTGCTTTAAAAATTAAGGATGATGAAAGAGCAAGTTCTGGTGAGAGTCGTGATGTTGTCTATGTCCAAACTGTACACACAGTTACATATACAGCCCATGTGGACATCCAGCGATCATCTATGATCCAGGTCAAGGTTATTAGGTCTATCCCAGGAGCACTGAATGTGAGACAGTAATACACTTTGGACGCCACACACACTCATACAAATGAACATTTACGTTTCTGGCATTTGGCAGATGTTCTTAACCAGAGCGACGTACAAAAGTGCTTTGAAGTCTTTATCAATGAATACATTAACACTGGTTCAGTAGATCACAGACTTAGGATACCATCAGCTTAAAAACTGAGTTGGGTTTTTTTTTGGATTTTTTTTTGGTTGTTGTTCATAAAACAATACGTAAAACAAACAGGGAAAATAAGAGCTAGTTTAAGTGTTTTAGAAAGTTGTAGGTCATCCATCGTTTGAAGACTCATCCAGTGACTCAGCTGTATGGACATTTAAGCAGTGGCGGACCGTCAGGGCCTGCAAGGCCTTCTCTGCTGGCCTAAAAAAATATCAGAATCACAAACTGATGTTAATTATATTTTGTCCATGAATACTTATTAAATAATTCCAAATGGTCTGTCAGCTTCCTTTCATAGCTTTTCCGATGGTTGTGCTGCTTCCAGACATGTATTTTCGTATTAAAGCATTTAACCAATCACATTTCACCCATCATTTGTTGCCAGGCGGGGTCAAAGTCAAAGAAGTCTGCCCGGAGGCCTTCACAATCCGTTCTGCAGGCCCTCTAACACAAAATAAATGTCGATGAAACTTTTGCTTCAACCAATCAGATTTTGAGTTGGTGTCACTAGGGCCCTCTAGCAGGCGTACGGCAACGTCACCGTATTCAGACCCGTTGATTGGATAGGATGTGTAATAGCTATTTTGTTTTTGAGGAAAGAGAGGAGGATGGATTTTGTTTACAAATAATCCGAATTTTTGGTGAGTAAAACGTTGCGATTTTCCTAAATAATATTGCAAGTTTATGAGGTTATTATTGATGTTTTTTATGTGTGTCGCGGCTGTAGCTGCAGTAGGAGGAGACTTGTTCACCCCTGGTTTGTCTATTCAATAAAGGCATTTATTGTGGCTACAGGAGTTATCTACCTGCGATGCAACTGCTCTTTATACTGTATTTCTGCATATTAAGATGGTTTTTATAACCATAAATTGGTTTTTGAGGGGCGGGTTGATTCAGACGGAGCACTACTGAAGGCCTAGGCGTGAAATGCACGGTCCGCCACTGCATTTAAGAGAAGTTCATTCCACCGCCTCGGTGCCAGAATAGAGAAGAGTCTAGATGTATACCTACCTGTAACCCCGAGAGATGGTGGGACCAGTCGAGCAGTCCTAGTGGATCTGAGGGAGCGAGGGGCAGTGCGAGGAGTAAGAAGTGCTTTGAGGTAAGATGGTGCTGGTCCATTCTTGGCTTTGTAGGCAAGCGTCAGTGTTTTGAATCTGATGCATGCAGCTACTGGAAACCAGTGGAGGGAACGCAGCAGTGAAGTGGTGTGTGAGAACAAATCGGGTCTGTTGAAAACAAGTTGCGGCGCTGCATGGAAAAACTCAGTTAGCGGCAATTTAGCGTAGCCAATAAGTCTATTGGTGATGTTGATGGCTCAGTGGTTAAGGCTCTGGGTTACTGATCAGAAGGTTGTGGGGGTTCAAGCCCCAGCACTGACAAGCTGCCATTGCTGACCCTCTTTGCTTCAGTGGTGTTGTATCATGGCTCACATTACTCAGACCCCAGCTTCTTTAGCTGGAATATGCAACGAAAGTAATGTCACTGTGCCTTGTGTACTGTATATGTGCCAAATAAAGTCTTCTACTGATGTGTTTTAGTAGCTCAGACAAAACAGGAGAACCAGGAGGAAACATAAAAACGCCACAGATGCAGTAACTCAGGTTCAGAGATCCATGAAGCAGCAACAGCACAGCACCTGCTGCACCATGACCCCTAAAGAAGTCCAGCGTGATGCAAATTACATGAATAAATCTGTATAAGACACAAATAGTTTAAATATGGTTATATTTTTTAGAATGCTAAACATTTCTAACCCGAGATCAGAACTCTACCTAACGACACTCTTGTTGTGTTATCAGCTTCTTCTCCAGCTGCGACCTGCTGCTGGACTGTTATTGTTCTAGATGTTTTATTAAGACATGCATTTGTCTGTCTCTCTCCATGTTTTGTCTGCCGAGCTGAAAGAAGACAAGACACGCTGTGGGAGGAGAGAGCGCTTCCTCTTCTTTTCTGATCAATAATTCATAAATCTGCAGTGTGTCCGGTGAGATGCTTTAAAGTTGAATGTAGAGGGTGCCCACACACACACACACACACACACACACACACACACACACACACACACACACTATCACCTCTATGAAGGTCGACGGTGCTGTAAGAATTTCCATATTCAATGTATCTGTAAAGTGATTTCTGTTTTTGTGTAAAATGAGAAAAACTGTAGGGAGAATATTCATTCACTGGCCACTTTGTTAGGAACACCTGCACATTCATGGAATTATCCAGTCAGCCAGTCATGCAGAAGCATTGCAATGCATAACATCATGGAGATACAGATGCAGAGCTTCAGTTAATGTTGATACAATTCTTCAAATCTTCAGAAGGGAGAATGCTTGCATGATGGTGCCAGATGGGTTGGTTTGAGTATTTCAGAAACTGCTGATCTCCTAAGATTTTGATGCATAACTGAGTTTGTGCAGGATTGTTGAAAAACAGTTTTGCAGTCAAAAATGTCTTGAGAGAGGTCAGAGGAAAATGGCTGTTTGGTTCAAGCCGACAGGAAGTCTACTACAGGCAGGAAGTCTGAATCAAATAAACACACTTTACAACCATGGTGAGCACAAAAGCAACTGTTGAGGTGGATGAGCCAAAACAGCAGCAGAAAACAGCTAAATCATGCACATGCTCATTGAAACCGGACAGTTTGCTGAGTGTATTAGTACTAGTTTAGTGTATTAGTGTATTGGTAATATATTCATTCATTCATTGTCTACCGCTTATCCGATCTATTCTCGGGTCACGGGGAGCCTGTGCCTATCTCAGGCGTCATTGGGCATCAAGGCAGGACACACCCTGGACAGAGTGCCAACCCATCGCAGGGCACGCACACACGCTCATTCACTCACGCAATCACACACTACGGACAATTTAGAGATGCCAATCAACCTACAATGCATGTCTTTGGACTGGGGGAGGAAACTGGGGTACCCAGATGAAACCCCCAAGGCACGGGGAGAACATGCAAATTCCACACACACGGCGGAGGCGGGAACCGAACCCCCAACCCTGGAGGTGTGAGGCAAACGTGCTAGCCACCAAGCCACCGTGCCCCCTATTTGTAATATATGTGAAACTTAAAGGAAATGTAAAACTTTTTAAAAAGCAACATCTTTTGCCCCAGGAAAGGACATCATTATGTGTTCACTTTCTGAAAATGAGCTGCCTGTAGCAAAATGCATGCATTGTTTTTAGAAATGTACATTTTATTGATCACATTATGCAAAATATTGTGAACAATGAGCTAACATCAAGGTCTTCAAACCACTGTACCTCAAAACTCAAGGATTTCCACGATCTGTAAGAATGATTAGACCTAGTGGACACTAAGGGAAGTTTAAATGAATGTGTGTGTGTGTGTGTGTGTGTGTGTGTGTGTGTGTGTGTGTGTGTGTGTGTGAGTAATAGCTAAGGGACAGAAAAAGACAGGTCATTTTTTTAAAGGAATTGCAACATGTCACTAAGCCGACTCTCAATTTCTGCAGTACAAGATTGCTTGTGTGCATGCTTGTGGGTGTCAGGCTTGAGAGGGGGTTGCATTATTTTATGCTCAGAAACAACATTAAAAAGCAATCATGCAAGAAAAGCCCAACCTAAAACTGCACAGCAGAAAGCAAAAAGTGTGCAACTGCAGCATGTACCCATACAGTTACTAAATATCTGATGAGACCTTGCTGCCTACACTGATGTAGTTCATATAAAAGAGATTCATCGTAAGCTTCCTCTGCCACATGCTACCCAAAGAACTGGAACGACATGCAAAATAACCCTGTCTATTATTAACTACTAACTCTTTAAATTATACAAGAAAAGCAACATTCTGGAGGATTTTTTTATTCTTACAAAAGTTTGAAGGATCAATCATGAACATTTGGTACATGAAAGGGAACGAAACTAAGTACAGTGGAACCTCGGCATACGAATGCCCTCCCTTACGAATTTTCGCCTTAAGAATTGAAATTTGCATACAAAGCATTTTTGCGGTGGCTAAGTTGCGTGTACGTCCAGGAGCCGTTCAAAACTTGTTTGTGTCAGTGGAAAGCAAACCGAAGCGAGTTTACGAATTTTACGATTTTACGTTTTTTTAAGTCAGTGAAAGCTGTTTTGAAAGAGTCAGCCCACGATACCAACGTTTCCTTCGGCATGCGTTCAAAAGCTACATGATCTTTCGCGCGCTTTTTTGTTGACAGATTGGTGGTGTGGGTGGTCTGTTCTATTTTTAGCCCAAGCTTGGTGGCACGACTTCCTGTGAGAACTCTTGACATGGAATGCTCGGCTTGGGTCAGTCCTTTGTAAGCAGCCATACAGTTTACATACGCTTCGTATACGTAACATTGGTCAAATCTTTGGGTGGCTGGAACGAATTATCTGCATTTACATTATTCCTTATGGGAAAATTTGTTTCACAATACACATTTTTGCCTTAAGAACTCGCCTCCAGAACGAATTAAATTCGTATGCCGAGGTTGCACCGTACTGAGGTCCCAGTTATAGCAGCCAAAAAGTATACAACTTAGAAAAAAACTATAAATATAAAACTATAAACACTGTAAATTTAACTTAGAAAGACTAGACAGAGTAATAGTAAAGAGCAACAGTGCAATGTAAACAGTTAGAGTACAATAAGTAGTACATTTCTGTTATTGCACATGAGGGGTCTGTAGTGTGGCAGTTATTAAGATTTTAAGAAAATGCCGTATAAATGTATTATGGCTCATTTTTATTAACTGTAATACCAGCTGTATGATTCTGACATTTTGATATTCTAATAAAAAATATTTTGCAGCTTAATTAACATTTTTGATCTGATGAATAATAAATAGATGAATGTATAAATAGTGACAGGAAAATTAAGATAAAACTATCAGTAATAACATTTTCCTCAGCCATCTTGGTAAATTACAAAGAACAAAAAAATCTTACAGTAAAGTACAATAATATAATATAGTATAATTCAAACAGTAGCACCAGCACTTCATTCAAGACTTTAACTCTTCAAACATTTATCCCGAAAATGTAATAGTAGCAGATAAAAAACATAAAATAAATAAAAGCTCACGAGTAAAAACTAAAAACAGAAAGTCTTTCCTCCTCCAGCGCACAGAGAGGGGCGGCCTGATCTGATAACAGGCTTGACATCCTGAGAGGAGGCCTGTGTGTGTGTGTGCGTGTGTGTGTAGGTGGGAGATAAGGATCGGAGAAGCCCCATTTCCAGCCTACATCAATACACACACAAACACACACAAAAATGTTAACAAGAATTGACATTTTATTCACTTGCTGGCATTTCACTCCCCCCCATTCAAGTGTATTTTATCTCTGCACAATCCAATCAGCTATTTTTTTTTTTTTTTGCATTTTTGGCACAAACATCATGAACCTGTCTGAATCGTCTCTGTAATAAACATGTAATATGATGTGCAATATAATGTGTATGTGTGCAAGACAAATACAACCACAGTGCTGCTACACTTGCCACTTCCTTAATATAATATTCAGGCTTCTGAATTCTGATGTGGCTCATAAATAAATAAAATGACACTCTACAAGCCTTGCTCTTCTATTTCTATTAATAAAAAAGGTTTGTAGCTCAGAAACACAGCGATAATTAAAAGCGAGTGTGCGTGTATGAAAGGTGTGCCACTAACCCCTTTGAAGGACTATATTTCTTTCGGCAGATTTCTTTGCTCTTGTTTTTCAAACGCTCCCTGAGCAGAATCCTGCTGTTTTAGTCATAAGGAGATCTTTTCTTTTTACACTGCTCATGTCAGATCCTGACAAGGGTTAGGGCAAAGACGATCAGAGGAACAGAGTTGAGTGTATTGAGGTAAGCATGTGTGTGTGTGTGTGTGTGTCTTTGATTGACAATTCTAACTGACAGGCTATGCAGCGATGGCAGAATAAGGTGTTGAGGAACAGAAGACACACACACACACACACACACATCTGGATGAAAGCAGTCTAAAAGGCTTTGCTCCACTACTTCTTTTCTTCCTGTGGATCTGGAACAAGCAGGCAGCCATCAAAATTCCTCAGTTTATTAATCATTACTCTAAAAGGTTAAAATTGGGAGAAGAAAAAAAAGTTGAAGGGCTGTGCCATTTACAGGAAAGTGTTATTTTTCTTTTAAAATATAACTATTCATTCATTGTCTACCGCTTATCCGATCTATTCTCGGGTCACGGGGAGCCTGTGCCTATCTCAGGCGTCATTGGACATCAAGTCAGGATACAACTTGGAAGGAGTGCCAACCCATCGCAGGGCACACACACACAACAGACAATTTAGAGATGCCAATCAACCTACAATGCATGTCTTTGGACCAGGGGAGGAAACCAGAGTACCCAGAGAAAACCCCCGAAGCACGGGGAGAACATGCAAACTCCACACACACATGGCGGAGGCGGGAATCAAACCCCCAACCCTGGAGGTGTGAGGCAAACGTGCTAACCACTAAGCCACCGTGCCCCCCAAAAACAACTATTAATTCTTTTAAATACTTTTTTTTTTCAAGGCTTAGATTAGAGAAAATACAGAAGTATAAACTGTAGTACAAGAATTAATCAGATGGACAGAATGTCAGATTCTGACAATAAGAATTGAGAATTCAGTATTAGTGAAATATTAAATCAGGCCTAAAAGCTAATATTGCTCTGTACCTGCAGGAATAAAAAAAAAAACCAAATTAATTTAAAAAAATAAATAAATAAAATAAATGCTGTTTCACTTTTGCAGGTAACACCCAAACTAAAATGCAGACACTCTTATCATCATGTCTCGTCGGAAGAAAAAGTAAACAACCCCCACTTTAATTAAAGGTCACAACACTTAATCATCATTTTAGAAAAATGTAACTGGGTTTGTTGGTGTGAAGTGGAACACGGGCGTGAACACAGTGCTACCGTTTCCATCAGTCTTCTGTTCTCCTGCCAAGCCTGAGAGACCTACACAATCCAACCCCCACACACACCAGGACTCCAGAGAGTATTTGATCATATAACATCACAAATCCTACTTATGGACAAAAACGACAGTGTGACTCGGCTCACCGTGTCAGCTTTCAACAGTCTACCGGTCTGAAGGTTGCGAGTTCAAATCCCAGGATTACCGAGCTGCTGCTGCTGGGCCATGAGCAGGACCCTGAACCCTCAACTGCTCAGTAGTGCAAATGAGGTAAATGGGAACTAGATCAGTACATCAGTACTATCATCAGCACAATTATTCCTTTTTTATGCAATTATCTCTTTTCTTTCTCATCCCTGACCCATGAAACAGATGTGGATTATCCAAGACTAATCCCAGCAACACTTCAAATCTTAAAAAAAGACAGAGAGAGACGGCAGATTGCTTCAGACAGAATATGCTTAGTTAAAACCTAATAGAGATTTTCATTAACATATGAAAAAATAGGAGACACCAGAGGAATTCACGGATTATTAACCAAAAGTGAACATTGAGATAAGATTAAAAGATGTCTGTGAGCGAGATCATTACACCATCATTGGGTAATGTCTATGAGAAATGGTCTAACTGCAGTGTTACCCAAGTACAGTGGATCTGCGGCATACCGATTTAGTTCGTTCTGGAGGCGAGTTCTTAAGGCGAAATTCGTATTGCGATACAAATTTACCCATAGGAAATAATGTAAATGCAGATAATCTGTTCCAGCCACCCAAATATATTACCAGTATTACTAATTTCCAGGGGTCAAAGGTCCTCACAGGAAGTCGTGCCACCAAGCTTGGGCTAAAAATAGAACAGACCACCCACGCCACCAATCTGTCAACAAAAAAACGTGCGGAAAATCACGTAGCTTTTGAATGCATGCCAAAGGCAATGTTGTATCGTGGGTTGACTCTTTTGATACAGGTTTCGCTGACTGAAAAATCTTTTTTTGTAAAATTCGTAAACTTGCTTTGGTTGGTTTCGCTTTGCTTTCCTCTGACGCAAACAAGTTTTGAATAGCTACTGTACATACACGCAACTTAACATTCAGCTCAGATCCTTTGTATGCCGAAAATGCTTCGTATGCCGATGCAAATTTCTTTCAAAATTTCAATTCTTAAGGCGAAAATTCGTTAAGGGCATTCGTTTGCTGATGTTCCACTGGACTTAAACCTTCCACTGACTAAAATCATGAAAAACATAGATGTTTACTGTGTAGTGCTAATTACTGGAATAGTGTCCTTATGCCTCCTCCAGCATGTGTTTGTTTGATCACGTAATGATTTCTTTCCTGCTAACCTGGCCTTGCACCTGAGCATGACCCAAACTAATCTAGTTAAGTAGTAGAGTGTTAATACTAGAACTGACTAGTTCTACATTATATAAAGAATTTAAACAAATTGAGATAATCATGCACCTAAATACTACAACATCAGTCTCAATGTATTTTTTTTCACAGAATGTTTATCATGTCTATCAAAGCTCACATTATAAACACAAAATCCAAAAAAGCTAATCGGATCTCGCCGGGCATCACTAGCAAACATCCATGATCCATGATAAATAGCTTATAATGGCAATGAGGTGGTAGATTAGTTAAATGAAAGGATAACATTAGCCTATATTGTAAGAAATTTGCACAATATGCATCAACACACCTATGTTCATGACTTGTATATAAAAAATAAAAGGACGATGGAAGCTGTGCTCTGGCATTTAAGTTAAGTTGTGTTTATTTGTCACATATACAATGCTGCACAGTGAAATTCTTTCTTTGCATATCCCATCCTTGGGGGTTGGGGTCAGAGTGCAGGGTCAGCCATGATGCAGCACCCCTGGGTCTTGCTCAAGGGCCCAATGGTGGCAGCTTGGCAGTGCTGGGGCTTGAACCCTGAGGTTCTGGTCAACAACCCAGAGCCTTAACCACCTGAGCTACCACCACCCCCATTTCTATATATTCACTCTTGATGAGTTGTTTATGTTGCTGAGGAGAGAAGACTGTCAGTCATGTGTCAATCAGATGTTATCTGACACGCCCACTCAATACTAATCAGGCAGAAAATAAGGCTTTTTATCATTTGTAAAAATGGAGAACATTCTGTATTTCTTCTATCTTAAATGTGTCTATCTTAGCGTATCTGCATCTCAATATTTACTTCTTTGCTCTTTATATCCCCCTTTCCTCCTAATTTTTTTTACATCTGTTAAAATGAAAGGCATCTGTTTTGACAAGCTGTATTACTGCATGATTCATACACAAATTCAAACTATTCCATAGACAGAATTAAAAAAACGGGAGCTCTGCTATCTGAGAGTGAGAGCTAGCTTCAACAGCTTCGTACAATAGGGTTACATCAGGGTTCGATCGAGTATAGAAAAGACAATAAAGCCAATAACGTAGCTTCAGCATTTAATAACCTAGATGAGCGCAGGGAATGATATCACCCGCTCATAAAAGTATAATTTCCTCACAGTCTGAGAAGAGCCAACATAATAAAGAAGGAGTGCTGAGAAGAAAGTTTTCAAGCTGAAGAAAAGAGGGGGAAAAAACTAGAAAGAGAACATAAAAGACAGGAGAATAGAAGGAGTCCAGAGAGAATTGCAGCATGTGGCTACAGAATCTGACACAAAGACGCACATTAGGGTTCCTGAGCATCAGGGATAGAGCTTGAGATGTAAACAAACTTCAGAGCCTTTCAGTTAACTTACACTAATTCCCTTTTCACCATAACACACATTATTTCTAGCTCCACAAATTTCTAGCATATTTGATACACAAACTGCAAAGCAACGGTGAATTGTGCTACGGTGTTCACACAGGAGTAGTGTCAGGTCTTCTGACTTTGTGGGTTTCATTATTTTAAGTATAATTTTGGCAGAACGTTAGCACTGCAGAGTTTTAGTTGATGAAAAGTCTTCTCTACATTGGGCATGCTTCCATAATACGGAGTGACAAGACAACATCGTTAAAATAATGCACATAGAGTCAAGGACTAGGGTGGAACTTTTTCTTTTATTTATGTGTCTACAATAATCAATAACCATATTTGGCAAGAATACAAATATTATTAACAATGAATTAGTAGGCTTACCCTGTGCTCTGACCCCAACTTCCGAAGCTGGGATATTCATAAAAGAATTTCACTGTGCTATAAGGTACACTATGTTGCCAAACGTTTTGGGACGTCTGCCTTTGCATTCACATGAATTTAACATGGAGTTGGTCCGCCTTTTGCAGCTTTAACAGCTTCAAATCTTCTGGGAAGGGTTTCAACAAGGGTTAGGAGTGTGTTTATGGGAATTTTTGACCATTCCTCTAGAAATGCATTTGTGAGGTCAGGCACTGATGTTGGACGAGAAGGCCTGGCTCGCATCCTCCACTATAATTCATCCCAAAGGTGTTCTATCGGGTTGAGGTCAGGACTGTGTGCAGGCCATTCAAGTTCCTCCACACCAAACTCGCTCATCCATGTCTTTATGGACCTTGCTTTGTGCACTGGTGTGCAGTCATGTTGGAACAGGAAGGGGTCATCCCCAAACTGTTCCAACAAAGTTGGGAGCATGAAATTGTCCAAAATGTCTTGGTATGCTGAAGATATTAAAGGGCCAAGCCCAACCCCTGAAAAATAACACGTGAGTGAATTCAATGATTTAGAGGGGTGTCCCAAAACATTTGCTAATATAGTGTATATGTGACAAAAAAGGTTTCTAAAGGTATTCCTAGCATTAACTTTTATTTTTAAAAAAATCCAAAATGATCGTCAATGAGATTTATGCCTGTTTTAAGTCATTATAGGAGACTCAAACAGATTCAACTTTCATGGTAATACCACCATCACCAGTATACTGCTTATCATCTCAGAGTGTCCGAATATGACATTTAAAAAATTTCTGGAAAATAGTTGAATGAGAAAATAAGGTCTTGCTCGGAAAACCTGACTGCTATGCCTTTTGTTTGAGATTGTTGATTTTTTCTCCATTCAATGCCAATTCTCTGACACCACCTCTCTGACACCACCTCAATGTGGTGTCAGAGAGCCAGCCAAGCAGAAATAACCAAAATACAGCACCACCCATCACATTATTATTAAATATCTCAATATCAACAATGTGATTCAGGCTGAAGTTTTCCGTCAGAACACATAAACATGTCAATAGAAACTCTACCAACCTCATAGTGAGCATCAGCACCGCACTGGTTCAGTATTATGACTTTCATTCAGAACACAATTTCATTATTAGCCATAAAAATTTTTTTGCCACCCTAACAACAACACCTTGTAAAATTCTTTATATGTTAATCATGTTTATGCTAGAAACAATACCCTATTGTATCCAAAAAAAAAAGGGTTGGTGCCGCCCTACCCATTACTGCTCCCACAGCCATAAAAATAACACCACCAGCCCCACAGCTCAACCCCCCCAAAAACACAAAAAAACACAGACATGCCAGCAGTATTAGGATGTGCTTTGCTTCCACTTTCATGAAAACTCATTATTCCTTATTACTCCTTAGAGGGTATGCATACACAACCACCCACCCACCCACACACACCATTCTCCTGCTGAGACCATCACTCTATATGATAATCTCTAATGCATCATTTAAATCTTCTCTTTCCTTGCCTTAATATGCTCGAACTAACACTGATCTCTTTTTAGTTACAGAAAGGGTTAAGCCATTACCACATATTAAGAGCTTGTTTCTTCACCATTTTCCCAAGCAATATCTATTACTGATTAACCCCCAAGTGGAATTTTAAGTAAGCCGACCAACAGACCAGTGGCCGAGCTATTGATATTAATGTCAACAAGACAGTGTGGGTGAAAAAAACAACCTGATAAACAACTTACATTGCTGGACCAAATTATTAATGTGGGCCACTGTTCTTGAGCAGAATAAATCACAGACAGTCTTCTCTATAATATGACCAACTGGATAAAGGTCTCAGCATACTTAATGCAGCGTTGAAGCTTAATGCAGCTTAAATTCAAGTCAGACTCCATTTAAGTGACTTTCACAGAAAATATAAAGAGTTTTAAATAGAAAAAGCTCAGAGTAGCTAGGCAAACCCTGCATATGATCATGCTTTATGACAAACCCTGTGATTGGTTGTTACAAATGGGGCGTCATTCCAAACACTGTCTATAGGTTTTACTAGTATGCTAAAAAAATATCATCCTTAACCCTGGATTTATTTAATGGTCTTCTGTACCATCTGTGTCTTATTCATGTTTTAATTGCCCTTTTGTGCAACTCCAACTAGTAAAAAACAAAGAAAACACCTCTCAACTCGGAAATTCCTGTTCAGAATGCCGGAAAGGTCTCTTGTTCATCAAACCAATATGGCTGCTCAAAGCATCAACTGTAAACAAAGTAGAATTCCCACAGAGAACCTCGAGTCTACCCCAGAAGACTCTGAGCACAAGGCTTGGGACACCCTGGACAGGGTAGCTTCCCATCACAGGAGACAATCACACACTCATTCACACACGATGGACAATTTAGAGCTGGCAATCAGCCTACAGTGCATGTCTTTGGACTGCGAAACCTATGAAAACCTCCAAAGCATAGGGAGAACTCCATGTACACAAAGTGAAGGCAGGAATTGAACCTCCAACCCCAGTGGTGTGAGGCACACATGCTAACCACTGTACCTCAAAGATGCATTTTTTTGTTTTTTTACTTTTGAATGCTATATAGTATACAAATATTTGCTTTAACTCAATCAACATGCAGACACATTAACTTAAAAATCTGTAACACTGACTATACATTTTTGACAAGGTAAATACATAGCGTCAATCAGAGTTAGCTTGCTGGATTGTCCATGAAATTTCTCTCCACACTTTGTAGCTCAAACACTGAGAAAAATAATGACTTAATCTAGTGTTCTGACGTCCCACTTGTGAGTTAAGTCGAACACAGCCTTTTTTCTGCAGTCATGGAAATAGTCATGAATTTTAAACAGGTCCACCTGCAGTACAGGAGCACTCGTGTGCGACGGCCAAGACGAAACCGTGAAGAAATTATAAAGTCGTGAAGCTGGGTTCGAGTGCCAGGGGAAGTCCATTCTGTTCTGCACCTTTTTCTCTCTTCCTTCTTTATTCAGCCTTCAACCCACAAACCTGAATCTTTAACAGGCTGCAATCCAGCGTCCAATTTGTACGTGTGCCGTCTAATCAGCGGTGAATGATAAACGATGTCATATTAGAATCTACTCTTGAACTCTCCAAAATCCTAGAACATAAAATCAATCAGGATGTAATTCCTACTTGGTGATGATGGCACAGGCTTCCAGTTGATTTGTGTAGTAATAAAGTGAGATTTGAAACGTTTTTAAAGTCCAACAGGAAAAGCATAAAACTTTAAAATGTGCTGAGATCAGTGTGTGTATTGCACATGTTGTGGTGTGTATGGATATATATCGTAATGAATCTCATCGCCTCCAGCATGCTCGTATATATGTCACAGGAAGTCACCGAGGTGCCATATTGATTCAGAAGACCACAGAATGATGTGAATCCATCACTGTCCCTTTTTTTCTGAAGCAGTAAAATATGGGTTGAGGTCATCCGCCGTGTCTGAATATAGCTCCTGCTAAATGCATTACCCCTTTGCTACCACTAACTGGCCCACATTCGGCTCGTCTGGGAGACAGACAAGCTGGTCAGCACTAGTTTAGAGAGTGTGTGTGTGTGTGTGTGTGTGTGTGTGTGTGTGTGTAACATGGCAATGAAGGACAAAATAGGGGCCAAAAACTCAAAGCAAAAACTTCCAAAGCATAACAGACAGACCGCAGGGCAAGTTAGTGCTGTGATATATTTAACGCATAATAGAGTACATGTGCACGTGTACATGATTAAAACCTCTCTGTCCAGTAGAAACAAAACATCCATCACTGGCACGTTTCAATGCCAACCCATAAAATGTGAGGGACTACAAGCATTTGGCTATTCTAACTGTTCTAGGACATGCAACAGTTTCCTATTTTACTTTTGGCTGCAAGATTTAGATTGATGCGGTCATTTTAATAATGTTATTGTTTCTATAGTAACAGCTTGTTTTTGGAAGGAGTCTCCAGTGTCAGGACGGAGGGATTTGCTTTGTATTTCTCAGTAACATGCCAAGCTGCATTCTTTTGTCTTATTTATAGCTGTTTATTGCTGCTAAAACAAGAGCAAATTCATCTCGCAAATGCTCCACATGACCTTAAATGTAACTATAAATGGATCAAATGTACAATGTGTTATATTAAACATTTATAAGCAATGCAAACTGCTGTGGTGTAAGAGGAATACTAAAACTAAAATAAATAAATAAAAAATTAGGCAGCATCACACCTCCAAAGTATTATGATTAAAAATGAGTACGAATCATTGTGACAAACAAAAGACACTAAATTGTCTACATTAGAGTAAAAACACACAGATAGATCATTTAATCTGTTACTGGTGTTGAATCACGTTACGCCAGACTCCCCCACTGTTTTAATACTGGTGTTGCACTGATGCTTACAGATGCTCAATACTCATTTCCAAGCGTTTGACTTACCTTTCTAAACCCTTGCCCTTCGTGGCTGTTAAAATCCTCGTATAGAGAATGGTGACGTTTTCCGAGCATGCCGTTGGTTATAGTACTCTGGCCCAGGTTTGCCATGTTCACTGTATTTGACGTTCCCTTCTCCTTTTCTGGCTTCTCTTGCTCTGGATGCTCTGGTCCAGCCGGAGGTTCAGGTTCCCCTGTACTGGAGGCAGTTATTGAGGAGAAGTGCTGCAACGGTTCAGGGGATTCTGGTGTGGTGCATAGGTCATGCATTGCTCCCTCTCAGTGTGTGCTGAATAAAGCAGGAGGGTCAATACTGCCACAGAAGGAGCACATTAAATAGCAAGGCAACAGGAGGGCAGAGTCGGTGCTTCATTCACGGCTGAGACCGAGATGATTACGACGATCAATGCTACGATGCTGTCACGCACAGCTAATGAGTTGTCACGTAGAAAAGCAAAAATGCACAGTCACAGTATGCAAGCGGTCCTGCTGGTGCTTATTCATAGAATAGCAAGAACTGCATCACGTCAGCAGCGTAACAGCTTGTCTCTTAAACCGTAACTGGAAATTTTACAGGGCTTAGAAGTCAACTGTGCAGAAACGTGCTCACCTGAAAACTGAGGTGATGTCACGTTGCTTCCT
Organism: Hemibagrus guttatus; assembly: GCA_033459395.1. Lineage (NCBI taxonomy): Eukaryota > Metazoa > Chordata > Actinopteri > Siluriformes > Bagridae > Hemibagrus > Hemibagrus guttatus. Next base: position 11,282,366 of record JAUCMX010000027.1, read on the forward strand.
GCGGTTTAAGTCTGCGTGAGACAATTTAGTCCAAACTCAGGATACGTGTGCATTGGTAAAAAGGTTCAGTCCTAAGGATGCAGCACTGAAGCTATCTGCAACATCATGACATCCAAATATGTTCCTGTTAGATGCGGGTTCCTGCTGCGTCACAGGATCTTCACAGACTCTGTCCAAATATACAGAATGCCTATTTTAAAAAAAATGCTTTCTCTATATTAGTGTACATCCGTACATTATGTCTCCTCCTTCTTCTCTTCTCTCTCTCTTACTCTCTGCCTCCTCTTCTGCAATCATGCCACTTAGAGGATAAGACGGAGCAGTCCTCTGCTGCCTCACTGCTGCCTAATCCGCGCTCGCTGAGAGGACATTATATCCAAGAGGATCATGAGAGGAAGAAAGCTCGGCTGAATACTGAAAAAGCCAGTGCGTGTTTGTGTGTATCTATATGATAAAGAGCGAGAATGGGGGTGGGATGGCTGCATTCAGCTCACCAATTGCAAGCAGGCAGGCTCTGAGTCAGAGCCAATCACAACTGCTGAGAGAGCTGGTTTCCATGGAGATGACGCTGGAATGATGTTGGTGTCTATTGATTGCTGAAGAGGCAGTGCAGTGGGCTGTGGGACAGGCACACACACAAGGGGACACACACACACACACACACACACACACACACACACACACACACATAGCGCAGACATTACCATTGAGAGACAATTTGCCGATGACGTATGGGGACGTGATCGCTAAATAAAACAGCAGGATGTGGACAAAAAAGGAAATTGCATCATGTATATCATCAACCCTCAACAGACACATCGCATCTCATCATCAGGTTGTATACACACAAATAGAACTACCACAAAAATAAATAAGCATGACAGGCAAGTGTGTATATGTCTAATAAGTGAAGACTATTAAGTTGCCTTTATTTGTCATATATACATTACTGCACAGTGAAATTCTGTCTTCGCATATCCCATCCTTGGGGTCAGAGCACAGGGTCAGCCATGATACAGTGCCCCTGGAGCAGGGTGGATTGGGGGCCTTGCTCAAGGGCCCAACAGTGGCAGATTGGCGGTGCAGGGGCTTGAACCCTGATCTTCCGGTCAACGACCCAGAGCCTTAACCACTTGAGCTACCACCGCCCCCTAGATTCCAACCTCTTCTCAGGGATTCTACCCAATCGCAGCTAATTACATTTTCAAACACACTCCAGTTTAATTTCAGAGATATTAATGCCGTCTCGGCGCCTGTGTGTTTATTTTTATCTCGCTGTCTAAGAGCAGTCAGGATAATATTATGGGATGTAAAATGCAACATAATCTTCTAGCACAATTTATGCAGATGTTGTAAGAAACTAATAATCCATAATTATCTATTTAAAAGGTGAAAATCTTTTAAGATTTTTCTAGCAGCTTTAAATGAGCTGTTTCCTTATACATGTTACTCGTATGAGGTCAGTAATGTACCGATTTGTATATTATTCTGCATTTTGAATGGTTTACAGCTGCAAAGTAAACTTGACAAGAGATCCGAGATGAAAAGCAGACAGTTTGGTATGAAAAACAGATACCTGGCTGTTTTCATTAATAGTGCTGACTGCTTCAATTAAATTAAATGAATCGATTTGTATAGGCTGCCTTCTGAATATAGATGACTGACCTGCTCAGTATTACGCGTAACCAAATATGTTTAAGTGTTTGGCTTGCAACGTATATTGGTAGGAGAATGTTGGACATGGAGCTGCCAGGCAGGAGGCAAAGAGGAAGGCCAAAGAGGAGGTATATGGATGGAATTAATGAGGATATGAAGCTAGTGGGTGCAAGTGTTGAGGATGCAGAAGATGGGGATAGGTGGAGAGAGATGATTCGCTGTGACGACCCCTGAAGGGAAAAGCCGAAAGAAGAAGAAGAAGTTTGGCTTGCAACGTGAATGAAAAGATTCTAAGCATTCTAAATGGTTGATTTGATTCGATTGAGTCAAAATACAGCTCCTGGTAGACCTTCATCCATCCACCCACTCCTCTGTGATCCACAAAAACGATGGAAAGAGGCCAAATTTCTGTAACCACACAGCACTGTTTTACTGAAGTAAAACAGAACCCAAGCAGTGGAAACAATAAAAAAATACACAGGACTGATTTCCATTTCAATTAATTTTACCTGCTTTTTAAATCTCTGCAAGCCTTTAATCATTATATGTGATGCATCCAATTCATTCCTCATATATAAAAATATGTATAGCTGCTCCTCTGCAGGAAATAGAAAATGAGATCCAGAAATCATATTTATAGCATCGGATGTGACAGAAAGCAGCTTGAGCTGAGGATAGAGCCATTTCCTTCATCATACTAAGTAATAGAACTGGCCTGTAATGCACTAGACTAAAGGAACTGGAGGAGACCTTAAGGGCGAAGTCATTCCCGAGGACAAGGAGGAGAGAGAATCTGAGATGTAGATCATCTGATGAGGCAGACTTTTGCGTTAGGAGTTAGGTGAAGTAAAGAGATTGAGAACAGGAGAGTGAAGTACAGAGAAAATGAGATGTGCTTCAGAACACATGGACAGACAGCTGATTTCAGGGCTGGCATTACAGTTTGAGTGATACGCCCTTATTTGACGAGCAATGCCATCTGGATGAATGGATGCGGATTCAAATAGCCTGCCAAATGTCAGGAAAAAAATGATATTGATCACTACTGCCACTGTGTTTACTGAAAATTTGTGAATTTTGTTTCAGTGAGTCTTCATATTACTGATAATCTTCTCATTTTCTTTTAAACTCCCACATTTTTTTCAAATCCCAAATGTTCAAATCCCTAGCTGTGGTGTAATTTTATTAACCGACATTTTCACAGGGATCTTCTCAGGTGATTTATAAAACATCATATGCCAAATTTCCAGAAAGAACTATTCAGGTGAAGAATGTGACCTCCAAAGCATGAATAGAAATCAAACTATGGCATATAAATACTGCCTTGTTTTCAGTTTCCTCTTCGTACCCAGCTCGCAGCGGTTCAGTTATATTTCTGGTATTTTTCTAGCGACAGGAGCAATAAAATTATGACTAAAGACTGCGAAACAAAGGAAGAGAGCAAAAAAAAAAAGGAGGACAAACACTAGGTTCAGAGGAATGCAGTGCAGAATTTTCAGTGCACTTCAAAGCACCTGCTAATCCCACACATGCTCTGAGATACAGTTTTGGAAATATCATAGCAAGAACCCCCCCAACAGGCTGTATTTTTTTTTTCAAATGCAATACTCTAAACCTCCATTTTAAAGATTATGTGATGATATGTTGCAATAATGTAATTATGGGTAAGCACCATGTCTCCAAAAAGCAGGAAAGGAAAACATTCATCTTAAAACCTGTAGTTTCTGCTTTTGTGCAGAAACAAAGGAGAAAACTATCACTAATATAACTTCCAGTCAAATTTGGGTTTGATCAATAATTGAGCACTTTTTCACCGCTGTCTCATGCTAGTTTTGGGGAATATAGAGGGTCGGGGCTCCCAGGCATGACCTAGTTATGCCACCATCCGCACCATCTCCCCAAAATAAAAAGACACACACAGACTCCCTCTCGCAAACCCTGGCGAGCCCAACCCTCCAGAGACTGAAACTTCAAATGAATCCTGAATGACGCTTTCCAGTATGCAAAACAGCTAGAGACAAGACAAGTAGATCTGCCTGCCTCAACCTGATACGATTCTGAGAAGAAAATGTAATGTGAGGTAAACAAACCGAGCTGAATGGTACTTCTGAATTTAAGGCAAGAGAAAGAAAAAGCTTTTAAAGAGATTAAGGTTTTACTTGCATACCTTCTTAATAGAACTGTAGATTTGAAGCAGCCTTTGTGGCCATACTACAAAAATACTATAAATAAACACAAAAATAGATATTTACTGTTCCATGACATATGCTCTAACTAACTGGAACTTTTCAGGGTGTAATAAAAGTCTCCTCTTGGATGAAATTCTTGAATCTGGGTGGCTATAGATATATAGATATGCAACAAATCCCAATGACGTCACAGCTATCCATTGCCAGGAGTCCAAGAGAGCAAAAGTTGCCGAAAAAGGGGTGGTGTTATTCTTTCCCACGTCATTCACAGAGAAACTAACCAATCACAGGCATCTGTGAGCTCATGGATGCGGAGGAGAGCAAACTGCAATTACTTTCGAATGTGTTCTGCTGACTGGCAGAAAAAAGATGTGATTGTTGGCTTCATGTGTCTCATGCTAGGCTTTACAATCCCTGGTTATTAACTGTAGTCTGATACGGGTCAGCTCATTAGTGGGTGATTGTGGGAATTGGTAAATGACCAAAATGAGAGAGGAAAAAATTCATATATCAATGTAAAGTGCCTCTTTATAATGCCTGTAGCTATTACTGTGGCTAATTTAATCAGCTTGAGGGATTGCACACTTTCTTCTGATTAGCATTATTTTCTTTTTCCTTCTTTCAGTGAAGCCCATTAAAACCACAACTACATTTTTTAGAGACTAATATAGAATGATAGATTTTTTCAAACATTGGAAAATCACCAGGAGCTCCTGTAAGAAATAAAATTAGTAAATCCCCATGAAAATAGAAATCCCACCTAAACTGGGCTAATCAGGGCTGAACTGTGCTCTTCAGCCTTACTTCTTTCTTCCTTCGTTTCACTTTCCAGCACAGACAAAATGTCACACTGTGTTATATTTTCACCTCCTCCTGGGATCACAGCATCATAATAGTACATTTTAACATCACAGCTCGGCAGCAGGCCACATTTCTATCAAGATTAAAGAGAACACATTAATACTCAATCAACAAGCTCCATATCCAAGCATGTCACCGGAGGATAGTCTGAAACTAATCATCACTGTGAAATTTTTGAACGTTCATATATTTAAGAGAAGCGATAAACCAAACGCGCATTTGTATGTAAAGACTCATGCACATAAAACTAGAACTACTTCATTCCTTGAAGGTGTGTAAAAATAAGTTAAAAACAAAAAGTGACAAATCCATTTGACAGGACAAATGTGCCACAAGTCTGTGACGCCTTCATTACCTATTCTGATAGCTCTAACTGTCTCACTCTTTCACACACACACACACACACCACACAAAAAGCATCAACAATAAGAAAAATAACACACTGACTGCAGCTATGTACATTAACATCAATAATATAATAATGAGGGATTATTGGTTCACCCTCAAACAAAAGAAAATATAGATATATTTCTTTTTTTATTAAGAGACTCTGTACTCTACAAAAGGCTCAAGTCAAACAATTTTTACTATTTGGCTGCCGGTGATGACCTACATATAGGAAATGGACTGAAATCAGTTGTTTGAATTTGTTGTTGTTGTTTTTTCCCTCTCCTCATTCTCATTTAATACTATAGCTGGCTTTATTAGTTAAAAATGATATTTTATAGAACAGAAAAGACTATTATATACTATTATATACTATACTATATACTATTATAGATTAAGAATGTGTAAGAAGATGTGCAGTAATTGTGCAGTGAGGATGGAGAGCAATAATAATAATAAAACATTTTCTTTCTAAATTAATGTCATTTGCAGTGTGAACATAAGCAATGGATTAATCAAGTAGTGCTTTTCTAAACAATCTGATTAAATAGTAACATACTGCTCCAAACTAGACATTTTCAAATCGTCCTCTTGCCCAGCTGTAAACTGATCATCCATGTCCTGACGCAAAATTGAAAAAAGGTCTAAGGGCTTATTTTATGTTATATTGTGAATCCATGCTGCTGTCACTTCAGTACATCAGGCATCATAGCAATGGCTGTTAGTATATCTAAGCAAAACAAGGGTTGCCAATACCTTCATTGTAGTGAAAACAGAAACAATGTTTTTCAGATATTGTAACTTGACAAAAATACAAGCTATTTTTCTGATGCTGAACATACATGAAGTATACAGAAGTCTCACATCATTAGCTGCCTATAAACTCAAACACTACAGCGTACAATATTTCCAGCATAAAACACAATTTCCAGCTAAATCTCAATAAACATGCCTGTTGTTGTGTCTTCATTAAGATGGTGATGAAAAACAAACCATCACAGCAGCATGAGAGCCTCATGTTGAGATTGGGGCTATAAAATTGGCACAAGGGCCAGAAAAGCTTAAAGGTAGAAACAAGACCATAACCTGCCACACAACTGCTACTGAAATAAGTTTTCTTTCCCACTAAAATACAAGTAGATTTTCCTGAGTTTTTGGCCAGTAAAACATCAATAAGTTCACTCAATTACAAAGCCTATTTACATCCTATAAACACTCATTTTAGCTGGTATTGCACTAGTTACGGTTCACTTCGTTTCGAGTGATTTATGCGCTTCTTCTTCTATTTACTTGGTGCTAATGTGGATATCTGAACCTTGTTGCTATTCAGAAATATGTATTTTATATGAACAGCCCCCCAAAAAACCATTAAACCTTATAGCTTCCTGATAAACAACGAAAACACTGTAGTTTAACCTTCATATATTATGTGTTGTTTGTAAAAACTCTCACTAAAAAGAAGGAAGTCAAATTGTTTTTTTTGTATATCAATCCAGCAGAAGTATATTTAAACCAATTATCCATAGTTTTGCAATTGTGCTTCTCTCAATTTTCTGTCAGGTTAGCTTATGTTAGCTATCTAATTAGCATTAGTAGTAAAGGAGAGAAATACTGCATTGGTAATATTTAGGAATACGGCTTAAAAGTCCTGTCAGAAATCTTGTCAGGTTAGCTCAAGTTAGCTTAGCTTTAGTAGTGAAGGTTAGGAATAAGGAGTGTGATTTTAAAATCCTGTGAGGAAACTTGCCAGGTTAGCTCCTAGCTAGCTGATTAGTGTTTTCAGTAGAATGGTCTAAAATTCTGTCAGAAATCATGTCAAGGTAGCTCATCTTAGTTAGATAACTAGTGTTAACAATGAAGAATGCAAACATTTAGGAATATATGACTTAAAATCCTGTCAGAAATCAGGTTCTCTTAGGATTATGGTAACTAGGCAACAAATCTGGGAATATACATTCATATGGATTCCAGAGGCTTCCATCATCCCATTTTAGACTGTAAAAACTCAAAGACAGGTTTATTCTCCTCAGTTGCATTTTATTCACACAAGCAAACAGAAAAAAAACCCTGACATACAAAAAAATTTCTATTCCACTCCAAAAAAGAGCAAAAAATGGAATCTGTGCCTGTTTTGTTGTGTCCAGGTTCAGCATTGAATTTCATCATAGTGTCATAATTTTCAGTGGTGTTTAATGGCTCATATGAAAGTAGACACTAAGGCTTTAAGAATTGGGAATATTTTTATACTATACCTACTATTCATAAAACATTTTAAAAATAGCAGAAAGTAAATGGTGATATTAAAGCCATTTCTGCTTTATGAGATACCCCAAGTGTTACCTTCAACCACTAAAATTCCCAACAGAGGTAAAAATATGTCCTGACTAATTTTATAGTTCATTTGTTTATATTGATCGAAAATGTCTAATAAGTCGAATGCCAATGTTCTGGTTATAAGGGCTAAGTAAATGTATACTTAGTTATGAGAGTGTGGTTATGAGAACCTTCAAAAAATTTCCAACCTTTCCAATCTATACACTTAACAGGGCTGGGATTTACACATCAAAACAAACAAGCTGAGAGAAACTGGTCTCTGATGACACTAACACTATCCAACATCCTTTAAAGGACTACTCCATCAAACAGAGGTGTATTATTTCTTACATTGGTGCAGTCTGCTGTCTTTTCCAGAACAATGACATGGCTTGTTATTCCTTAGCCTGCATGCTCTGGCAGTGATGAATTATTCAACAATACGAGCAAAGAGGTAGAACAGTACCAACACATGGATGCTCTGGCCTCCACATACATATATCTAGGATAAATGAATAAAATATTAAGGACCTCTTCTTTAGAGATTGATGATCTCCCGTAGATCAAGCGCCCATCCCCGTATCCATTCCCTCAATTCATTTTCCACATTTTTTTTTCTAAAACCAGAAGCACTCTAAGATATATCTTCATTTTTGGGCTGCATGGTGCTATTTAGGGCTACAACGACAGCAAGGTGATGGAGCTGAGATATCTATTCAGATTGATGTGGTCAGTAAGTGGGTGATGACTCAGCAGATCAGACTAAAGCCATGGCAGGCATTTCTGTTTTTGTGTACAGAAACTCAAGGTTAGAGAGTATACTGGGAATACACAAAGTCCTTGTCTTGAACAATCTAAAATTACCAGCTGCCATTGCAAAACTTTCTTTTGATTAATCTCCCAAAATGGGACACGGGTGTTACCGCTACCACGTTCTGGCTCCTTGCTTTGTTTTGCCCTGTGTAATTTTTAAAGTTTAATTGGAAATGGAGTCCACTGATGGACCAGTGTGTCAGGTTTCATGAACAAACTCCATGCACACAGCATCTCACCACAAGACACACTCTTGTTGCTAAGTTACCAGCCATTCAAAAAATAAATAAATAAATAAAAAAATACCAGCACTTACAGTGTCTTCCATGTTGTCCTCTGTACATCTGGAGGGAGACTTTTCCAGAGACGGCCTGGAACTCTGGCGTTCCCAACCCACATTAGGGAAAGTCTGATAGAGATCCCCCTTGTTGGTCTTTTCTTCGACAAGGGAAGAACTGAGATGGCTCTTTCCAGAATCCTCCTTTTCAGATAAGCTTTCCAACCCCTGTTTGAACTTTTTCATAGGTGGACGTTTCTGAGAATCTGGGTAGTAATTGGTGAACAATTGCTTTCCTTCTTTGAAGGGCTCTGAGAGATCCTCGCTCCTTGAGTTCTCTGACCTCCACTTAGTTGGCTCTTTTGTAACTTTGTCTTTCTTTTCTTCTACCGTTAGTGAAGGATGCCCATGTACATCTAGCAAGTGGCACAGGAAGTAGCTCTTCTCCAGCTCCACTTCCTCCCAGAGGCACTGCAGAAGACTAGCTTGCTCCTTGTCTGCTTCCCCATGGAGCGTCTTCAGCAGCTCCTCCAGTTTGCGGTATGCTGCCCCATTGCCTTTACACCCTGAGTCAATTCCTGACCAGTTCTTTCCTGCTTTCGTTGTCCTGTCAGGTGTTACGATGCCCGTGATCTCGTCAGCCAGCCTTTGGCGCAGTTCACCAGCCTGCTTGAGGTCAGCGTACTCAATATGCTGGTTCTCCACCCAGGTCCAGGGCAGCTCCAGGACCTTTTCCTTCTTACTTCCAGCACCAAGACCAGGTTGGGATGAGGTTTCAAGTCTGCTGTGGCAAGGCGAGACGCTCTTGGCTTCCTTTTTCGAAAATAAAGGACTCCTTGATTGTAGGATTGCTTTTTTGGAGAAGAGATATTGGTGGTTATTGTCAGCATCATCCTTGTCCATAGTAAAGTGATGTTATTTTATTGGAGGAAGAAGAGACAGAGAGGAAAAAGGCCTGGTCAGGCCAGGGTGGAAGGCATGCACTAAGGAAAGATGAACGATCAAGGCATATAACGGTGAAGAAATGCATTCATGCAGGATAATGGCGGTCAATGTTTCTGCAATGTTTCTCCTTATGGCCACTGAAATGAGTAAAGATGAATGAGCACAGGTGAGTATGCCATGCAGAATGTCAGAGTATGTTCAGTGAGTAATAGTGATTAACCACGCTTCCTGTAACTGAAAAAGCAATTACTGAAAAGAGGCCAGGAAGCAGTTTCCATTTTTTCAAGCTGTATTGTTCACACTAATGTTCTCAGTTAGACTCTGTAACTGAGACCAACACCTAGTTTGCTATGATCATCAGCACTTTTATTAAACTAACAAACTGCAACTTCCTAATCTTCCTTCTTTCCTATTTTCTTTCTTTCTTTCTTTCAAAATACTGCATAGTAAAGACAAACATGTAATTATAAAAAATGATTACTTGATATTTTATGTCCCAGAAACTACTAAACTAAACCAGTACTCTCATTAATAACATGAAGACCTATGTATATAGATGAATATACAATTTTTCAAGCTTTGTGTTCTCCTGCGTTTCCCAAATATCTTAATATCACTTTACATTTGTTTTATCAATAACATTTACTAACTTTTAGTAAACTAGTTTGTAGACAAACTCGTGTACACAAACTAAATCTGTGGGTAAAACATTCAGAGTAAAACCTCTAATAATCCATGACAGGTAAGATATGATCTTTCCAAAGTCTTATTTTGGGAGATCATATGTAATAATCCCGATATTCTGATTTTTGTTCTTTGAAAACAAAATCCAAAACATGAAGCTCTGAAGCCTGAAGCTTCATAATAACAGTATTATGTTACTTATCACTGAAGCACATTTAATGAACTGTCTTATTGCTCAGCCGTTATTCAGACCGTTATACGGCAAACCAACCCTTATTTTTTCCCCTACCCGTATTCTAACAAGTCCCGCCTCCTACACGCTGATTGGTCAGCGTTATCACGTTGTCCAATGGACGTGCTGTTTAGAAGGATGAACAGGGAGTCAAACCGCGCGAGACTCGTTGGAATTGTAAGGATATATCCGGAATACGGGTAGAACAAAAACAACGCACAGGTTTAAATGTACATAGCACTTAAATACACAACGCAAAAGTTCGGACGCAGCCAGTTTACTGCTTAGTAGCGATCAGCATCTGTGTGAATGTCTTCATTTCACGCCATTAGTTATCACAGGTGGTGTTTGTTGTGTTGAATGCAGTTCCAGCTAAAAGATGAACACTGACCACACACTTACCTCTGACACAATCTCCAGTAGCTCCTTAAATTATTCCCTGGGGTTTTACTGGCCGCGGATTAAGGGTTTATATCAATGCGCCAAACCCCGGATAACACGTACAACGACGAAGTAGCGTCATGTTTGTTTGTATTTTGTTTTTGTTGCACAATCCAGGACTGGATCCGCAAAAGCACCAGTTGCTTCCAGCTCAAGCCAAACGTCCGGCTCTTGAAAAATCCTCATCCTGAAAGCAGCCCGTTGCCAAGGAGCGCAGTGGCGCTTTAACTGAGACTACAGTGACATCTAGTGGTCATTCTGTGGTAATGCATTATTCACTCAACTCAATGACTGGTCTGTGGCTATACAGCCTCATACGCAACAAACTGCGATGCACTGTGTATTCTGACACCTTTCTATCAGAACCAGCATTAACTTCTTCAGCAATCTGAGCAACAGTAACTATTCTGTTGGATCGGATCACACAGGCCAGCCTTCGCTCCCCACATGCATCAATGAGCCTTGGCCGCCCATGACCCTGTCGCCGGTTCACCACTGTGCCTACCTTGAACACTTTTATTAGATACTGACCACTGCAGACCGGGAACACCCCACAAGAGCTGCAGTTTTGGAGACGCTCTGATCCAGTCGTCTAGCCATCACAATTTGGCCCTTGGTCAGACTCGCACAAATCCTTACACTTGCCCATTTTTCCTGCTTCTAACACATCAACTTTGAGGACAATTTCATTTGCTGCCTAATATATCCCACCCACTAACAGGTGCCATGATGAGGAGATCAGTGTTATTCACTTCACCTGTCACTGCTCAGAATGTTATACCTGATCGGTGTAAATATGGTAGGAAAATAAGTAAATAAGTATCTAAGAAAGCAAGCAAGTGAGTAAATAAGTTATAGGTAAGAAATTGAGTAAATAAGTAGGAAAATAAGTAAATAACTAAGTAAGTAAGTAACTCAGTAAGTAAATGCATAAATAGGTAAGTATCTAAGAAGTATCTAGTCAGTAAGTAAGTAAGTAAATATATAAACAACTAGGTAAGAAATACCTAAATATAGGTAATTAATATACATATATAAGTAGGTAGGAAAATGAGTAGATAAGTACATAGATAAGTAAGTAAGTAGATGCATAGGCACATAGCCAAGTAAATGAGTAAGTTAGAAGTTAGATGAGTAGGTAGATAAGTGTGTAAATGAATAGATAGTTGAATAAGTAAGTGAGTAAGTATGTCAATATGCGGAGATAGTTAATTAGGTAGATAAGTAAGCAAATAAGTAAATAGGTAAATAAATAGATAAACAAGTAAGCAAGTAGGTACATAATTAAGTAAACAAACAATCAAGAAATAATATTTTCATCAGTAAATTGCTTGAAATGAAAATTTACCTACCACTTTATCTGGAATCTGGAATCACAAGACAGACATAATCTTCAGGTTTGTCAGTTTATTATAGTAGGAAATATATTCAAGGAGTCCCACAGATTTGTAATACTGTTGATATTATTACAAACTAGTGGTGGAATAGCAGGTAGTAAGCAAACAAATGAATGAAGCTATCAAAAATTGCCATGTGTCATGATATCAAACATTATGATGGCTGTTGTTAAGTTATACTGGTAACAATCACTTCACTCTCATTTATAGTTACATTTGTTTTTGCTTGTAAGTATGAAAACAGAACTCTCCATTATTAAATTTGTTGGAATGAATAATATTTATTATGAAGGGATGTATTTACTTAGCACTCTTTCCTCACACCTTTTCTCAGCCCAAGCTATAAGGATAGTTAAAAAACGGACACAGGAATCATGTCACTTACAAAAACATTTTCTCTGTTTTCTACACTGACCTTTTTAACTGACTGTTGCAATTCCAATTTTGCACTCCATTCTGGATTATGTCCTACATACAATTGCCCTCTCGGCAATACACATATTACGGAATTCAGCAGGGAACACTATGTCCCATGAAGAAAACTTTTTTGCGTCATAGGTGTCCCAGATTCTCTTGGGATGGATTTGGGAAGAGGAAGGGACACAAGACAGACGATTGAGGTGTTTCATTTACACTGGCTTCAAAAATGTGGCACCTTTTCTAACCTAAGCTAGAAGAGGAAGAGAGAATGATAATAATAGGATAATCCAATGTAATAAGAAAAGTAGAAACTAGTTAAAAACAAACATAACCATGTGATTATTCCATCAACAAACTGAACAGTTTGTTCCTGTAAATTAAGATGTCTTTGTTTATTAAGTTCCCTTTTAAATTTGTCACATATACATTACTGCACAGTGAAATTCTTTCTTCGCATATCCCATCCTTGGAGGGTTGGGGTCAGAGCGAAGGGTCAGCCATGATATGGTGCCCCTGGAGCAGAATGAGTTGGGGGCCTTGCTCAAGGGCCCAACGGTGGCAGCTCGGTGGTACTGGGGCCTGAACCACGATCTTCCGGTCAATAACCAAGAGCCTTAACTTGAGCTACCACCGCCCCATTAGAGGAGACAGAAGCCCAGAAAACCCTTTGAAAGTTTATTCCATCCATTTTTTGTATTGTTTATACTACACAGGGTAGCAGGGAGCCTGGAATCTGTCTCAGGGGACTCAGGGCACAAGGCAGGTGACACCCTGAATGGGATGCCAACAGAGATGCCAATCAGCCTATAACACATGTCTTTGGACTTTGAGAGTAAAACAGCGTACATGGAGGAAAACGACAAAGCACAGGGAAAAGCATGTAAACTCCACACACACAGGACACAGGCAGGAATCAAACCCCACCCTTGTAGGTGGGAGGCAAACAGTCTAACCACCAAGACTTACTGCAGTAGCACAAAGTACAGTTTTGAATAAATATTCTGCGTAAAGCACGGCTCCCCTGGTGGACTTCAAGCACTTTAATTGTCGCATCCCGGATTTTATTCCCAGGTAGACAACTAACCCAGCCACTGAGGGGTTAACTCTCAGTGCTGCTCTCAAGCCCGGATAAAATAGGAGGGTTGCATCAGGAAGTGCACCTGGCGTAAAACCTGTGCCAAATCAAATATGTGGACCAAATGATCTGCTGTGGTGTCCACGAAGAGGGAGCAGCCAAACGAACAAAAACAACAACCGAATCTGCGAATCTGCCAGTGTGCATTCCTGAATTTTACTAGGTAAAGAAATCAGTTATAATGAATTCAAGTAGAAATATCTGATGATAAATACTACTTCTAATTATATACTTACACCTCATTTTATATAGTGACACATTCACCAGGACTTGGATGGTGCATACACAGTATAATCTAAGCCTAATAATAAAGTAGCTTTAAAAGGGTTCTAATTTAATTATTTTTTTTAACTTGTTGTTGATATACACTGTCTGTAAGGAGAGATTTATTTAACACTTATGAAAGGAGTGTCCAGTGTCAGTGCAGTGAGGTTTTTCCATCAAGTCGTCAGAATGGAGGAAGTTGCACTTTATTGCTGTTTGATAACAAGCTGCATATTTTTAATGAACTTTGAGAGACAGAAAGAGAGAAAAAAGAGAGGTGCTTCAGGAAATGAAGAAAAAAATACATGTCCTTTAATAATAAATAAACATTGTTGGCAAATTGCATGATATATAGTTATTATTGTTTTATTTATTCATTTTTTAAATTAAAAAAAAATATTAAAAAATTATTCTGCCTTAAGTCAGAAAATATAGCAGCGATCCAAATGTGTCCTGACATAAAGTCTTTTTAAGAAAAGCAAAATACGAAAATAACTGTTAAAAAATAATTAGAGTAAAAATCTGAGCTTGCTAGTAAACACAGTAGAGTTCTGCATAATTCATAATGTTCATTGTTTAGAACTGAACTACACTGGAGTTTTGTACATTTTACACATTAAATTAGGGGAAAGAAAGGTATCCAGGAGTCATCTAGATGTAATATTTGTTCAATATTCTGTATATCCTCCAAAGGACAAGTCTTTAATGGAGATATCTGTGTCTTTAATTCTGTTTTTGTTCACTAACTGGTCATAAACACATCACTAGTCACCAGAAAGGCTTTCTCTCACAGTAAAATGGGACTGTCAGAAAAGTTGGTTTTAAAATAAATGCCAGCTGATTTTACAAACAAAAACTGTGTCACTTTCATGCAGATGCCACCAAAACCCAATTAGACAAGTCATAACCTACTTCTTGATAGAGACATAGAGGAGAGTGTCTCTGGAGAGATAGATCTTGGACAGGGACAATGGTGACAGGGACAGTAGTGACTGGTTTATTGATCTCTCTCAGAGCATGTTACATAAAGCCTCTACCATACTGTCATGTGTTAGTCTGCAACACTCTCCATTTAGTGCCGACCTTAAATGCCCTGATCAGTAAAAGCAGAATATGAGAAGGCGAGTGAACGTGTTGTGAGAAGAGGAAAGCTTTAATGTTTCAAGGAGACGAAGGTGAACTCTTGGAAATACTGAGGTGGCTTAGTGGTTAGCACTTTCACCTCACACCTCCTGGGTTCAAATCTTGCTCCCGCTCACTGTGTGTGTGTTGTGTGTGGAGTTTGCATGTTCTCCCCGTTTGTGGTGGGTTTCCTCCGGGTACACTGGTTTCCTCCCACAGTCCAAAGGCTTGCTTCTAGGCTGATTGGAGTATCTAAATTGCCCGTAGTGTGTGAATGAGTGTGTGTGCCCTGTGATGGATTGGCACTCTGTGACCCGAGAATAGATCGGATAAGCGGTGCAGACAATGGAAAAAAAAAAAGGATATGAAATTCACGGTTTCTTAAATATACTATGGTTACAAGCTGGTCTGTTTTTGTTGGACATATATTTTACAATTTCGCACCCTTAAGAATGACGCTGAACAAAACAAACTGTGATTGGTTGCTGTACATGTCAGTCAGACGTCCTCTAGGGCAGACCGTAGCTAATAAAAGCTGCTATGGAGTCCAGATCTTCTGTCATCAGTCCAAAGCTTTGGCTCTGTGAGATTATACTCAGTAGAGGACAGATGGCACTTTAAAGTTTTATTGTAAACGTTATAAACACCTCATTAATTATCTCTGAATATTTTACACCATTTGGTGTCACACAGAGCAGGAGTGTTTCAGGACTGAAACACTGCCTTGATGCCCAATGACGCCTGAGATAGGCACAGGCTCCCCGTGACCCGAGAATAGATCAGATAAGCGGTAGACAATGAATGAATGAATGGTATATCCTCCATTTGATTAAATGTCTCTTGAAGAGTGCAAATAATTCTGGGTTCAAGTGTGCATGTGATTTCAATAATTTAGTTCCCAGGTACAGAAACAGGAACCATATGAAGATGTATTTTAAAGAAAAGTAATTGTTGCTTATAAATAATGCAGTATCTGGAGCGCTTGGCTAGTAGTTGTACCATCTCTTATTTAATACACAAAAAAAGCAGGACATGTGCATTCTCAGGAGATACAATACAAGCAACATGTTACCTTTTAATATGAATAGGAGTTGTAAATTGCTCTGGTAATCAATATGCCATTCTCTCCTCCTGGCTCAGTCTTCTCCTTCCTGGTTCCTGATGACCTCCTTTTGCTAGCAATTATTCTATGATGCCCAGGGGTTTAAAGGGTATCTATGCCAGTGCTCATATTACCCTGAGTTTATGATGAATGCTCCTTCTTTAAACCAACAAAAGTTTTTAGCATTATCTCACAGCTTATTGGTGGAACCTAGTGAGAAGGTGGCTTCCATTACATCAATAACGTAGGTCAGAAACATTGACATCAACAACATAGATGGTTTTAAAATTAGACTTCTAAATTCGATCCCACTCCAAGTAATGATGGAGATTGCCGGGATATGGGCAGTAGATTAGGACTTATGGGCAGTAGATTTGGTCAAGCCATTATCTACCTCCCCTGTCCTCTTTCAGTAATTGTTTGTGCCAAAACTTGTGTCTAATCTCAACCTAGAATTATATTCTTTCTTGTTCAGGACAAAGCAATGTATCATCTTCCTAATTTCTGTGTCACCACACAATTAGATGTGATTCAGTTTTCTCATTCCTTTTGTTTGTTCTATCATTTCTCTGATCAGTCCTTCTTAGGGAACTCACTTTTTGCCAACTAGAACCTGTACTGAATAGTGAGTGTGAGAAAGAGACAGAGGGGGAGATATCGAGACAGAGAAACAAAAAGAAGATGCACATGGATGATCCAGAAGCTGTATGAGTATATGATGACATAAGGAGACAGCTTATTTAATATTAAAGCTGACACAGAGACAGTTTCTTGGAAATATAATGGAGAAAGAAATAATGGTGCTGGAAGCTGAGTCCACAGATGTACCAATGTTTTCAAAGTATAAGGTGCCAGTCCCTCCAGAATTACGTCATTTTCTTTTTCTATTATTGCATCCAAAAATGCTTAATTTTGTTGAACCTTTTTACAAAAATTTTTCGATACAAAAAGGAATTTTTAGTGCTCCTACCAGTGAAGACACATAAGTAATTACTTTCTATGAGAGCTGTATTCATGTTCCACACACATGAACTGAAGTGAACATGATGATGTCTTGACCTTATGGAAATCTATGGAAAATCTTCATCGCAATACTGGTAGTTATAATAACAGTCAAATTTAGGCAAACTGACCTTGAGCTTTGTCAGCTGTCAAGCCATAGTCTATGATCTAATCTTCCCTTGATCTCTAAGATTCTAAAAAAAAAAACAAAACGGTTTTAGCCCAACAGCTGAGCTGATACTTGTATAGGAACGATATACATGAAAACTTTTAGTTGGTACTGAATGTGTACTGGTTAAAGTTGTAAATGACCAACTACTGGCCTTTGATCAGGGCCATGTCTCCTTGTTTGTACTTACTTGAGTTGCCACATTTAACACTATAAATCGCAATGTTCATTTAAGCAGACATTTCAGTAAGGGATTAGATTGGATTCTCACCCAGGTCTTATCTGACCATTATCTGTTTGTAAATGTTAATGGCTATCTGAACAAAATAAAGATTTGGTGTTCCACAAGGCTTTCTTCTAGGGCTATTGTTGTTGATTTTGTTGTTTATTATATGCTCTAGGTACTACTGATGCATATGCAACACAAAACAGTTATTATTAACGTATATCTCTTAACAACAAAAGGAAACATTGCTTACGAAAATTAACCATGTTTTTTTCTTTGTGGTAAAAGTGTAGTAACCATGGTTTTTGGTTCATTGATTACGATGGGCAAAACCACTGTTTTACTATAGTAGCCATGTGTAACTATTGCTTTTTCAAAACCATGGTAATTTTGTGGTAACAATGGTTTTACTACAGTAACCATGTTTTTTTTTTTGTTTCAACTGTAGGAAAACCATGTTTATTTGGTTTTAATCTGTTGATAATTTTCGTAAGCAATGTTTTCATTTGGGGGGCACGGTGGCTTGGTGGCACGTTTGCCTCACACCTCCAGGGTTGGGGGTTTGATTCCCGCCTCCGCCATATGTGTGTGTGGAGTTTGCATGTTCTCCCCGTGCCTCGGGGGTTTCCTCCGGGTACTCCGGTTTCCTCCCCCGGTCCAAAGACATGCATTGTAGGTTGATTGGCATCTCTAAATTGTCCGTAGTGCATGATTGCGTGAGTGAATGAGAGTGTGTGTCTGTGTGTGTGCCCTGTGATGGGTTGGCACTCCATCCAGGGTGTATCCTGCCTTGATGCCCAATGACGCCTGAGATAGGCACAGGCTCCCCATGACCCGAGAATAGATTGGATAAGCGGTAGACAATGAATGAATGAATGAATGGTATATCCTCCATTTGATTAAATGAATGAGTGAATGTTCCCATTTGTTGTTAATAGAGATACATTAATAATAACTGCTTATAAAAACAAATATACACGTAAACAATGCTTTTAAGTCTTCATTGGCTTAAGGTACAGTACTTACATCTTGGTCCATTTTGGCAAAGCCCTGAGCGTGATGTGATAGCCTCGGTCTACCTGTTACTATTATCTCATCAAACTCGCTTGTATCGATTATGCATCAATGTTCAATTGCTTTTCCTGCGATACCCAAATGTACAACGTTGAATTTCTTGGTGAATTTGAATCACTGAATTTGTGGAAGCGCAATAATACGCACCGAAATGTCCTGACAATTATTAAAGTATGTATTTTAAAAATCTGAATATTTAGTATTGAAATTTTGAACAATGAAATTGAGAAAGTCGTATTTTAAATTAATCTGAATATTTAATATTGAAATATTAAACAATGCAATTTTGTGTCTCCACTTGAAAAATTCACAGCTTAAATTATGCAGCCATGTTGAATTGCAGAACCTTAAAATGCAAGCACTGTTAATACGATGCATTTATTTTCAGTTACTGCTATTCAGCACCTTTTTGGCTTCAAAAACATTTGTCACTATTTTGCTTCCATACTAGGGCCACTGTTGTTTTTGTTTTTGTTGTTTGTTATATGCTCTAGGTTCTATTCGTCATAACCTTTTTTATTGGCTTTTATTGCTTTGGCTTCAGCTCATCTTTGAGATATGTAGATATTTCAGTGTTTGATGGCACTCAAGTGAAGCCAAGAGAGAATTGCAGTGGTCTTATCTCAAGATAACAAAGAAATGAACAAGTCCCTGAGTGGCCTCTAGAGAAAAGGCCAGATTCTGGTGTTGTAAAGGTGAAAACTATATATCTGAGTCAGATTACTGATAAGAAAATATCTTGACTTTGGAATGAATCTCCAGGGATATGTAACTCATTGTGTCGAATTTCAGTACCATGATCCAAGAACATGAATAGAAAAAAGAAAGAAAAGTGTTTCTCATCAGTTAGGCACCATGAAAATGAGGCTTTTGCACTGTTTAGGGACAATGTGCCCTAAAAGTCTTTGCAGTTTGTCTCTTGTGGGTTTTCAGAATCTGCTACCATTGTTGCTTGTGGATGTGCACTTTTAACTGTTCTTATATGAGATATCAGTAGCTAAAATGGATGCACTTTACATACGTGTATATTTCTTTAAAAAATGCATTTTATATTGTAGTTAAAGCCAGAAAATGTTTTATATTTAAATGCCAAATGCAGTACCCAGATAGGAACTAAAACTAATAGCTAAGTTGTAAGAGGTTTCTAGAAACAATCTAAGGATCAGTTTTGTCATTTTACAGTTTTTACTGAATTTAGAAAACCTAAGCATGAGAAAATCTCCAGTTTTTCCTCAAAATTATACACTGAAACCACTGCACACTAAATGAATCCTAAATAATTGTAATTATTTACAAAAGCATTGTACAAACCTCTTGTGTTTTTGATGCCAGTCTTTAAGCGTCACAGGTATTAGTCAGAGTGTGAATGACTTTCACATGGCATGTGGTAGCTTAGTGGTTAAGGCATTGGTCTACTGCTCAGAAGGTTGTGTGTTTGAATCCCAGGTCCACCAAGCTGCAACTACTGGGCCCCTGAGTAAGGCCCTTAACCCCAAAAATGCTCAGTTGTATACGAAATGAGATGAAAATGTAAGTCGCTCTGGATAAGGGCGTCTGCTAAATGCCAGAAATGTAAATGTATGAATGTCACGTTAACATAAAATGAATATCAAAGCTAACACAGAGAAAGTTAGGAGAGAAATATAATGGAGAACAAAAAATTATTTTTGAAGATGAGTAAATATTTATTTTGTAAATATTATATAATATAACTATTTTGTAGGATACACAACAGTTTACTGATCTAACAGTGCACCACTGTTTATAAGTATAAGATGATAATCCATCCAGAATTGCAGTTTTTGGTGATTGTTGTGTCCAAAAATGCTTGATTTTGCTGAAACCTTTTTTTATTCAAAATTTGCAATGTAACTTGATTTATGTGGTTTTTCTATGTGTTTTTTTTTTTTTTGTTCTCAGAAAACTACTTGAATTGGTGAAAATGCAAACACAAGATTCTTCTTTAAACTCCTACCAGTGAAAACACATATGCAATAACTTAAATCTATGATAATTTATGATGGCTGTAATCATGTTCTCCACACATGAATCGAAGGGGGCTTTGGCTGAATGTGTGTTGTGATGATGTCACGCGATGTGTCTTGGCTCCGAATCTACTAAAAATATGGTGTGATTTTGAAAAATTGAGAGTTTATTAGATTTTGTGTTAATTTCCGCCATCATAAAAATCACAAAATACTGGAGGGACTATACAGAAATAAGCTTTTAATCTTTCTACACTCTTAGGCAAAAGTGTACTAAATTGTACCATTGACGCTCACCTAAGAAAGATATATGTAGTGGACCTTTATAACTTATTTAAAACACATTTATGATACATAATTATATCGTAAGACTACTTCTGGACCATAAACAAGTCTTAAATGCACACTGCATTGACTTTTCCAGGTGAAAGCTCCATTCAAGCTACAAAAGATAAGTCTTTATGGGTTTCAACAAATGGTAACCCAATGGTACAATTTAGTATCAGTTTTCTGAGTGTATGTGCCGTAAGCACGGGTATATAAAAACTACATACGTATATACAGTAGACCAATCCGCACTAACAATACCATATCAAATGACACAAAGTTCGACGTCCCTCTAGTTTTTTCTTACCATGTATTCACACATTTGCACACACATTAGCCATTATCATCGTACACATAAATAGACCAGCACTCTCTGAGAGCCGTGCATGAAACAAGAGATGCTTAGGTACCAGTGAAGGGCTGGCTTTCAGCTTTCCCTCTTTCTTCTTTTTTTCCCCTTTCTTGCTCCTCTTCATTCTTTGTGCTGACAGTGGTAGAGACCGGGTGTCCAGGCATGCATTAGTAAATAATAGTGATGCCTTTTTCAGGCCTTATATAAACTGTACGAGAAAAGCCAAATACTTATAGCTTCGGAGATGAATGACCCTGTATCTCTGCAGCCGGACGCTGTTTTTTTCCCCCTCCTTCTCTTGCATGAGGTTCCTATGTGTAAGTCCAACAAGTGGAAAACTGTCCTGTGAGTCACCAGCTATCTGAAATCACAAGACAAAATCTACTGAGTGTTTTTGGTGCTGAAACTTGTGGGGATTATATTATTTCCTTGTGAGGGCAAGAAGACGCCTGCAATTATCGAAGGTATGTTTCTCACCTTAACAATCTTGTCATAGATTGTCGTTTTTATTTAAGACTTGCTTATGTGTTTGTAGGAAAGCCGGAGGCAGCTCTTTAGATTCACCACAAATGGAAAATTCAACATTCTGGTGTGTGATTTCTGAAGCTTAAATAGTGGAAATAATCGAACATTTTGTGTTCTGTAGGGAAACTTTTATTTATTGATTGATTTTTTGCAACATCCATCATTTTCCGACACTTTTTTAAAAGCATATAAGACTTCCTCTTTCTTTGTTAATTGATAGTACATTACATCTTTATTATTAATAGATCGATGCTGGCAGATGCAAGGATGAAGTGGTAGGAATTGATCAATTCTAACAAAATTCCAAAATCTCGATGCGCAGAAAAACAAAGAGCAAGAGCAAAGGGCTGACAAAGAATTGCGCTTTTTCTAGTACTTTATTTATTTTAATGGGCAATTTTTGTGTTCACCTGAGATCTTTCAGCTCAGAGATGGGAAGAAGAGGAAAGGAAAGGGAGGGGAAGCATGAGCGACACAAAAGGCAACATTATTCCCCTGCGAATCCATGAATGGCGTATTGAAAAACATAACACTGGAGACTAGATTATTTTTCATGCTTTATAACTAGAGTGTTTGTCCTCTGGCTTAGAGTGCTCTGTGAGAGCAGCGTTTAAACATGGGGATAATTAGTGCATGGCAGTGTTAAAAAATCAGCAGGCCCTAATTGCAGGGAAAAGAGGCCATGTGACTGGATTTTACAAGCAGCTTAAAATGTCCACAGCCAAGTAGCATTGCAGAGAAGTGAGATTTACCAGGAGGAAGTAGGAGAGGGGAAAAGGAGAGAGGTTTCGATGAAAGATGCAGACACACCATAAAGCTAAAAGTACAGTATCATTTCCTGTTTCTGATCTCATTAGAATTTTGCATTTCTGTTGAAAGCTTTGAAGGCATCTGAATCTTCAACTAATCACCAAGAGCTGGTCACTCAGTAGCTATTGAACCTTCAGAGTTCAAATCACAGGAGAAACAAATGTACCTCAGGAGGAGCTTTAGGGGAACTGGTTAAGAAGAATGTGGATGCAGGGGCGTGGTCAGGCACTGCTCTGTGAATGGATAGACATATATCAGTTGTGTAACAGCAGGATTAGAGGATGTCAGTGTCAGGTTGCTTCCAGAAATGTATGCTTTATAGTAAAATTTGCACTATTTCTGGGCAAGTATACAATAAAAATGTGTGCACACTTGTCTGTGAGTGCATGAGTTTTCAGGTTGCTAGGAGATAATTTAGTTAGAAACCCTTTACTGATCATAAAAATGGCTTAGTTTCTGCTGTTCAGGTATTGACTTTAATGTTGAGTGTTCAATGTAGAAGAGTGGGTGTGGTCGGTTTGTGATCGGAGGGCGGAACCGAGGGAAGTGAGCGGTAGGGATCACACACTTTTGTCAATTTGTATTAATGACTCTTCTCTGTTGCAGTTCTAGCTGCGGCAGGGATAAAAGAGGGAGAACCGAGAGCAGAGTGAAAAAACAAACACACAGTGCTGTGTGCGTGTCGAAATGCGCTCGATAAAAATAAAACCAAATCAAGTTGTGATCTCATAGTCTCCTTCAGTTTCCTCTTTCCTCAAACCCTCCCAAAATGTGCTACAAAGAATTGCTGGAAAAAAGTTGTTTATACACAATGCAGTTTATAACTCTGGTGGTGTATTATTATAATTGTGCTGGATTGGTTTTGTAATTGTTCAGCTTTTGCTGCAGCACAAATTCCTTTTACTCACTCATTCAACTTTTGAGACTGCTTTATCCACTTCTCAGTAGTGGTGAATCTGGAGCCTACTCCAGGAACAGTGGGCATGAGGCAGGAATACACTCTTTAAAGGATGCCTGTTCATTCCTGTCCAGGGACACCAATTTTTGGGAGGTGGAAGAACACCAGATAACCCAGAGAAACCCAATGCAGAACAGGCAGAATGCCATTGAGACAATAAACCAAACTCAGAAGAAAGAAATGAACACAAGAGCTACCTGCCGTGCCACCATCTGACCAATTTTTTCCATGTAGCATGTAAACAATATGGTTTTTTTATGGATGATTTCAGCGAAGTACTTTGGGGCTTAAATATTATGCTACACTACTCTTGTTGCATTGCAAAAAAAAAAAAAGCCTTTGTGAGTCTAATAAGTATTCTAATTATTATTATTAACATGTTATAATTGTTATATTATTAAACGTAAGAGCAACACCTGCAAACCAGATGTGGGCCAGCATTATTGAAGCTTGGTACTTAAAAGAGCTGACCTGACACCTCACTGGTGGTCAAGTAAAATAACAAAAAATTAAACAAAACAAATTTATAAATAACGCAATAATAAAGTGAGCATGCACGTGAGCCCACACAATCTCTTGTGTAGCCTTTTCTGGTTTCTTGGAGCCACTACACCCCCACCCTCATATTATTCCCCCCTGATTACCTCCGTCACTGGACAGAGGGAGACGAGAGGCGCCCGGCTGGTGTCATCAGCTGCCTAAGCATTCTGGAGAGCCCCAGTGAAAGATTCGCAGGAAGTAGTCCTTAGGTCCCAGAAACAGGCAGCAGAAACAGCTTTTTGTGCCCTCGGCCCCGGAATGTCCACTATCTGCTTGGGCCCAATATCAAATTCTCTGCTCATCCTGGGATCCTGTGCCCCAGCCTGCTGCTTGCTCACATTCCATTGGAAGGTCAGGAGGGATTTGGGAAAAACAAAACGGGAAAAAAAAAAAAGTCACATGGATTGATCCTTAGCATGACTGATAGACATATATGAGTTGTGTAACAGCAAGGTTAAAGGATATAAGTGTCAAGTTGCTTCCAGAAATGTATGCTTTATAGAAAAATTTTCAGTATTTTGGGCAAATATACAATAAACATGTATACATACAGTTAATTTTCAAGTCAAAAACTAATAGATAATTCCATTTAGATAGCCATTTAGAACCATAACTGCTCTTAAATAAGGCATATGTATATGTACAACATGTGGAGATTAGTTAATCCAGTTCAGAACTTAGGTTTGAATAAACCTAGATGTGGGATAAGGAATACTTAAAAAATGTAGGAAGGATCTATTCAAACAAAAACATTCTTAATCTTTTCCCTAATTTTTCTGTTGAAATGGTCCAACAGAACATGTGCTTTCAGCATTAAGTCTAATCAATCTTTGGAAATTCTTTTATCTATTAATTTAATATGTTCATTTAGTTTTTCAGTACAAAGTAAATACCCTCAGCCTTTCTCTGTCATGTAATTTCTTTTCACTTTGTATAAGTATAAGATGGCAGCATGGTGGTGCAGTATATAGTTTTGCCACAGAGTACTATGGTTATAATCGCTGTCCAATCAGAGCAGAGAAAGCAGTGCTGAAGACCAGTAATGATCCAGACACTGTAAAACTTGAATCTTGACTGTGACTATAAAAGAGAAAATAGTGTGTGCATACATACGTGTGTGTGTGTGTGTGTGTATACAGGTATCCTGGTGGCTCCTTCCCAGACTGCCATGCGAGACCAGGGTGTGCACAATAGTGTGTGCAGGCACTGGAAAGCCTCCACGTGTGTCCTCATCTCTCTACTGGCCTCACTGCTCCTGCTGGCCTTTAACATGCGTCTACCACTCGGTAAATACACAGGACGTGTGTGTGTGTGTGTGTGTGTGTGTGTCGTGTGTGTGTGTGTGTGTGTGCAACCTCTGTCATCCATCAAAACAGAGAAGGGACAGATAAAAAAAATAAAGTGTGTGTGTGTTTTTATGTGTGTGTGTGTGTGTGTGTGTG
This sequence comes from Hemibagrus guttatus, assembly GCA_033459395.1. NCBI lineage: Eukaryota > Metazoa > Chordata > Actinopteri > Siluriformes > Bagridae > Hemibagrus > Hemibagrus guttatus. Next base: position 11,308,014 of record JAUCMX010000027.1, read on the forward strand.
TGTGTGTGTGTGGGGCAACCTCTGTCATCCATCAAAACAGAGAAGGGACAGATAAAAAAAATAAAGTGTGTGTGTGTGTGTGTGTGTGTGTGTGTGTGTGTGTGTGTGGTGTGGTGTGGGGTTTGGGTGTGAATTCAGATGTTGCCCCTTGAAAGTATATTTCTACAGTTTATGGGCTTTGACTAATGGGTCTCACTTTGTCTTGCATTTTTTCTCTTGCAGATCACAAAATGACAAGACGATCAGTTCTAAGTAAGTAATTCCATCTGAATACTTTTTAGTTCATATTAAGAGACTTAATATGTGAGGCATTGGGTCCAATTTCCCCCCGAAAGGCCTCGGGTTCGATTCCAGCCAATCCCCTCAACCCCAGCCACTGGATGCAGTGCCGGTTCCAAGCCCGGAAAAAATGGGAGGGTTGCAGCAGGAAGGGCATCCGGCGTAAAACCTGTGCCAAGTTGTTGTGCGGGCCAGTGGGGTCCGCTGTGGCGACCCCGAACAGGGAGCAGCCGAAAGCAACTTCATTAAGAGACTTAATATGTATTTCACATTTGTACTATATTGGATATTTCTTTAATAGACTAATTCATAGTAATCTAGGTTTAGTCTAGCTTCATGTGCATGGCTTTGTACTGAAGAGATTTCATTTTTTTTATCATTAAAAGTAGCACTGACCAATAATCTTGGCCTAAATAACCTAAGGCTGTGACTTAGAAGCTTTCTGATGGTGTCGTTGTATGGCACAGAAATTAAACACCAAGGACAGAGTGTCTTTATGGGGAGATGTGACTGTCTCGTCCTTGCATGACAGCATGAAAACAAGATCTTAAATATAGCCAAACAGTGTTAATTGAAATTAGTCACATAGGGAGCTGAGGCAAAACCAGAGATCCCTTAAGACTGGCCCAAAAACACATAATATAATCTAAACATTCAAATACCTGGTGCATTAGGTAAATATTTATAATATAAGTTTTACATCCATACAGTCCACATATTTTAAATATGTTCATATCATATAGACAGCTCTAATTCTAGTTTTACTAAAACTGGAGTTAACTTTTGACGTTATCGATACTTAAATCAGACTTTTGATTTAAACTGTTTAAATTAATTAATTAACTTATTATGATCATACTCAATTAATAGCTTTCATTTATTATGCACTTCATATACATGGCTTTGTAACATATATCAACAATTATAAAAAATAAAAAAAAAAATAAAAAAGGCTATTGGGCCATAGAGCAGAGGTTTACAGCCTAACTAACTAAGTAAATATCTAAATAAATATATCAATAAAAATCAAACAAATTAAATCATTAATACAAAATTAAATAAAATAGTACTAATTTTATGTTGCTAGTACAATTGCAATTTTATAATAGCAATAATAGTGTTATTTTTTTTCTATCTTAAATGTTGCACTTCACAGATGTATATTTTTATATAATCATACTTTGCTGATGTCATAGTGTGCATTGTTATATATATGTCTACTCTGTACTGTGTCTAGCTACTAACACAGACTGAGCTAAACTGGCTTCCTGTTTCATTGGGCCTAAAATTACAGGAAAAAAGATATAGTAGATAGTGAGTACTGTAACTATGGAGGGCCAAGAACCTCCTTTCAACAAATAATTTGACTAAAATCTCTCTCTCTCTCTCTCTCTCTCTCTCTCTCTCTCTCTCTCTCTCTCTCTCTCTCTCTCTCTCTCTCAGGCAATAACAACAGGACAGACAACACCCAGAATCTATGTGAGCCTCACTCACGCCTTAATTTCCTCTTTTCGAACGCCTTTCAGGCAAAGAATACATCTATTAAAAAACAAAAAAACCCCACACGCACACACACACACACGCGCGCACACACGCGCGCCCACACACACACACACACACACACACACACACACACACACACACACACACAAAATTAAAGGAAGTCAGAGAAAGATAGGGAGGAAGGATCACATAAAGATCCAAGGCACAAAAAACAGGTCACTTCCTCTTGTTCTCAATTTACATAATCCCCTTTTCCATCACTGTGCCACCTCTCTCTCTCTCTCTCTCTCTCTCTCTCTCTCTCTCTCCCTCTCTCTCTCTCTCTCTCTCTCTCTCTCCCTCTCTCTCTCTCTCTCTCTCTCTCTCTCTCTCTCTCTTTCTCTCTCTGTCTGCTGTCTTCCATCTTATTCATTTCTGGGAGTCATATTTCATCTTTAGCCTTATTTTGTGCCTTAAATCAATGAGGATTAAAAGCATTCTTGTGATGAGCTATCATCAGATCCACATAGCTCCCTTCTTATTCCCTCTTGTGTTATTAGTAGCAGACAGGGAGGCACTACAGCATTCATGTCTATAGTATATGGAGTTTGGACATAGATTGATAGGAAACACAACCAAGATTATTTGATTGATGAGCTGGCTTACTCCCCAAGCATTTGTAAATTGTCTGTAGCGTGTGAATGGGTGTGTGTGTGTGTGTGTGTGTGTGTGTGTGTGTGTGTGTGTGTGTGTGTGTGTGATTGTGCCCTATCTTGCATCCTGTCCAGGGTGTACCCTGCATTTGCCCTGGGATAGGCTCCAGGTTTCCCACGACCCAGCAAAATAAGCGGTGTAGAGAATGAATAGCCGGATGGATGGATGGATGGATGGATGGGTGTATGGATGGATGGATGGATGGGTGTGTGGATGGATGGGGTGTGTGGATGGATGGATGGATGGATGGATGGGTGGATGGATGAGTGTATGGATGGGTGGATGGATGAGTGGTATGGATGGGTGGATGGGTGGATGGGTGGATGGGTGGATGGATGGATGGATGGATGGATGGATGAATGGATGGATGAATGGAATTCTGGCTGGATGAGTAGGCTGAGCAGTTTATCCCAAAACTCCTCCAGTTTATCAGAGAGAGTAATAACTACAAGCAGGTCAAGACAAACACTTGCTGGAGTTGGAGAGAAATATAACCTATACAATATCTATTCAATCACAACAACACTAAATAAGAGCAAACATTTCTGAGCTCATGTACTGTATGCATACAAGGCTGAATAGCACTTTCCTCTGAGTGTGTCATGTAGCATGCTCAGCAGTTTGAAAAGACACTGTTGGCAAGCTTTACATTTCTCAGAAGAAGCACATGATAGCCTTCACCTTCCCTGGTTGGTAGCTGTCACAAGATACTGTAGTAGAGCGGTGGGCGGTGGGTGGTGGGTGGTGGGTGGGAATCAGCCAAGACTAAATTAGGGAGAATAAAGGAAAATGCTTTGTGTTTGAGAGAGAAATTAAATTAGCAATAATATTTCCCTCAGAAATTAATTTAATATCATTAGACCCACCAATCTAAATAAACAGAATCAATAAGTAATACAGTAATGAAACAAAGCATATTGTTTTTGTAGGGTAGAATGTAAAAGTGAATGAATGAGCCGCAATGAAAGAAAACAAAATTCACAAGCAACACCATCTTCAACAAATGATTGTGTAAAACCTAAAAAAATAGCAAAAATACTCAAACATAAAAGCACAATGGCAATCAACATTTTTCAGGGGAAAGAAAATTGTTAAGGAAAGCCCCATACATTTTGGGGAGACTCCCAGAATTTCTAGAATCGACTTTACAACAAAAATGTACTTTTATATTCCACTTTCATTATAAATCAACTTTTCTAAAGTAAGCATTCTTCCTCTCTTCTTCCTAAGATCCCCATCTTAGCTTGTTCCTTTCAATAAAAATATTTCCGCACACATTTTTATTCCCACCTGACCTTACCACGCACCGTTTCATCCTCCTCGTGTTCCTTGTCCTTCAGTGCGGCTGGTGAATGGCAGGAGCCGGTGTGAGGGCCGTGTTGAGGTTCAGTACAATGGTACATGGGGCACTGTGTGCGATGATGACTGGGACATGGTGGATGCCAACGTAGTGTGCCGACAGCTGGAGTGTGGTCCGGCTGTTGCAGTGGGCACAAGCACCCGCTTTGGACAGGGCTCCGGACCCATCCTTCTTGATAATGTTGACTGCAATGGGGAAGAGACAGAACTGAGCCAGTGTGGCAATCAAGGCTGGGGCATCCACAACTGCTACCATTATGAGGATGTGGCTGTCACCTGCAAAGGTAAAGCCGAAGAAATAGAACGTTTTCTATTTTTCAGTTAGAGAAAATAACAAAAAATGAAGTTTATTAAGTGAAGTGGATCAGCTAAGGTTTCTTTTTGCTGGTCACAAATTGTAATGAAATGTGAATGGTGCTCTATCTATCTATCTATCTATCTATCTATCTATCTATCTATCTATCTATATATCTATCTATCTATCTATCTATCTATCTATCTATCTATCTATCTATCTATCTATCTATCTATCTATCTATCACTGCAGGTAACACTGTATTAGGACCTCAAGGACTGTCTGAAGAGCCCAGCGCTCTAGCTCGCAGGAACTCTGGTTTATGTAAGTCACTGATTGTCAAAAAATCTTATATGCAACATTGCAATATTTATGTCAAAAATAAAATGAAAAATGCTTCCATTTTTATATGACCACTTTGGTTCTTCTGTATTAAAAATGACTATGATGCTTATTTAGAGTGTTCATTGTCTAATCAACGACTAGGAATTGAAGCCATTCCACCAGAATGACCACCAGATTATCCTATACATTTCATCCATTTGACAGTTTTAGAAAAGAGCTTTTGGCTAAGAAACACCTTTTCACACAACATCTCTTCCTTCTGACAGCAGGGGACGGTTCAATCCGGTTGGTGGGTGGTTTGGACCACTGTCAGGGCCGGGTGGAAATTTACTACCGGGGCAGCTGGGGTACAGTGTGTGACGATGACTGGGGTATACGAGACGCGGCTGTGGTTTGCCAGCAGGTTGGATGTGGTCCTGCTGTCACCTACACTACCAATGCCTACTTTGGCTATGGCAAAGGTCTCATCCTGCTGGATAATGTACACTGCAGTGGCTCAGAGAGTCAACTGGCTGCATGTTACAGCCTTGGATGGGGGATTCATAACTGCGGCCATCACGAGGACGCTGGAGTCATCTGCACAAGTAGGTTTGAGTACTCAGTCAGCAAGAGAAGGGCTAATTAAAATTTGCATATTTTAGATAGAAAGCAAATGTGATCGGATGATCTTGGTATGTATGACTTCAGAACTTCTGCCACATCTCCTTAATCTTGCCCCCCTTCCACCTCTCTCTCTCTGCCTGTCTGCAGGACTGACCACCACCACTGCACCTCCTGTGAACACAGAGACCATAGACAATGCATTCTTACATACTGACATCCCAGCAGGTATAAATGACATTCATGTATTATCTTTACCTGCTGACACATACATTGGGGTCCAGGTAACTGAAGCAGATTGCATTTTTAGTAGATTTATTTATTTCCTATGTACACACATACAAAGTACGTATATGTATCATACAGTGACATTCATCCACATTGTATGCACACTGTATCCCACACTAGTAGGACTCTTTTGCAGTACCTCTCGTTTGCTCACAAGTGGGCGATATTTTCCAAAATAGATACGAGACTGATCAATACACCACTTTGTGACCTTTTTTTGCTTTCTATCTTTGGAATATGCTTTTTTTTTTCAACTGCTTTCTTCAGAGACAGGAATGACTATTCCAGTTACAAGGACAACACCAACTAATCCAACCACATCCTTTACCACAAAAGGTAACAAACTGCACTGTCACAATATCCTCTATATTTAATGCTACAGAGAAGCGGTGACTCAGTCTGATCGATATGGCCGGCTTTAACGATGACTCAACATTGTTTCATGAAATCTGCAAATATTTAACAAGATTTTCACTTTCGTAATGAAGATTCGCTGAGCCTTATTTTGCACTTATTACTATAAAGATGACATAGGATAGACAGAATGTTCTCTTGACATTTCTCCTCTCCTTCATTCAGAACAGCCCACTGTCCGTGTGGTGAATGGGAACAGCAGCTGTCAGGGCCGTGTGGAGGTTTTCTACGAAAACATCTGGGGTACAGTGTGTGATGATGAGTGGGATATGGAGAACGCTCAGGTGGTGTGCAGGCAGCTGGGGTGTGGCCCAGCTATGGCGGCTATCCCGCTGGCTTACTTTGGCTATGGCTCTGGTCCCATTCTGCTTGACAACGTGGACTGTGAGGGCAATGAGAGGCTGCTGACTGACTGCTTCAACTTGGGCTGGGGACAGCATAACTGTGGCCATCATGAAGATGCTGGAGTCATCTGCTCGAGTAAGTGAGAGACTAAATTTAGGTGCGGCCTAGCAAAAAATTTTTAGTCTTCATTTACAGCATTTTGGCAGATATTTACATTTGCATATTTATATTTTAGCAGATGCTTATCTGCTAAATATCCTTATCCAGCGTGACATTTATCTCATGTGAACAACTGAGCAGCTGAGGGTTAAGGGCCTTGCTTAGGACCCACCACTTGCAGCTTGGTGGTCCTGGGATTTGAACTCCCAAGCTTCCGATCAGAAGTCCAAAACCTTAATCACTGAGCTACTTCTTGCCACTTCTCATCAAATATCCAGTTTTAGTGAGTCTTCGCCCAGTGTAGCAACAGATTCCTGTTCTTGGCTAACAGGAGTGGAACCTGATCTGGTTCTCTGTTTTTATAGTCCATCCTCCTCAATGTGCAGTGGTTCTTTGAGTCTACAGTCTAGCCATTCTGTCATCAACAAGATGTTTCCACCTGCAGAACTGCTGCCCAGTTTTTTTGTCTTGTTTTTGCATCATTCTATGTAAACTATAGAGACTGTTGTGTGTGCCAATCCCAGCAGATCAGCAGTTTCTGAAATATTCAATCTGGCCTGTCTGGCACAGGCATCGTCAATGCTATGGTGAAAGTCACTGAGATCACATTTTTTTCTCCATTCTGTTTGATGTGAATATTAACTGAAGCTGTTATAAAGATCTGAAGCTGTTGGAATTAGCTGGAAGATTGTCATTCACTACACACACACACACACACACCCAGTTTCAGTTTCATTTTCAGACTAATGCACTTTCACAGAATCCACCACCCCCATAACCACTGCACTCTCTGCTAATTTCACAGTTTCTTCCATTCCATTCTTTCTCTTTTCCTCTTTTCAAAACATGAACATCCCCATACCTACTTTCTTTCTTATGCAGACTGATGCCAAGAAGCAAAATACACTGTACATATACACAGACACAAACAGACACATATTTTCTACTTTAATCCTATAACCCAGGACAGCGTTAGGAACACACTAGCCATGACTAATGAAGTAGTGTGCCAAAGCCTGCAGAACACACAGACCAGTCATGGAACATCAGCATCAGCAGAGGCCCACAGCAGAAGAATCTTCATTCGGTTTAGCCACGTGCGGCTGCAAATCCCAAAAATATATCCAAGCATGTGCCTAATATATACACATTCACACAGTCAACTAAGCTGAATATAGACGAAAAAATGCATAGCAGAATAAGGTTTTAGGTTATTGTCACGGCCCATGTGGGAGTAGATGGAGAAATGAAACTCGTTTAGCATGGTTCTAGAGTCAGTTTTACAGTTCTATATTAAGCCTGGGATTATAAGCGATATATATGTTTTAGGTATTCAGGAGATTTTTTTAATACCAGGAAATGATTGGTGTCTAGCTCAGAGACTTGGTATCCTGTTTGAATCTAAAATGTTAACTCACTTCCTCTTTGTTTCAGGTGGCAGGTGTTAGAAGATAAAAATATAAATTTTAAATGAAATATATTTAAGATATTACCCTACGTTTGTGTTTTCCGCTGATGCCACTCTAATGGTGCACTTTCTAATGACAACACCTGCTAATGTATGCTAATGTTGTCTCTGCTTTAGAGATGGAAAATCAGATTTCATTAATCCACTCTGAACATGCACTCAGACCAAACTCAGAGCATGCAAGCTGGTTGTATAACCTCTTAATTTTTTTTTTTGTTTAGCTTCCCCGGGCTGGGCGGGAACATCAAGAAGCTTTGGGGTGACTGATAAGATCATAACCACTCCCCCACCAGTGGAGGGTAAGGATGGAAACACATTATGTACATTAGGGCAGTTATTTATTTCTGAGCAAGTTATTCAGTAACTATTACACAGAAATCTGAATTATTTAGTAATTAGTATGTAGGAAAGTTGTGTAGTTACTCAGAAAGAGTGAGGGGAATAAACCTGAATATATGTATAGATATAGTTATAGTTATAATTCTATAACCAGTGCTTATCCCACTTCCAAAGGTCTTCTCCCTTATTTATTCACTCATGTTATTCATATAAATTAGATTTTGCTTTAGTCATTTAATTTGTACTTCTACTGCTTTTTGATTTTGGTATTCTTTTGTGTTTTATATTCTTATGTAAAGTAATCTGAGATGCCTTATCCCTTTCTCTCTCAATGATTTGATGTTTTGATGTCGACCTTCCTCCTGATGCATTCTGGGAATAAAGTTAATCTAATGATTACTTCAGTGTTCGTTTTTTCCCATTTTCTTCAACAAAAATGTTTCCTCATACCGCTTGAATTTCATAATGTACTAATGTACACTGGGGGCACGGTGGCTTGGTGGCTAGCACGTTTGCCTCACACCTCCAGGGTTGGGGGTTCAATTCCTGCCTCCGCCATGTGTGTGTGGAGTTTGCATGTTCTCCCCGTGCCTTGGGGGTTTCCTCAGGGTACTCCAGTTTCCTCCCCCGGTCCAAAGACATGCATTGTAGGTTGATTGGCATCTCTAAATTGTCTGTAGTGAGTGAATGAGAGTGTGTGTATCCTGCGATGGGTTGGCACTCCGTCCAGGGTGTATCCTGCCTTGATGCCCAATGATGCCTGAGTAGATCGGATAAGCAGTAGACAATGAACTAATGTACACTAATTACCTTCTGTTTTTTCCATTTTTGCATTAGGACAAATGTATTTCATGTACTTAGTGGATATAGTACAAACCCTGTCTCTCTCTCTCTCTCTCTGTAGGTGCGATGAGACTATCAGGTGGTCCTCACCGCTGTGAGGGCCGAGTAGAGCTGTATCACCGTGGTGCATGGGGCACCGTGTGTGATGATGCATGGGACCTCCCCGATGCCCAGGTTGTGTGCAGGCTGCTGGGCTGTGGTGATGCCATAGCCGCACAAGTGGAGTCCTTCTTTGGACCGGGCCTTGGCACCATTCTCCTGGACAATGTGAAGTGCACAGGAGCGGAGCTGTCACTCCAGCAGTGCTCTCACATACCATGGGACGTGCACAACTGTGACCACTCAGAAGATGCCGGGGTGACGTGCTCGCTCACATGACTCCGCCCATCCACAGAAGCCACTCCCCTTCCACCTGTGGTCTATACAGCGGCAGGGAACGGAGTATGAAGACAACAGGACATGTACATTTTGTAAATATCCACTCACAGTGATATGATGAAGATAAAAGATGATCTGAAACAAAAAGGAAATGTCAAATTATGCTTATATACAGAAATTGGTTGATTTTTATTTTATTTATGCACTTTATGAATGTATGAATACCGAATACATATAAACTGTATGTATAAATATGACACACCAAATTTTTCATCATTTGTTATATAAATGCAATTGATACACAGTGACAATACAAACCTTTTTCCCTTAATTTTTTCCTAGACACAATATTAAGATATATAGTATGCAAGTATGTGCTTGTATTTTCTAGTCAAGCTTGCCATTGCATTGTGGAGCTGCTGGAACATTCATTATTCACATGTCACTATAAGTTTTGGCTAAAGCCTAATATACTAAAAAAACCAATGAATGGGTAATTAGCAACGTTTTTTATTCTATTACATAAAAGGCTATAAATATAACAGAAAAAGAGAAACTGAAAACATGTCTATACATACTCTAGCTAAAATATTTCAATTAACAAAAAGATGTTCTCAGGTTTAACGATCTTTCATTACATTAGTCAAACATGATGTAAAAATCTTGCAAATTGAGAGCTTCAGTTTTCACATGATCATTCTCTATCCTTAACTAACGCCACTCAAAACTGCCAGAGTAGTTTGTATTAATTATAATAAGATTGGGATTTTTTTTTTTGTGGGACAGGACGTACATTTTGTGCAAATGTCTAAAATAAACATTGCAACTTACTAAGGCTTGTTCTGAAAGCATAAATTATTCTGTAAAGCATGTGTGGGCTTTTTTCTTTGTTTTTTTAGAAGTGATCACTTTCTTTGCATGATGTGATGATTTAACATTTGACCACTTGTCTGGACTATGTTTGACAAACTATGAGAATTATGATGTATTCAAATGGACATTTCTTATTTCTTGTTGCACAGATATTTACAAAAACATGGGGGAATAAAGTATCTCTTGTATGCTATCAGATGCTCTTTTTCAAGCACTTCTTGAATAAGACATCTCTAAAATACTTTTTGATAATAACTTCAGTAAGACTTTTAGATGTTTCCTCTACAAACTTGGTGCTTAAAGATATTAAACATTTCCTGAAATCTTCAATACTAACGTTATGTGTGCATGTTTCCATTCCTTCCATCCTTCTGTTAGGTTCATGGCAATAATGGGTTTGACTGATTATCGACATGATTATTGGTACTGATGGAATATGATAGTAAAATTGTGTGCTGGTATTGGGTTAGATTGGATTTGACATATTCTCTAAACAATATACAATGATATTATTCAATGTATTCAAAATGTATGACACTACATGAACAAAGGTGCAGAGATTCAGCTTGGTTACTGAAAGAATTGCAGTATTGGATCATTATTAGGTAATGGGCAATACTCAATACAATACTGGTATTGTAACGCATATGGAAAAGTGGGATAAGTAAATAAAAGAAGGTTGTGGTTAGAATAAAGATTTTGTGACTCAATTATTGAGTTGTCATGTATTGTAATGCATATCTACTTGCAAGGATAGCAAAACCAAGTGTGGTCTGTTTGATTCTTGGCCCAGGCCCTCGTTTTGCTAAGCATTAGACTGCTGAAAACAGATTCTTCTACTGAGATCCTGCAGCCATTTGGCACTTTCTATCAATACAGCAAAAAATGAAGCACCTCATCCTTAAAACAGCTGCTCACTGGTACATCATGGTGTGGTGAGATGGGACAAAGAGATGGTGTGGGAGAGACAGACAGATGGAGTGAGAGGCAGGGTGAGAGATGGGGGGGCTAAGTGAAGAGAGAGAGAGAGAGAGAGAGAGAGAGAGAGAGAGAGAGAGAGAGAGAGAGAGAGAAAGAGAAGGGTGTGGACTAGACAGAAAGAGGCAGGAAAGGAGATAGCTGAGAGACTGGACCTCCCAGAATTCCTACTTCAATGTAATACACCAAAGTGGACAGCAGGTTAGTTTGCTAGTTGAATGAATGTCACTTTCATTCAGAACAGAAATATCTTGACATTTCATTTACATCTATATCATCTATATGGCCATAGCCACACCCCACATACTATATAGTGCACTATTTGGGGAGTTTTGTCGTCTCATAAACCATGTCTGGACACGTAGGGTCGAATAGTCTGTACCACAATCCCACAATGCTGTGCACTAGGTGATGTGACAAGTGATATAGCCTAGGGGATGAAAAGCAGTTTGTAGGAAACTGATGAATAGGTATATCTTATACGCAATAAACTATAATGTTTAAAACGTTGTCTTCATTCAGGATTTAAGGGATTTTAGGGCACGTACTGTACAAGGACTGTTAAAAGGTTCAGACTACATTTCCCTACATTACCAGCTCCTAATTTTAAGCTTAACGCCGATTCGTCAAACTCTCATACCGCGCACGCCCACTTGCCCATATAAGTGCTGTTACCTCACCAAATAGGACCACGCCCCATTTGTTCGATGATGACGCAATCGGGAGAAAGCGTAAGGAGGGGGAGGGGCGTCCTGTCGGCACGCGCAGAAAGCACGGAGCAGCTGCAGCGGCGAGAAGGAGCGCGGCGCTTTCCAAAAACCGCATCATATTCACCCTTTAAAGACAAATACACTCGTCCACGTAACGTCTTCTAACCGAGACATTCATTTAAAGCCAAAATGGTGGACCGCGAGCAGCTGGTTCAGAAAGCCAGGTTGGCCGAACAGGCTGAGAGATATGACGATATGGCAGCTGCCATGAAATCGGTAAGTTGGAGAACCGAAATGCTTTGATCATTGATTGATAGATGATTGAGAGCAATTAATATTACGCACAGATCATGTTCCTCCTCTTCTTTATGGGTAATCACTGACGAGTAACAGACGACTTGTGTGTCTGATCATGCAGCTGATTTCTCAAACCAATATCCATAAATGTCACGGTATTGATAAATAACTTCATAAATTTGTTTAAGAGCAGATTTTATTATCGTATATAGTCCAATCTCTTTGAATGGAGTGAGTTCAATTGAAAGAGAGAGTTGCCTTTTACAAAACCTCTTCCTGAATGTCTTGTGCCTGGAGCTTATATATATATATATATATATATATATATATATATATATATATATATATATATATATATATATATATATGTATGTATAATCGATATGGAATGATTGGGGCGGTGTGTCTGTCGTGATCGAGTGCGGTGTGTTTGATTTTGGGGCGGTGCCTTTTGCCACATCCCTGTGCACAACGGACCATGGCCATAGAAGGACCGAGCTTCAAAAATCCTTTAGCACAAATTAAAGCCTGTTCTATAACAGTGTTATAACATGCGCCCTTATAACGTGCCTGTGTTACAGTGTAAGACATAATCTAACGCAAGAAGAAAACGACGAACAAAGAAACGAGCGAATTCTTTCACTCTCCGTGGTTTATTACTAGACGAGCAGGATTACGCGTGTGCCAAAATGTCACGACGGTGAAAGACTGGGGTGTCCCGCTTCTGCTGGTGCTCTGTGACAGCAGTAAGAATCCGTTATAAGACATATTATAAGCCAGATTCATCGTAATGAAGGATGCGGCGTTGCCCAAACGTCGCCTCGCTTTGTGTCTGTCTGAAGGCGCGTAACGAGACATTAACAGCGCTTGAGACGTTTTCATGGCTGATGCATAAATCACTGTGGTGATTGTGGGTGATCTGAAATGTGCA
>JAUCMX010000027.1:11326110-11436110 GCA_033459395.1 Hemibagrus guttatus
GAGTTTAGGAGTAAAAATATCTCGAAAGTTCTTGAACTAGAAAGAGTTCATAGACAGTGCACTGCTTTATCCATGAAGTCTGTCGCAACACTGGTTGTGAAACACTGCTGTCTGTGTGAGTCTGTGCCTCCAGTTTCTCTTCACATTCAACATTTATGCCTTATTTAAAAGAGTGCACTTGCAGCCATTTTACTGGATGAGATACTTTGCAGATTAAAGATATCGTACTAAATAAAATTTTGTCAGGATCTTGAAATATTAAAAATATTGATATCCTTTTTTTTTTTTTTACTTGATATTCAATATTATCCGTTACTCAATAAATTGGTTAATATGTCAAATGAAGTGCTTAAACTGGGCCAGTTGGACTAGGTTAAAATTTCAGCTATATTTTCAGCTTCTTATCTTGAAAACACAGTGAAGCCAAAAGTCCTGCCATGTTAACAAAGCAGTGAGTAAGAAACATTTAGCAATCAGATTGATAGTCAAGCAGAAAAGACGTGTTTGGTGTATGATGTTAGCTTCTTGGATCTGTTTAGGCTATGAGTAATGAGTAATAATCTTTCTAATCTAATCTTTCTTACCAAAACCTTCCTTAGATAAAAGCATCTATTCTTCAGTGGTTACTATAATCTATTTAAATACACGAAACTTTGTAGGTAAATGCTGATAAATGACAGAGCGGCCTGTTTTCCCCTTGCGCAACATTCGGGCAAATAGTTTTGTGGATTAAACCAAATGCCCTACTTATCCTAGCATGATGGCTTAGGAGCTGGGAGCAAGTATATACCTTTTTTTGCCGGGTTTTGGGTAAGATAGACATCTTTAAGGGTGAAGAAATATTAGAAGAATCAGAATTAATCAGGTTTATTGGCTAAGTATGTTTTTACACACACAAGGAATTCGGTACTGGCTTTTGGTGACCCTCAAAAGTACAGACGTTAAAACAATGGCACTATACATTTTAAGTTGCAATACAGAAAAATAGTTTAAGTTGCAATACAGAAAAAATCAATAAAGAGCACAATATACATAGTATGAGACAGGTGAGCAATGTATATAAAGTGTGATGCATTATAGCCATAGCTCTTGGCTGATTGACTAGATTTGAGCGGAAAAGCAAATATGCACGGTCTTCGGTTAAATATTCCTTTAATATATAGAAAGGGCTGAGGAAGAGCGAATGTCATGCAGTTATAGCTGGTGCAAACTAGTTGATGGAGTTAAGGATAATCTTCTCCAACATGCACAGCTGCTGCTATGAGCAAGCAGGCTAGCTGCAGCCTGGGCTTCGTGCCCAACCCCCACACCGCACACCCACACACTCACTACTGCACTTGTGCCCTGTGCTCTCGTACACACACACACACACACACACACACACTCAATCACATATGCACAGGCATTTGCCATATCTCACCTTAACACATACCCACACATATAATTACTGCTATTAGGCTTCCTGCACTGTACAGACACACACATCTCACTACTGTTACACGTGATGCATATACCGTCACCCACACACACACACACTGTGCATCGCTGCAAATGCACTATCAGTGTATCCAGGGCTGCAGCACACAGAGTCCTCTGCAGCCAAACAAAGACGATTGCCTTGTTTCTATGGAAACTGAAGATTGTGTCTGATATAGTGCGCTATGCTTACATTTGCAGTCTGAATAAGAAAGGAGACATGTGTGAGTCTAAGGAACAGGCAAAGGGGGATGTGGTGTGCCTGCTGTTTTGCCAAGACGCTGTGTCGGTGATCAGCAATTGTGGTAAATTGTGTTTAAGTCTAAGATTAACGACCTTCAGAATGTCACTTTGTCCTTTAGGTCATCGAAATTGCGTGAAAGCTTGTAGAAAATGAAAAGGTTTAGTTCTGCTGGAGATTTTGTTCCGTTACCTTGTAAGTTTCTCGCTTTGTTGGATTATAGATCCATTTTGTTTTTGTTAATAAATTAGGATTTAGATGATATTTTCACCACTCATACTCAGAAATGTGTTTACTTAACAGAATTGTCTATATACATATGCCTATAATGTTATAACTCCTCTAAAAATAATAAAAAAAAATACAAAATAATCTCTAAGGCTCTATATCATCTATTGCATTTGATTATTTCCTGTTTGCCAGAGGTATAAAATCCTTCAAGCTCGCAAATTTGCGTGCAAACTTTGAAGTGCTAATAATTCTAGAGATGAATTTCCAAGGATTGCCCTCATGGGATCATTATCTATCTATCTATCTATCTATCTATCTATCTATCTATCTATCTATCTATCTATCTATCTATCTATCTATCTATCTATCTATCTATCTATCTATCAGTTCTGATTCTCTGCAGTTTATAGTCACTGGTAATTAGTCTTCTGATTGACTTTATTTAATGATGTTGTCTGTGCAACATAGAGAGTTTCATGGTCGTTGCACTGGGCTGAAGGAGGAGGTGTTATTCTCTTGATGTTAATAATCTATAGAAGGATAAAACAGTGAAAAATCAAAGAGCAGCAAGTCATTTGTCTCTTTTTACCAATGAGAGCTTATAACCTTCTGCGTATTTTGGAAATAACTGTTGTATCAAGCTGTTAAGCTTTTCCTAACTGCAATACAGATGAAACACAGCAGAAATCACTAGTACAGTAGTGTTGGGTTAATCATGACTGATCGATGTGTAGGCATCACATTTGAGTCTTTCTCAATACTTTATCTTAAATGAAACAACATGAACAAGCAGACAATAAAACAATGATCATTAAGTGACTAATACAGTACAAAAATATTACTTCAGAAACCAACTAGAACAAACCATAAGACAATAAATAAGCACAGGCATAAAAAAAAAAACAATACTAGGGTCATCAATTGACAAATAGGCATAAGAAGTGAAAATACAAATAGGATTTGTGAGGTTTATTTGGATTAATATGATTAAAAAAAAGAGGCGGAGTCATTAAACTAACAGCTTATCAATCTGTCTCCTAGAAACAACCAGCTAGAAATGATCAATATTTGCAATTCTACAACATCCTAATTCTAGAGTATTATTTCAATTATTTGGAAAGTCCCCATTACTATAAACAACACAAAGCCATTGTGGCTATAAATAACCACTTTACAAATCCTTATAGCAAAAGTTATTTGTAGCATTCATCCGTAAACACTGACACAAAAACCTGCCCCAACGCCACCACCCGAAAAAAAAAGCCCCCAGCTTCTTTCACAATGAGTCTGTTGATCCTTTCTTTCCCCCTTTCATGTGATTTTATTCTGATCCAGGAACAGTGTGTACTATGTTTAATTCTCGTGCTCTGCAATACACAATTAGAGGACAAACTTGCCCTAAGATCAGCGTATTAGCTCAGATATATTTGTTGTTTCCATTCAGAGTTTTTCATTAGGCACCAGAGCAAAAGTGCGGGAGATTACACAGGAGATGACCTTAATGCATTGACTATACAGCTCAGACTCTGCATCAAAGGGTGAACTGAGGTTACTGTGCCTTTGGGAGTTGTCCTACGCTGTGATTTCTCTCAGCAAGTAATGTTAGTTTAAAGAAATGCGCAATTCTAATTTTGTAAATAATTAAAAGGAATCCAGTGCTGGCTAACATAAAGACAGGGTTTGAGTTTGAGTCTGAAATCAAAGCACTGCTTATAATATAATAGTGTGCACATCTTTACATTTCTGGCATTTTGACAAACACCCTTGTTCAGAGCAACTTACATTTTAACTCATTATATACAACTGAGCAATTGAGGTTTAAGGGCCATGCTCAGGGGCCCAGAAGTGACAACTTGGTCGACCTGGGATTCAAACTCACAACCTTCCAATCAATAGTCCAACACCTTAACCACTATATATATATATATATATATATATATATATATATATATATATATATATATATATATATATGTAATGTGTGTGTGTGTGTGTGTGTTTGTGTGTGTTCTTTGCCAGTGGAGAAAACATGACGTACATTAAATGTGTATAACGTGTTTTAGGACGATGTGAAGGCTGAAACACCGTCTCTTGTCCCTTCTGTTCTACAGGTGACAGAGCTGAATGAGGCCTTGTCCAATGAAGAGCGCAACCTGCTCTCGGTGGCCTACAAGAACGTGGTGGGTGCACGGCGCTCGTCATGGCGCGTCGTCTCCAGCATCGAGCAGAAGACTTCAGCTGATGGCAATGAGAAGAAGATTGAGATGGTGCGTGCCTATCGTGAGAAGATCGAGAAGGAGCTGGAGGCCGTCTGCCAGGATGTGCTCAATCTGCTGGACAACTTTTTGATCAAGAACTGCAGCGAGGCACAGCATGAGAGTAAGGTCTTCTACCTGAAGATGAAGGGCGACTACTACCGCTACCTGGCTGAAGTAGCTACCGGGGAGAAGCGTGCCGCCGTAGTCGAGTCGTCCGAGAAGGCATACAGCGAGGCACACGAGATCAGCAAGGAGCACATGCAGCCCACGCACCCCATCCGTCTCGGCCTGGCGCTCAACTACTCCGTGTTCTACTACGAGATCCAGAACGCGCCAGAGCAGGCATGCCATCTGGCCAAGACGGCTTTTGACGACGCCATCGCCGAGCTGGACACGCTCAACGAGGACTCCTACAAAGACTCAACCCTCATCATGCAGCTGCTGCGAGACAACTTGACACTCTGGACAAGCGACCAGCAGGACGACGAAGGCGGCGAGGGCAACAATTAAAAACAGAGAGAGAGGGAGAGAGTGACGGAGAGGCAGAAGAGGAGAAGACCCTCAAGAATTACCCGTTTCCTAGCCGTAACACACAAGAAAACACGCCTGCTCACAAAATAAAATAAAAATTTAAATAAAAGCATAAGTGAAAACATTTTACGAAAAAGGGGGGGCCTGGTGGAATGCTGGCAGCCATGTTCACTGATGGTACACGGCATATGCAATTCTCTTTGATTTTTGGAAAATTAAATGGATAAATATAATAGTGAGAAAAAAAGCTGAAAAGTAACCTTAAGTTTAACAAGAGGTATGAATGTGGTTTAAATTAAAAATCAACGCAAAGTTAAAAAAATCCCCTCGTCTTCACGTTGCCAAAACAGTACTTTGAGGAATAAAGTCAGTAAGTCAGTAAGTTCAAGTTGACTAGGGTTGACTAGGGTTGAAACACACCCCAAACACTGGCGTAGGGACTGTTCTTGTAGTAAAACATGTTGTCAAGCTGCTTATTTGTAAGTGTGCAGTAAGGGTTTAGGAACTGTCAGGGGAAGACATGTTAAAGCTTGAGCAAGAAAAAAAAAAAGACAAAAAAAAAATACATGGAGTAAAAAAAAAACTTGAATGTCATAGCCTCGCAAAAGTAAGAGTTTGCAGACAGGCTCCTGAGGGTGTGAAAGGATGTTTTTTTTTTTGTTTTGTTTCTGTTTGAACGTATTTGTGGATACTGATGTGCGCTCAACAGTCAGTCAGCCATTACTCTACAGCCGACATGGCGATTCAAAACCATACCAATTGAAGCATCACTGTGGTTACATGCTGCAGGTTTATGATCAAGAAACAGTAGTTTAGGGATACAGTAACCAAGTCTGGTTGTCTAACCATTAAATACAATGCTGTTTCCATTGATAGCTAAACAAATTGTTGTCCTTTCAGTGAAAACTGTTCTTATTATCATTATTATTATTATTGATATAGTCTGGACGTTAAGGGTGTCAAGGGTGACCTGCACTATAAAAACATAGGTTTGATTCAATACCATTACAATATAGTACCAAAAACTTACACTCTCTATATATATAATCTAACTTGTAATGATGCTACCCTAAAAATGCAAACTGTCCTAGCAAAGTAATATAGTAAAAGTAAAAAAAAATTCCTGCGCTTTAATCCTGAAAATTGTAATTCTCTAAAGCGATTCTACTTAATCACTTGGATCCCTGTCGCGATACACTGAATGGAATCAACTGGAACTATTGGCTGTTTTTCCTTTGTCCATGGACTGAAAGTACAATTAGAGACAGAGCACTGGCAATGTCAAAAAACGGGAGATGATCCTAAAGCAGCTTTGAGGTTTGTGGTATTTTTTTCTTCTTTCTTTCTTCTTTTTTTTTTTTTTTGTTTACTTTTTTAATTTTCAAAAAAAATGCACTTGCCTATTATACTGTTTCTCAGTGTAAGATGATTACTGCTCCAATATTCTTGATAATACAATATTGTGCATGCTGGTGATGTATTTATATACAGTAGCTTGACTTTATTAACTTAAAAAAAAAAAAAACTGTAGATGTTATGTATTCATAGGAACAAGAAATGACTAGACTTCAATCTGATTATTATTTTCTATTTATTAATTTATATTGGATTGTTTAAATTTATTATGATTTTTTTTTCTTCATCTATATTTGTTTCGGGTTTTTTTCCTTGCCGAAGTAATGCGACACCAAATCGGTGAAGCATAAACTTATGCTATAGTGACATGCAATTCTTGTTTTGGGGTTTTATTAAACAAAGACGTGGAAAGACAAAAAAAGGACAGAAACACCACTGTTAGCTTAACACTCTCTGTCCGGTGTTTTGTGGCAAAAATCAAAGATCACATTGTAAATCTATTTGTTGTTCTTACAATGGCCTTTCATTTTGTGCTTTTTTCTGTCACATTATACAGTGAGATGTTTAAAAAAAACAACAAAAAACAAAACAAAAAAAAAAAACAGTGTTTATCAGTTCTTCGGAAAACTGCATTTCTGTAAGGAATTCACTCACGGACCATAATTTCCTCTTTCTGTCTTTTTTTTTTTTTTTTTTTTTTACTTTTAGCTGTCTCTCCTGATATCGTAAATGTGAGTCATGTAGCGGATGCACACGAGAAAAATAACAATAATAATAATGATGATAATAAAAATGAATTAAAACATCACAACATCCTTCTAACCACATTTCAGTGCCGCTGCAGTTGTCCTGTATTGCAGATGAGTCACCGTCGTATGGTCATTAAGGGAAATGCTTGCATGAATGTGTTGCTGTTACAGGTTGAAAAAAAAAAAAATCTATAAAATGGTGGCACAATGTTATGATGTTGTTATGATCTGCAAAAAATATAAAATTGGAATGCCTTAATACATAGTATAGTGTAGTATAGTATAGAATAGTATAGTAAAGTATAGAGTAGTATAGAAATAGTATAGTATTCAATTTTATTTGTATAGTGCAATGGACATTGTCTCAAAGCAGCATTACAGAACATAAGAAATATAGTACAAAAAGTGCAAGATTAATATTAGATTTATATTTAAATTTATTTGTATTAATCTCTAGTAAGTTAAAGTATAGTATAGTATAGTATAGATGGAATGAAAGCCACTAACGAAGAGAAAGCATGAGACGTGTACAGGCTGGCCAGCTGTAATTAATGACTTGGATAGAGGCACACTGTTCAATTCCCAGTGTCTCATTCTGTGCCATCCTGTGCCATCTTTCAGGCTGCTAAGAACCTCGTTTGCTGAAGCTGAATGTAAGGCTACCATCTGGCTCTTAGTTTCTGCCAATAGTTTTGGTTTGTGGTTTACTTTAAATTGCACTTGATGCTTTGCACAAAATCGTATATATATGAGATAAACATTTTTAGAATCTTTAAATTAAGTGAGAAACAGGACCAAGGATCATGATCTAGCAAAGTATCATCCTGTTTTATAAAGCATAGCAAATCACACTGCTCCTCACGGAAAAGAACAGCCAGAATTTTTTTTACATTTTTTATCATGAGGACACTAGGGGGAAAAAACAGCAATTATACAATATTTTTTATAAAAATATGTGTCCTTCCATGTGACCTGCAATGGACTAGCAGGCCAGGTTCTCCCATGACCCTGACTGTGAGAAAGTGGTTACTAAAAATGAACGAATGAATGACTGAAAATATAGAATATACAGTAAAATGTAATAAAAATATAAGTAAAAGTAGCATAAAAAAGAAAGTAACGAAAGAGAAAGAAAACCCTTACTGAAAATCCTATTCTAGATTTAGTTGACAATCTCTAATTTTCTGAGAATGTTTTCCACTAGAGTGCGACTGTGGCGATTTGTCCGTTCAGCCACAGTATTAGTGAGATCATGTCAAGCGAGGAAGTCTGGGGTTCAGTCAGTGTTCCAGTTTGTCTCAAAGATGTTCAGTGGGGTTGAGTTAGAGTCAGGGGTCAGTGCTGGACACTCAAGTTCTTCCACTCCAAACAAACCGTGTCATCATGGAGGTCGGTTTGTGCACTGGGGCATCGTCATGCTGCAACAAATTTGGATCTCTTCGTTCCAGTGAAGGAAACCTGTGAACAAGTGTCTGCTTCTAACACTGTAGCAACAGTTTAAGGAAGGATCACATATGGTCATAATATATCACATATGTGATGTCATCACCCCAAACTTCATTACTTTCCAATAACAGCACATCCCACTGCACATGTCCTCGTATACCACAGAGGTTTGCTGAGAATTCAAATTTATACGTACTTTTTAACCATTTATAGTTACATTTAATGTGTGAAAGGTCCACACAATAAGCTAGTTCCTTTTATACCACAGCGCTGTTGAGGTTTCACATTTTATTCTAAATTCTATTGTAGCACATTCACAGAGAATTAGCTCTAATAATTAGGATAGACTATAAATATACAGATTGTTCTTTAACAAGTTACCACTACGGGAAAAATCTTCAGATCAGAGGAGTATATGCTTTCCAGTTTCTTGGTAACGACAAGCTGCCGGGTTTTCTTTCTTTTTGTCTTATTATCTTTAATATCTTTAATGCAACATTAAACAAACGCAGCCTGTCGTGTTGCCACGAAGCGAAGATTCGGTTGTTTTCTGTTCTGAAGATTTTCTGGTGCTGTTACAAAACAATGAAAAGAAAAAAAAGACTAGTTTATTATTAATCTTACTCTACTTAGATGTTGCTTGTCTGTCAAACGTGTCCCTGTGAATGAATTATTGCTATAGAAATAATAATAATTTATTATAATACAGTTGTAAAATCTATAGGCGTGATGAATGACATGACTGTTGTGTTTCAGTGGCGGTGAAATCTTCATATTTTGCTTCACAGGTTCTAAACACACTGACATTTGCGAAAAATATTATTAATTAAAAAATAGTATTTGCTTTCACACTTGCTTACACTTTGGTGACAGGCAGCAAATATTATATGATGTCTTTGATAGCAACACTGAATGTTTATTGTGTAGGTGTGGTAGAGGGCAGGCGTCAATCAAACAGATGACCATTTCATTGTCAGTCATGATTGATGAAATGAGAAGTGATAAGTTTCTGTAGTACATTAACAAACGAGCACCGATTATATTTCGACTTTCCTCTTACCTCGTTCCTTGAGGCTGGTGTTAATTGTAGGTTCGTTTACAGAAAAAGAAAGCTGAAATTACTTCTAAGTGGTGAAATCTATACCATTGTGCTGACTCAGAGGCTGAAAAGTGCGCCCTCGGGGCGTGCAAAATGGCAGAATCTTCCAGTACACAGCCATCTGAAGTCAAGCTTGCAATTTCCTTGAGAGGAAGAGAGTCAGTAGGGCAGGTGTAAGCAAATTTGGTTTTCTAACAACAGCAGATTTTTACTTCAGTCAAGGAGATATGTGTCCTTTATTAAACGAATCAAGGAACCAATGCACCCAATGATGGACTAGATAGCAATTATAGCCTTCCTTCAACCTCACCAATCAAAATTGTAATAACATTTGTTATATAAACTGTATTACTCATAAAAAGGTGTCACGATGGTGCACTGACTCATCACAGTTTAATCCTGAACTCAGGTCCTTATTGGTTTCCTCTGAGCTCTCAAGGTTCTTCCCACACCCAAAAACATGCCAATAAGTAGACAGGTTACAATAAATCTCACTAGGAGTGAATGTCAGTGTTCATGGTGTCCTGGGTTGGACTGGGATCCCATACAAGTATTACTTCTTTCCACACACCCAGTGTACCCAGGATAGGGTCAGAATCCATGACAAATCTGACCAGTATGTAGCAGTTACTGAAAATAAATGAATTTCGGTTGAAAAAATATTGCTATTGTTCAGCTCTCTTGAAAGGCCAGAGGAGTAAAAACAGATATTTTTGGTTAAACCTGGCAACCAGTAAAATAAATAAATAAACAAACAAACAAACAAACAAACAAACAAATAAATAATAATAATAATAATAATAATAATAATAATAATAATAATAATAATAATAATGTGGGCTTGGACTAGTATAGTTGTTGCCAAATAATTTTAATTGTTTGCTCATGAAGGTTACAGTATTTTAAATTTACACTGGCTAATTCTTCATCTGCATGACAATAATAAATCTTTTAATAAAAAATGAATCTGCTATTTAATGAGTTTTGTTAAAGCTTTTAATAGAAGTCGAAATTATTAGCCACAGCTAATAATTAGAGTTTTGTTGATAACAAATGATCACACTTTAAAAAGTTATTAAAGCATCACTTTATTATTATTAGACTATGAATTATATAAAATAAATATATTTCTTTTTCTTATATAATAACATTATTACACAAATAAAATAAAGCTGTTCCAAAATGCTAGGGAGCATATTTTATCTGCCACGACTTAAACTAGCATTCCTTAACATTAGCTCTGTGTGTGTGTGTGTGTGTGTGTGTGTGTGTGTGTGTGTGCCATTATCGTGAACAGAACATCTGTTTCAGGCCACGAGCCACAGCAATCTGTTTGAACGTCCGTCCAGTTCACTTCAGTCTTATCACGATGACCAATAGGAACAGCGTACATGCGGCAACACCGTCCAATACAATCTCTGTATCTAGGGCTGTGGGGAAGATTTAATATGCTCAATATCTTATCATTACTCAGTGGGCCTGTGCTCAGGTAGATGCAGGAGATATACTTGTATGTGTATGCAGAGGGGAAGAAAGCCAGACGAATCGTTACATAACGAGTCTGGAAGCATTGCAAATCACACTGCTCCTCACGGAAAAGAACAACCAGAATTCTTTTTTTATCATGAGGACACTAGGGGGAAAAAACAGCAATTTTACAATATTTTTTGTAAAAATATGTGTCCTGCCATGTGACCTGCAATGGACTAGCAGGCCAGGTTCTCCCATGACCCTGACCATGGGAAAGTGGTTACTAAAAATGAATGAATGAATGAATGAATATTTAGACGATTACATTTCTTGATAAATAAACAATAATTCAGGGATAAAGCAGCCATACTTATTAATATTAATCCATTTCTGGTGGATGATGGAACAGATAAGAGGCTGGAATGTGAACAGCAACACACGGACACCAACAAAGCCCTGGTATAATTGATAAAAGTGTCACTGAGCTACATGTTAAGTATCCCTATTAAACTGACAGCTGAGTGTATGTACATTGTGTCATGCTTTGTGTACACACTGTGAGTGCATGAATTGAAAATCTTCAATGGAGAGGTACAGAAGCTGTTCAATGGGCCAGACTGAGTGTATGTGCATTCAAACACACACACACACACACACACACACACACACACACACACACACACACACACACACACACATTGACTGCCAGCATTAGTGACCAGATGCTCTACATATGCCAATATGCCACAACTCAAAGGCTGACTTCATGCCCAAGTACGTTCTTGCAATATAGAGACTAGAATGGATTAATTCTGTAAACTTCAATAAGAAAACATTGTTTTCTTCCTGACAAAAACAAGACACTAAATATATACATACCAATGAGGCAAGTACTAATCAGAAATTAGCCAGAGCTCCACCTTATTATTTAAGTCTTATTATACTTCAGTGCTTCTTAGTTCTTGAATCTGATTGGTCATTCATTCATTCATTGTCTACCGCTTATCCAAACTATTCTCGGGTCACGGGGAGCCTGTGCCTATCTCAGGCGTCATTGGGCATCAAGGCAGGATACACCCTGGACGGAGTGCCAACCCATCGCAGGGCACACACACACTCTCATTCACTCACGCAATCACACACTACGGACAATTTAGAGATGCCAATCAACCTACAATGCATGTCTTTGGACTGGGGGAGGAAACCCCCGAGGCACAGGGAGAACATGCAAACTCCACACACACGGCGGAGGCGGAACCCTGGAGGTTTTAGGCAAACGTGCTAACCACTAAGCCACTGTGCCCCCCCTCTGATTGGTCAGTGTTATTTAATTTTCCATAACAGTAGCTCTGAAAATAAAATAAAATCTTCAGTATGTTAGGGCTTCAGGAATTGCACAATCCTGTCATTGATTATGTTCCTATAATAGCATGTCGTGTTATGTTTTGTTCATTACTGATTCTTGAACAATAACCAAAATACCTGGAACATACCCAGTTACAGAGTGATGTTCAATGTCATGGCTATATGCATATGGCTATAAGTTTACACCATTAATCAGCTCTCAATGACTGAAGGTATAAGGCCTCTAAAAGTGATCTTATGAATCTAAATGTCATGATCAAGACCAATCTTTGCTTCATAGAGGCATAATTGCATCCAGGACAGAAAAGGCCTATGCCATCACTCTCCAAAGTGTGAGCATTTAATAAACATTGACACCAAAATCTAGGAAGCTCATTCAGAGGACCTCAAAAAGTCAAGAGGAGATTCAGAGGAGATCAAAAAGTCAAGAGAGAAAGAGGAAACGAGTAAAGGGGGAAAGGATGTAGCAGAACAGTGGGGAGTGGTGGAGACATCTGGAAAGGATGACTTAGGAAACCAAAAAGTAATGTAATGTATGATTGACTTTTTTTTTTACTAGATTTGGAAAACTAATTGAAATTTCCAGCAGTTAAATAAATTGTATTGAGCATTGTAGAGTATAGCGTGCTTAAAGCATTAGCTAAAGAGTTGTTTTGCTCCTTTTCTGTAGTAGTTGTCCTGAGGGTATAGTTAGCTTGTCATTCTGGAGCCTAATCTACAAATACGAGCCTATTAATTGCTATTAATAGGAGAATGTGTGTACCTCTATTGCTGTGTGTCTAGTGACCTGTCTATCATTTCAGTTCATCATAACAGGTCTTCATGCAGTCCTGGGATCCCTATTTCCGAGCCCTGCATAGTATTATTTTGCAGAGCTTCTATGTTGAATACTAGTGAGGGAGAGACAGAAACAAGGAGGCATAGTTCACTTCTTACATGCAATTGTGAGGTTTATGAGAGCTGCCCTACTTTGTGCTTGACAGCTGGGTGAGTGTGCTTATGGCTCAGCACTGGTCAGCTGGTGAAAAAGCGAAAGACTTGATGGATGGATGGATGGATGGATGGATGGATGGATGGATGGATGGATGGATGGATGGATGGATGGATGAGTGAAAGAAGACCTGAGTATATGAATAATTTAAATAAGCATTAGAAGGGGAAATATGAGCAGTGATTCATGGATTTCTGGCCCTGGAGGACATCGAGTGCTCAGACTACGTTACCTCTGTCTTGCAGATAACGAGACTGAACAGGAAGTTCATTCATTCATTCATTGTCTACCGCTTATCTGATCTAGAACAGGAAGTTATGCAACAAAAATAATACTAATGCAAAAACTAAAAAGATTTTTTTTTACCGTTTAATGTTTGCTTTAGAGACCTGACACAGGTTCTATGCTAATTTCTATCTGTAGCTAGAACACTTATAATAGGGGCATTTGGGTCTCAAGAAGTGGCACACAAATCTTATTCCAAATCTATACTTCATTTGGAAATGTGGTTCTTTAAATTTAAGCCACTTTGGATTATCCATCGCATTAAACTAGCAGGGCTTTGGTGTTAAATAACAGAATAATATAGCTTTCCTGGAATAAGGCAATTCTACTAAACCCAGAATTACCTTCCAGACTGATCTGATTATACGCTGTAAAAGACAAAAAATATTATTACTACTACTACTACTACTACTACTACTACTACTACTACTACTACTACTACTACTACTACTATATAATAATAATAATAATAATAATAATAATAATAATAATAATAATAATAATAATAATAATAATAATAATAATAATAATAATAATAATAATAATAATAATAATAATAATGGGGCACGGTGGCTTAGTGGTTAGCACGTTTGCCTCACACCTCCAGGGTTGGGGGTTCGATTCCCACCTCTGCCGTGTGTGTAGAGTTTGCATGTTCTCCCCGTGCCTTGGGGGTTTCCTCCGGGTACTCTGGTTTCCTCCCCCGGTCCAAAGACATGTGTTGTAGGTTGATTGGCATCTCTAAATAGTCTGTCTTGTGTGAGTGAATGAGAGTGTGTGTGCCCTGCGATGGGTTGGCACTCTGTCCAGGGTGTATCCTGCCTTGATACCCAATGACACCTGAGATAGGCACAGGCTCCCTGTGACCTGAGAATAGTTCGGATAAGTGGTAGACAATGAATGAAGAATAATAATAATAATAATTTGCTTCCCCAAAATAATATTTGCATTGGGCTGGATAACATTCCTGGTTGGATCTGAGTTGAGTATTAACCTCCAGGGTTCCAGGTTCCCCGGTTTCCTCCCATCTCTGAAAAACATGCCAGTAGATGGATTGGCTATGATGAATTGCTCTTATGTATAACGATAAGTGTGTATGACCATCCAGTGTGTATTTCCACCTTGCACCCAGTGCTTCCAGGATAGGCTCTGGATCCACCAGTTGCTGAAAATAAACAAATGACTGTGTCTGGGTTCAGCTTCCAGTCATTACTATAGAGACCAATCAACTCGAGGTGACCTTATAACCTTGATACAAAATCTGTGTTATGGTTTATGTGGCAAACTTAACTTTTAAGTGTTCGTAAGTGCAAAGTCAAAGAATATCAAATTAGTGAGCGTTGTAATACGATGATGCCATTACAAATGTAATCATATGTGTGCATCATATATTGTTCTTCAAACACAACTCTGACTAATAATATTAATTCAATCAAAGGGTCTGACAAAACATCTTTATGATTCAGACATCAATAAACTTTAGATTTTAATGGAATATTACTTTGTCCTGATATAACACATGCGCGCACACACACACACACACACACACACACACACACACACACACACACACACACACAGTGCTCATCAGATTTCCACTACTGCCATGGAACATGCCGGAAATGCAGGACATCGTATCCCTTTCTATAAATAGCAGGCTTATGCAGACAGTGAGAGATAGAAAATGAGTGTACATTAGTGCTGGCATTAAAGCAGAGTGAGTAAACCACACACACACACACACACACACACACACACACACACACAGCCACATGAACTCACATTTGCACACAGATGCTGCAGTGGCCTTCAATGTGCCCCAGGCATAAAATACAGCTAATGGATGTAGCCTCTAAAAAGGACCATGTCCACCATATTGTGTTCAAACAGAAGCCTTGTTTTCTTTCATACACTAAATGTATACATTTATCTGATGATACACTTAAGAATAGAACAACATGACACAGCTGCTTCAGTCAAGCATCCAATCATTCAATAAAAAAATGCCGTGAAACATTGGGAATGCGGTGACTATTCATTTTCATATGGAATTATCACCCACTATCTTCGCATTATTTCTGGAATTGTTCATAAAAAGTCATAATGTAAAGGTATTACTGTAGCTCTGGTCTTAGAGATACCTCACCATGCATATTCAAGTGTATAGCTTGTGTAATAATACAGCAACGTGAACTGAGGCAGGGTTTGTTAGATAGCTAATGAGATACGGGGATAAAGCTTGTGACTCACTGGGGTAATTTAATAATAATAGGTTATTATTGTTATCCCCAGTGTATCTAGATGTGTGCTGTCTTTGTATACAAATACAATATCAATTATATCAATATTAATCGGTAAAACAGTGTAAAATAATTGTTTAGAAGAGAAATATAGTGTGTATATACATGTTTTCACATTCTAATGCATCCTTGAATTATTTCTCCTTGCTGTGCTGACAATCATGGCTCATCCTGTATAACTTTATACAAATTATTTCTTTTCTAGACAACAAAGAAGGTGAACCGCTACTACATTTGTACATATACTCTAAATCTCTATCATTCAGATTTGGTATTATTTGTAATAATTATTATTATTATGTGCTGCCAGCTCAGTTGTGTAGCCCTCGTTGTGCATAGATATGACAAAATATACCACAATTAACGTATTGTTTCGGTGTTCAGGCAAAGCTGGAAAAACAGCACAAGAAGAGCTGTGCTAAGACTTTTCTACATTTCTGCTTCTTTATTGCTGTAGTGTAACTGCTTGTTGCTTCATTCATCTTTAGTAACTGATTTATTGGTCAGTGTGGCTCCAGTGTCTCTCCCAGGAACTACACCCTGGATTCCTTTTACATTTACACATCCACATCATAGTGTTTTGGGAGGTGATGGTAATCTGTAGCACCCTGGAAATATGGGAAGGACCTGTAAAACTGTTCAGGCTGTAAGCCGAGCTCACATTACAGCCATTGTAATGCGGTATTAGTCTCGTTGCCACTACACCACCCTACCAGCAGAGGTTGCAGTCTCATAAATACCTCTTCCAATCACTTCTGTTCAATTTCCTGGTTTATGTATATAGAAACTCATGTTTTCTTCCAAGCAGTTGCGAAGTCTTGCCAATCCATCTGTGTTGTGTGATATATGAGCATTATTATTCCTAACTGTTTTGCGTATTCTCAAACTCTTGTCTTGTTTCTTGGTGTTTTCTCTTGATGTAGGGAAGTGGTAGCTGATAGTGTTGGACTACCGACTACTGCCAGTTTGATTCAATTTTTCTGGTATAGAGCTTTTAAGAATGGCCATTTTTGCAAAGCAGCTTTACAGGATAGAAAAATTCGCAATAAAAATGACACTGTTTAAAATTTTATGTTATACCTAATAAGCAAGCCAGAGGCAACAATGGCAAGAAAGAACTTCCTGAGACGACATAAGGAAGAAACCAGACCCAAAAGGTTCCTCTCCATCCTCATCTAGGGTGACATATCAATAATTTCCTCCTACAACTGTATGTAGTCAAGTGCAATTGTGTAACCAGGAGCTTTATGAGCATCAGCATAATTCCTGAATTCATTATAGTCTTAACATATATTTCTACCATCAAATGTTCAGTGATGGAGAGCTGAGCGCAAAACCGACCACAGCAAGAGCAGTTCAAAGCCTTTGCTATCCAAAGCAGTCCCATGTATCTCCAGGTATCTCATGTAGGACAAACCTCAGCAGCAGTGAGCAGCCAGTCTGATTTTAAACATATTTTGACTAATTCAGTCACGACCCTTGTACTTCCTTTGCAAATGTGAATACACATTTACATTCTTTACTCTGTGTAACAAAATCAGGAGCCTATCCAGGGAACACTGGGTGTGAGGGAATGCACAAAAGCAATTCTTTAAACACAGCTTGACATCAAAACTGACCGAAGGTCAAACCCTGGAGGATGTTCATGATTTATCATTTAAAAGTTTTTTTTTTTAATCTTCCATCAGATCAAAATGCAAAGGTTTTTGCTCATAAATGTTAATAAACTCTATAAATCAATAATATTGTCGTTGTTTTATCACTCCAACTCCCCAACCCCAGCTATAATGAGGTAAAGAAATTCAAGATCCTGTTTCACTTATAAAGACTTCAACATTGCAGGAGTTGAGAGATGCTATTGGTATAGCTTTAAATTCAACATATGACAATTTATAGCATTGAGGTTTGCAGTTAAAATGTTTATTGAAAAGTTCATTGCACTATTCTGCTAAATGATCTTCTGAATTTCTCCCTTTAAATCGTTATAAGAACATTACACAGCTTTACACAGCACCCCATGAAGCCTTCTCATACTGTTTGTTCTCTTGTTCCAGAGGGAGGAAAATAACTGCTCAGTTGGGGATCAGAGGTGTGTGAGCGGTGTCAAGGCGGTCGTTCTGTGTGTAGTGCTACTGGTGTGTTTGTGTGTCAAAGAAACCAACACCCCTCTATTAGCAAGTGTGTAAACTGCTTTCAGATCTCAACAGCAAATCCTAAGTGTATGTGTTTGTGTGTGTCCATTATTCAAAGGAAGGGTGTAATTAGAGTAGAACTAACATATGGTTGCAGTGCACATGGTAATAGTGACACAAAAAAACAGACAAAGAAGAAAACAAGAAATCCAGTGTCATACATTGAAAAGGCTGCATGCAAATCAATATCTTGTCTATCTCAAATGTCATGCTCGAAAACATTTTTGCTCCTCTTCATCACTTTTTTCCGCCCTGCTTTTGCACGGCACTGCTGTCCGTGTTTACGGGGATGGTGATCTCAGAGGATTGGAGGGCGGGTTTGGGGAGTGGTGCCTCCACAGTCAGGAAGCCCTCAGGGGAGAGAGAGGAGGTGATTTTCTCTGCATCGGCACCTGGGGGCAGTCTAGGGAAAACAAGAGGACAGCCAACATACATAAGCGGCGGTGTGTTTAAACTCTACAGGACAAGAAGTAATTGCCAAGGAATGCCGCTGTTTTAGAAACTAATGAACCATGGTTATAAGATTTTTTCCTAAATTAAATCTTGTTCAAATAAGGTGTGATGACATGTAAAGCATTAGTGGTTCAGGAGCTAGAGGAATCAGCAAACACTAAGACCTAGATTTAGGTTTGGTGTAGAAATAAATGTTTGAAATTTGATTTCACTTTACAAGCTTTCAGGGTGAATGAATTTTGTGAGCGAAACCCAAAAGCAAACCCAAATAATCAAAATGGAGAAAGTGTCGATTTTGGGCATGAGATTTTCCATAATCTATATAATTCTAGAGCTCTTTATAGTACAGCACTGTTGAATTATCAATACTGGAGTGTTTTTTCTTTTTTTATCTGTGTAATTGTCATAGTGAAGATATCTGTGAGTTTGTCTTTGTTTAGTAAGTTTAAATGGACTCTCAAGAGTCAGCACTTTGTAACAGTGAAGCTGAAGTGAAGCTGAAGTTGTTTATTTAAAGAAAGTTTTCAGGATGGAGGAAAATGGAAAATAATGAACTTAATAAAGATGGCAATTGTAGAGTCTGCATTCATGCCATTAAATCATTGATTATTTACCTATAACAGCATGCCCCAGTCATTTTTCTTGTATTTCTTACACCTGTTTATTACTTGCAGATAAGTAAGTTTTCTAGCAACCAATGCTGTAAGGTCTGATCAGGTCAGGTCTGAAGTTCGATCCAGTGTACAGAACATATACACAGCACTTTCCTCAGTCATCATTAAATCCTGACTAAACTTTCTAGTCTGATTGCATTAATAGTGAGCCTCCGAATGTGGATGCTGATTGATGAAGGATGCTGACTGTGCTATTAACATGCTCCAGTACATAAGATCAATCTCGTTTGCCTAATGCTGATTTCTACTGGATTTTCATCAATGCTATTAGATTTTTATAATAGTAAATATTATAATTGGCTTTGTGAAGGCACTGGAGATAATAATGACCACTCTGTCCTTATTTAATGCTACTGATGTCTTTTGTTGCATTGATTTGTTGTGTCGGTGCAGAGACAAATTTCTGAAAAAGAGGCAGACAGAGGCTTCCTCTTGATGGCGACAAAGCATCATACAGTGTGTTTTTGTGTGTGTGTGTGTGTGTGTGTGTGTGTTAGAGAGAGAGAGAGCGAGAGAGAGAGAGAGAGAGAGAGAGAGAGAGAGAGAGAGAGAGAGAGATAGATAGAGAGAGAGTATGAGAGAGAGAGAGAGAGAGAGAGAGAGAGAGAGAGAGAGGAGAGAGAGAGAGAGAGAGAGAGAGAGAGAGAGAGGGAGAAAGAGAGAGAGTGTGAGAGAGAGAGAGAGAGAGAGAGAGAGAGAGAGAGAGGGAGAAAGAGAGAGAGTGAGAGAGAGAGAGAGAGAGAGACAGAGGGAGAAAGAGAGAGAGTGAGAGAGAGAGAAAGAGAGAGAGAGGGAGAAAGAGAGAGAAAGAGAGAGAGACCCAGACCGAGAGCGTGAGACAAAGAGAGTAGCCGAGGCATATAATCAGGAAGTAGGAGACACTACTATCGATGTTTTGGAGTGACTGATTTCTGATTGCTTTGCTGTGAGCCGTTCTGTTTAGCCATTTCATGATCTTTACAAGGCTGAGGGTGAGATAAGGGAGAACAGGGCTGTGGTATGCAGTGGAGAGCAGATGGGAAATTCTGGAATGTTCTGGACTGAGTAAAGGCTTAGTGGCCAGATTTAGTCCCAGACCAGTAAAACAACACAGACCAAATAAAAGAATGAAGATAAGACGGAGAAATAATGCTGTGTCACGTGCAATGCAAACACAAACTACGCCCTCGTGCTATGCGAACATGAATTTCTGCTCTAATCATAACGTTGAACTCATAGAAATGGGTATTAAGACTCTACAATATGGTATAACCCTTGTTGCTTATGTAACTGCATTACGCGAGGGATGCATTTGAATAACTCCCTGAAAATGGCGTAATGGTGCAAGCGCACAAGTCATGCCCCAGAAGCAGTTGTCACTGGCTGCATTCCATTTATTTCACAGCTGATGTACTAATTATCCTCATATGCAAATGTTGAAATGCTCAAAGCTTTCTGAACATATTAGCAAACTTAACCTTAACTGAAAACGATAACTGACGAGAGCCTGGAGAAAAGTGCAGCCATAATGAGTTCCCCAAAGGCCAAATTTGATATCAACAGCGAATGACTAAAGAAAGAAACACAAGATGTTGTTCATTTATATGAAAATATTCAACAACAGGGTTGTGTAATCAGGCATGATTCAAAGTAGAGTTAATTTTATCACCTTGAATCTGACTATTGTCCAATAAAAGCATGACACAATGTGTTTTATTCCTCTTATACCTCAACATAGCAATGTTGGCAAGAAAAAAGAAAGTCCTCTGAAGTCCCTGAAGGCTTTCTATTATAGGAAACTGACTGTTACAAAGCTTTTAGTTAGTAATATAAATTCTTCACCATAAAAATTGAGTATTTTGCTCCCATTTTTCCTTAAATTCTTCATCTTTCACAGCAGATTTATTTAAGAATGAAGTATGAATAGTATCATTAAAGCTAATAATAATATTCAATGTTCCATTTAATATTAATGACTAATATGTGGCTATGAGGCATTGGTGGCTCAGTGGTAGGTTGCTCGCCTATCATGCGGAAGGCCCGGGTTCGATTCCCAGCCAATGCCTCAACCCCAGCCACTGGATGCAGTGCCGGTCCCAAGCCCGGAAAAATGGGAGGGTTGCGGCAGGAAGGGCGTCCGGCGTAAAAACTGTGCCAAGTTGTTGTGCGGACCAGTTGGTACGCTATGGCGACCCCGAACAGGGAGCAGCCGAAAGCAACTTCTTCTTCTATGTGGCCTTATTTAAGTAAGTTAAAACTTGTAGCATCTCTGATGTTCATTTATATTAGGCACTCCTTAATTTCACACTTATTATGTTGTACATAAGGACAGTAATACATTTCTATACTCACGTGTACTTCCTAGTGAAAGATCTGGATATGAAGCCATGCTCATCCTTCCTCTCCTCATGTTTTCCTGTAAAGAAACAGCACAAACATTTCATTTTCCATCACATTGATTGTGAATGTGAGCACAATGTCCAGGAATGTGAGTCCACTTTCCTGGACCCTAACATTTCTGTGTGTTTGCATTTCTAAAAAGGTTTCACCTAACACCTACTAGGTGTTGACAGCTAGCCTCTTAATTTACATTCTTTGTGGAGCAGGACACACTTAAAAGGTCTCAGCTTTTTATGTGTCTACTAGTCTTCTAGAACTTTCTACATAAAAACAAGCCATGATCTCGTGCTGTGGAAACATGTTTATCTGCTTTGACAACGACTCCATTAATAGAAAGAATGCATTAAGCCTCACTGTGCTCCTGATGGACCTGGAGGCTTCTACAGCTATGGCATAGCAGCTGGCGTCATTGACCACTGACCTAATATATCAGACTTTTTTTTTTCATGTAATCTTAAATTATTGTTATAAAGGCTATGAATTAATCAATGTCTGTAGGTAACTTAGTTTATGATTCTGCACTTTTACAAGTAAGCCCTGCTGTAAACAATGAGCAATAAGACCAAGACCTCAGCATGTTTGAGTTCAGACTGTCCTATAATGGCGCGAGTCCCAAACCCCTCTCCCAAAGGCTAGATTTGGGCGGTGCACTTCCTGAAGCGTTGAGTCTGTTGTGTTCATTTCAAGTGATAACTGCTCTCTAGCTCATAACACAGTGAGAAATATTTATGTTCTCTCCTAGTTTTATTTACACACAATGCAAAAACTGGTTCTTTTAATCCCCTGGGCAAATGTATATCAAGCATTCTAGCACAAGGAGAGCAGATTTATGACTTTATTATCTTTCCCATTTTTCCCAGATTAATCTATACCAAAGCCAAGGGCTGCAAATGATATGACATTGATTTCTGGGTAGTTCAGCAATAACACAATACCTGAGCTATATAAATGCAAATTGGCAAAATTGAAAAACACTTCATCTCTGACTGAAACTGTGTCATCTTTTTCCTGAAAGATTTTATCCTGTTATTTGTCCACAGATAGATTGACGCTCTTGTCTGATTGTTGCATTCAGGATGTAAATCACCATCTGGCCTGGTCATCATCTTGAATTCAAGCGTAATATGTGTCTTTTATTAATTTACACTTTAGGTTTTAACTCCTTATTTATATAAACTATCCCTTGTATCCGTGTCCAAACATTTTTCATCAGGTGATGATGATAAAACATGTGCAGCCAAATGGAAAACCAACTCATCAGCCAAAAGCTAAGAGTGTGTTTGGACAACAGTTTAGAAAAGTGCTACATGATCTAACTAACAGCTGGAATGCTAACACGGAGAAATCAATATTAAACATGTCACATGGAAATGGAAAAGAATTAATCTCTCAATCCAGTCCAAATACAATTTATAAGGTTTGTTTGACAGTTTGATAAAATGACATTCAAACTTACCAGTGATCTCCACCACACCATCCTTGGTCTTCACCGTGAGCTCCTCAGGAGCAAAATGGTTGACATCCAAGCTCACCTTCCAGCCGTCTTGTGTCTGTTTGATCTCAGACATCCCGGTGCTGAGCTGGCGAGACAAAGCATGGGCGTAGGAGGCTGGATGAGGCACCATGGGTGTGGGAATGGTGGGTGCAGGCACATGAGTGCCATGCATCAAGGAGGCCATCTCAGCACCGATGGAAGGGCGCATATAACCAGGCCAGTGGCTGCTGGGAAAGGGGTGCATCTCCTCTGGTAATGCTGGCATCCCAAAAGCCTGGTCAAAGATCCTGCTGCCCTGGTACCAGTCACGGAACGGGTCCCAGGATGGAGTACGGAGGAAAGTGAAAGGGATGCGCCTCTCGGTCATGGCTGAAGAATTCAAGTTCTTCTGTCGCTGGATGCTTGAAGTTGTTAATCAGAAAGTTTTCCTGAAGGTGCTTTCTGTTTAGAGACTGCAGGCTTTTATAATACTCTGGTTACTGCCCACCCACTTCGGTACACCCCTTTTCTTTCTCACACTCTCTCAAACTTTCCCGCACCAGGCATGTCCCCCCCTCCCTCAGCCCAAACATTTATGGAACTGACTAGAAGGTCTATTCATGGCAGGCAAAGCAGGAGAATGGAATCCGAAGCAAAGCGTGCCAGCAAACTTGTACAGCTGACTAGGCGTCTGTTTAACCTCTTCATGTGCGTAATGACATTCACTCACACTCACACACAATCCCTCCTCCTCTGCATTACAGAATTACACAGGAATCTATGAAATGAACATAAAAATCCATGAGGTTTTTTTTTTTCTAAAAAGTGCTGTAACCGACAACGACAGATAGATGGACAGGTGGATGGACAGACAGCTGAAAACACACACATACACACCCACATACAACAAAGTCTAAACACAACAATGACCTCACAAGCAGACACAGTTTAAAGCTCACAGAGACACCTTGCCAAAAAAGGGGGAAATATTTTTTTTTTACATTATTCTCTGTGAATTGTATGAAAGTGTGACATTAAAACATTTTTAAAAAATATTCTTTTAGAGCTTTTATATTTCTATAATTGATCAGTAAATCAGTATTTGCACAAATGCATTAAATGTAGTGATTTTTTAAAGACTTTAATACTTTAAAAAAAAAATTTTGATACCACTTTATATGAAAAGTAAAACCAAATTCGCTGAAGTGAAACCAAACATAAAACATTTTCAAATAAAGAAAAATTGAGTAGAAAAATATTACTACAACATATTGCGGAGAAGTCACTTTCGGTGTGGCGTTTTCTGTTTCTGGTATGAAATAATAGTCTACTTTTTAATATCATTTGTACATATTAATGTTACTTTGTTTGCTTCTGTGGTCAGTGTAGGGGTCACCTAAAAATACTAAAACCTTGGACAAATAAAAAAAAAAAAAATCAAATTTAATGGAAAACACTTATTAAGATCCTACATTTGTCTAACTAATTTATTTAGAATTAAAGTCAAACAGGTTACACTATTAAGGATTCACAGACACCCAAGAGGCAGCACAAAATATGTGTTTGAATATGTGATCATTTAAAAAGTTGTTTTTTTTCTGAGTTTTATTTATATAAGTATATTTCGAGCATGTGTTTAGACATTCATATATAATATAATATAATATAATTCATTATATATGAAGTTTTCTGAAGCTTTGTGACTTTTTCCGTGTGTGTGTGTGTGTGTGTGTGTGTGTGTACAAAGAATGCAAATTAATCTCCCTGTCATTTTCCATTAGTACCGATGTGCGAGCTGAACCTTCAGAAGTAACCAGAAAGTTCCGGAATGTGAAAAAGAAAGAAAGAAAGAAAGAAAGAAAGAAGAAAGAAAGAAAGAAAGAAAGAAAGAAAGAAAGAGACAAACAAACAAACAAACAAACAAACCAAAAATGTATTTAATAGGTTAAAAAAAACCGTAATATTTCCGTTATATAAATCCGTTATATAATGTACATACAGATGTACATATATTGCCGTCAGTTTACAGTAAACTGTGTATGTCATTGAGCAATATTCTAGAAGCTTCTCAAACGTCAGCCCCAAGAGAGAAACCAAAATAGCTCTCTTCCTGTACACGGGCGCCCCCTGTGGTATAATGTGAAAACTGCACCATGATGGAGCTTTAATTTTGTCCCTATTATTCCTATTTAACTTACTGTTTTTGTGGTTCTTTCTGTAGCAGGAAAACTAATGTGACTAGTGGGAAATTATAGGCTTAAAATTGGCCTTGTTTGAATGATTGCATATTTAAAAGCTATGTTTAAATTATTTTATACACCGACCAAGCATAACATTATGACCACTATGGTTAGGCACTATGACTACTGCTTAATATTGTGTTGGTCCCCCTTTTGCTGCCAAAGCAGTCCTGACCCGTCATGCACTGTGTATTCTGACATCTTTCTATCAGAACCAGCATTAACTTCTTCAGCAATTTGAGCAACAGTAGCTCGTCCGTTGGATCGGATCACACGGGCCAGCCTTCACTCCCCACGTGCATCAATGAGCCTTGGCCGCCCATGACCCTGTCACCGGGTCACCACTGTTCCTTCCTTGGACCACTTTTGATAGATACTGACCACTGCAGACCGGGAACACCCCACAAGAGCTGCAGTTTTGGAGATGTTCTGATACAGTGGTCTAGCCATCATAATCTGGCCCTTGTCAAACTCGCTCAAATCCTTATGCTTGTCCATTTTTCCTGCTTCTAACACATCAACTTTGAGGACAAAATGTTCACTTGCTGCCTAATATATCCCACCCAATAACAGGTGCCATGATGAGGAGATCATCAGTGTTATTCACTTCAGCTGTCACTGCTCATAATGTTATGGCTGATCAGTGTATACCAACATGTATTCGTGAATATATAAGGAATAAAACCTACAAACACAGTGTTTTCTTATTATTATTCCAATGAAATTGGACAGAAATGTGCTTGTATCCATTTACAGGCAGATAGATTTAAAGTTTTGGAACATTTATGAAACAAGTCAGCTATAAATAGCTTTATTTTCTATTAATGAGATCGTTTGTTATGTTATTAGGAGGCTATAAAACTCTTCATACTTTCATTTACAGCATCCACCATAAATAAAAGTTGTTTCAAATAGCACATTTAAAACTAGCCTATTAACTACTGTTAAATCTGCTGTTATAGAAAATTTGCGAAAAATCTTCCTAAACTTTTTTCCCTTTATTTTTGATCTTTCTTTCTTTCTTTTTTTTTTTGAAGGGGTGATGCTAGCACATGCTTCCTCCAAGACACATAAGCCATATAACCGCATCTTTTCAAACTGCTGCTCATAACATGCTCAGAGGAATGCACTATCCACCCTCTTCCAAAACACACACACACACACACACACACACACACACACACACACACACACACACACACACCTTTCTTTTCTGCTGCACTATAGATTTCAGATTTCAGTGTTCAGCAGCACTCTGGTATAAAGAAAGATGAACTTGTATTCATGTTGACCAACAAATTCAAACACTGGAGACATTAAACTGTACTCAAGGCGACAAACTGGACTAGGTATTTAAAAGTAGTGTGATACACTCTTTAAAGATTGCATTGTACCAAATCTAGTGGCTGCACTAGTATTACTGACATTTACTTAATTTATTCAATATAGTTCTGTGGTGCAAACAATCTAGCCATGGGGGTCACAGTCCAGTGAATTCTGTGTCAGTCCCAAGCCCGGATAAATAGAAAGGGTTGCGTCAGGAAGGGCATCCGGTGTAAAACATTGCCAAATTTAACCATGCGAATCGTCAGTACTGAATTTCATACCGGATCGGTCGAGGCCCGGGTTAACAACGACTGCCATCGGCGCCGTTGACCTACAGGGCGCCGGTGGAAATTGGGCTACTGTTGGTCGAAGAAGTAGAGGAGGGAGGAGAGTGCGCAGACAGAGAGAGAAGAGGAAAGGTAAGAGTGTAGGACTGAGAATAGGAACTCTGAATGTTGGTACTATGAGAGGGAAAGGTAGAGAGCTGGCTGATGTGATGGAGAGAAGGAAGGTGGATATACTGTGTGTACAGGAGACCAGGTGGAAGGGTAGCAAGGCTCGTAGTATAGGAGCAGGATTCAAGCTGTTTTATTATGGTGTGGATAGTAAGAGAAATGGGGTAGGTTTGGTCCTGAAGGAGGAGTTTGTGAGGAATGTCCTGGAGGTGAAGAGAGTGTCAGACAGGGTGATGAGTCTGAAGTTAGAGATTGAAGGGGTGATGTTGAATGTTGTTAGTGGTTATGCCCCACAGGTAGGTTGTGAGTTAGAGGAGAAAGAGAGATTCTGGAGTGAATTAGATGAGGTGATGGAGAGTATTCCCACGGGTGAGAGAGTGGTGATAGGAGCAGATTTTAATGGACATGTTGGTGAGGGGAACACAGGGGATGAGGAGGTGATGGGCAAGTTTGGAGTTAAGGAACGGAACCTTGAAGGACAGATGGTAGTGGACTTTGCTAAGAGGATGGACATGGCTGTGGTTAACACTTATTTTCAGAAGAGGGAGGAGCATAGAGTGACTTACAAGAGTGGAGGTAGGAGCACACAGGTAGACTACATCCTATGTAGAAGAGGCAATCTGAAAGAGATTAGTGACTGTAAAGTGGTAGTGGGAGAGAGTGTAGCCAGACAGCATAGGATGGTGGTGTGTAGGATGACTTTGATGGTCTGTAAGACGAAGATGTCAAAGATAGAGATAGAGAAGAAAACCAAGTGGTGGAAGCTGAAAAAGGAGGAATGTTGTGAGGAATTTAGACAGAAGTTGAGGCAGGCTCTGGGTGGTCAGGTATTGCTGCCAGATGACTGGGAAACTACAGCAGAAGTGATCAGGGAGACAGGGAGAAAGGTGCTGGGTGTGTTATCTGGAGGGAGGAAAGAAGATAAGGAGACTTGGTGGTGGAATGAGGAAGTTCAGGATAGTATCCAGAGGAAGAGGTCAGCCAAGAAGAAGTGGGACATGGACAGAACTGAAGAGAATAGACAGGAATACAAGGAGTTACAGCGCAGAGTGAAGAGGGAGGTGTCTAAGGCCAAGCAGAAGGCATATGACGAGTTGTACACTAGGTTAGACACTAGAGAAGGAGAGAAGGACTTGTACAGGTTAGCTAGGCAGAGGGATCGAGATGGGAAGGATGTGCAGCAAGTTAGAGTTATTAAGGATAGAGATGGAAGGGTGCTCACAAGTGAGGAGAGTGTCCAGAGGAGATGGAAGGAGTACTTTGAGGAGCTGATGAATGAGGAAAATGAGAGGGAAAAAAGAGTAGAAGGGGTGAACTCTGTGGAACAGAAAGTAGATAAGATTAGAAAGGATGAAGTCAGGAACGCTTTGAAGAGGATGAAAAGTGGAAAGGCAGTTGGTCCTGACGACATCCCGGTGGAGGTCTGGAAGTGTCTGGGAGAGGCAGCAGTGGAATTTTTAACTAGTTTGTTCAACAGGGTTTTAGAGAGTGAGAGGATGCCTGAGGAATGGAGAAGAAGTGTGTTAGTGCCGATCTTTAAGAATAAGGGTGACGTGCAGAGTTTCAGCAACTATAGGGGGATAAAGTTGATGAGCCATACAATGAAGCTATGGGAAAGAGTAGTGGAAGCTAGGTTAAGGAAGGTAGTGGAAATTTGTGAGCAGCAGTATGGCTTCATGCCCAGAAAGAGCACAACAGATGCAATTTTTGCTCTGAGAATTTTGATGGAGAAGTATAGGGATGGTCAGAGGGAGTTGCACTGTGTGTGTGTAGATTTGGAGAAAGCGTATGACAGGGTGCCAAGAGAAGAGCTGTGGTACTGTATGAGGAAGTCAGGAGTAGCAGAGAAGTATGTCAGAGTGGTGCAGGACATGTATGAGAGGAGCAGGACAGTGGTGAGGTGTGCTGTAGGTCAGACAGAGGAGTTCAAAGTGGAGGTGGGACTGCATCAGGGATCGGCTCTGAGCTCCTTCCTGTTTGCTATAGTGATGGACCAGTTGTCAGAGGAGGTCAAACAGGAGTCTCCTTGGACAATGATGTTTGCAGATGACATTGTGATCTGTAGTGAGAGTAGGGAGCAGGTGGAGGTTTGCGCTGGAGAGAAGAGGAATGAAAGTCAGTCGTAGTAAGACTGAGTACATGTGTGTGAATGAAAGGGAGGGAAGTGGAACAGTAAGGTTACAGGGTGAAGAGGTGAAGAAGGTACAGGAGTTTAAGTACTTGGGGTCAACAGTCCAGAGTAATGGAGAGTGTGGGAAAGAGGTAAAGAAGTGAGTGCAGGCAGGTTGGAATGGGTGGAGAAAGGTGTCGGGAGTTCTGTGTGATAGGAAAATATCAGCGAGAATCAAGTGGAAGGTGTACAGGACAGTGGTGAGACCGGCCATGCTGTATGGTTTAGAGACAGTGTCACTGAGGAAGAGACAGGAGTCAGAGCTAGAGGTAGCAGAGCTGAAGATGTTGAGGTTCTCTTTGGGAGTGACAAGGTTGGACAGGATTAGGAACGAGTACATCAGAGGGACAGCTCATGTTGGACGTTTGGGGGACAAAGTTAGGGAGGCCAGATTAAGACGGTTTGGACATGTTCAGAGGAGGGAGAGTGAGTATATTGGTAGGAGAATGTTGGACATGGAGCTGCCAGGCAGGAGGCAAAGAGGAAGGCCAAAGAGGAGGTATATGGATGGAATTAATGAGGATATGAAGCTAGTGGGTGCAAGTGTTGAGGATGCAGAAGATAGGGATAGGTGGAGAGAGATAATTCGCTGTGGCGACCCCTGAAGGGAAAAGCCGAAAGAAGAAGAAGAAGAGTTCTGTGGTGCAAACAGAAAGTAAATAGTCATAAAGCTATTTATAATCAGGTTATAAATGATTCATATGAAACGAAGACAACCTATAACAACAACAGGCTTTCAATAACAAATAAAGAAACTCATTTAGACTTTTACAAACTTACAAACTAAGAAATCAATTTAACTGTAAGAAAAAAAAAAACAGAGCACATTTCAGGTTTCCACTGGAATATACTTTATTTTTTTTTGTAGAATAATAACTAGTACACTACATCTACTGACTTCTATACAGTCCCATGATAAGTGCTGTATATTCTTGTTACTGAAGAAGGTATTGATCCACATGAATGAAGGATGACTCCAAGAACACTGACAAAGGTGTGAGCAAGAGAGGAGAGGAAGACTGTGAGCATGTTTCCCTGATTGCATCATCAACTCATTTGTCAATTTCACTAAAAGTCTTACAGGGATAGAAATGGGAGTGTTTGGATTTAAGGGGAAATCTGAATTTTAGCTGTTTGATAAAGATTGTTGGATTAAGGTAATGTGCAAAATACTTAAAAAAAAAAAAAAGATCTCATAATTCGTCAGAAACTACAACGAGTTTGTAGCACAAAAGCTTGGAGTTAAAACAGGAATAACATTTCATTTGAAATCAATTAGCAAAATGCACGTTAGACAGGAGAAAGATTTTACTTGAACTTAAAAATCCAATCCAATTCATTTCTTTCTTGATTAATTTTTTTTTTTAGATGCAGGATGCATGAAGAATGTTTTTATTAATGTTTCAGAATGAATAAATAAGCATGGAATAAGTACATAATAAATATCAAATAAATAACAAATAAATAAGAACAATTAGGGAAATAAATAATACATCGTTAAATACAAACAATATGATCCAAAACACGTGTGTGTGTGTGCATGTGGGACTTTTTGCAGCCTGGATTCAAGGACAGGAACTGACAACAGTAATAATAATAATAATAATAATAATAATAATAACAACTGTACAGAACTAATACGCTAAATTATTCAAAGCTGTAAAAGTGATACAACCATGTATGCAATACCCACAGCCAAAGAAAGTGGGAAAGTGACCGAAATCATATACTTT
Source organism: Hemibagrus guttatus (assembly GCA_033459395.1). Classification (NCBI taxonomy): domain Eukaryota; kingdom Metazoa; phylum Chordata; class Actinopteri; order Siluriformes; family Bagridae; genus Hemibagrus; species Hemibagrus guttatus. Next base: position 11,357,005 of record JAUCMX010000027.1, read on the forward strand.
TTAAAGATCTCTACATACAGGTGTATCCTATATGAAACGGTCAAAGAGGCCCCGAGAATAAAGGAGGGGTAGGAGAGAAATTTACAGCCGTGTGTGTGTGTGTGTGTGTGGGTGAAAGTCTCCTCTGCTGCATCATGCTAACGTTTCCACATACAAAGCCTTATGTCATATAGGTTTGGATATACAGTGCATAGTTTACAGCCAGAGCTTGCAGTTTACACCTTCACACGTTAACATCCTGGTGTATGTACCATATAATACATTTTTTTAGAAAAGCACACAATTCTGTTTTCCACTAGCAAAAAAAAAAAAAAAGTTGAGATAAATATCATTAATATCGTTAATACAGTCTATGTTTGTTCTCATGTTTGTTCGTTCGTGTGTGTCAGTCTTTGGAAGTCAGGGGATGGGGGAGAAGAATATTACAGAATGTGTTCATTGTCCCATTGAGTCGCCTTCGACCCCGTGTTAGGTTACATTCATCCCAGCTGGGTGCTTCTCCTTCGTCTTCTTCTTCTTTCTTCTGTTGACCCTTTTTTTTTTGGTTATTTTTGCAACTTGGAAGAATTTCAGGCTATAAAAGTGCTTTACTTCCTTTTGTTCTCCCGGCTTAGGGTTTCCATATACGATTCTGTTTTGTTTGTAACACGACTTCGTACACAGATTGTGCGAATTTCTCACCGATGTTTGACAATTCTTTTTTTTTCTTGCGAACTTGTTTGCGTTTTGTTTTCCTCAGTTGCTTCATTTGAGATTTCATGTGTTACCTGTATTATCGGTGTGATATAATCTGATCTGATGTGTTGGAACACTTTCTGGGGTCCAAGAAAGTTTTGCCACCTTTTCTTATTAGAAGATAGAAGAAATCTTCCGTAATGTCGTCACAGCTGTCCTGGCTATGGTAATACCTTTTTAATTATAATAATGACTTATTTACGACAGATATGAAGGTAGTCTGAAGCGTTTGGATTGTTCATTTCTTTGATTTTCTGTCCATCCTTTAATCTGTCTGTTTCTGTAGCCAGCACTGGTCAGAAGCCAGGGCTCTCAGAGCTGCTGTGACTGTAGTAGCTGTGCGCCTGACTGGGGCTCCGTGACTGACTGCTGCTTCTGCTCCTGCCCCTGCTCCTGCTCCTGCTCCTACTCCGACTTTTGCTCCGAATTCTGCTCCTGCTCCGACTGTAGCTGCTGTAGCTGTTGTAGCTCTGACTCCGGCTCCGGCTTCGACTGGAGCTACTGTAGCTGCTCAGAGAGCTGGAGGAAGATGGACTAGGCCTGTAGTAGGGTATTGGCCTCTTGCGTGCACTACAGTGAGCGAGAGAAACATTAGTTGTTAGATTTTTGGTGGATATATAAATTGACAGTCCACATTATAATAAGTGCTTCTAATACCATAGACATGAACTATATATGCAACTATAATATAACTACTGCAGATGTGCACTTTGCTAGATGGACTACAGAAGTTTCCAGAAAGTTGGATATAAAATGTGTGATTTTATCAAAAAGCGGATATGAAAAAAGCTTAAGCCAGTGATAAAGGCAAAGTGCAGGTTCATTTACTGTTAATATCGTAATGTATAATATTTATTCATTCATTCATTGTCTACCGCTTATCTGATCTACTCTCGGGTCACAGGGAGCCTGTGCCTATCTCAGGCATCATCGGGCATCAAGGCAGGATACACCCTGGACAGAGTGCCAACCCATTGCAGGGCACACACACACTCTCATTCACTCACGCAATCACACACTATGGGCAATTTAGAGATGCCAATCAACCTACAATGCATGTCTTTGGACCGGGGGAGGAAACAATGTAATTTATAATATTTGTATATCTGTATAATCAAACACACTAATTTTACCTTACTTAACCTTTTTAAATCAATGTAATTACCTTGTACCTTGTACCTCGTAATGTAACCTTTTTAAATCAATGTAATTATCTAAATTATTAAGTTACTACCGATATTATTGAGAATTACATTATAGTTGCATGTATGTTCTTGTATAACTACACAATCATTAGAGATACTTTTCCATAAGTACTTTATTTGTGACAGAAACAGAGATTATGGTTTTAGATGATGCTGTCAGAGGGAGCCATAATGCTGTGATTAGAATAAAAAGATTGAGTGGCTGCATGTGTTAATCAGGGTTAATGCATTTGCCCCCTAGATGGCAGTAGTTATTTAAAGAGAAAGACAGAGATGCATAATTTGTTAATTTTTTACATTTACACGCATAACCATACCCACACACGCAAATACATACTGCAGGTCACCTCGAAGCATCCACACTGCTTGTGTTGCTGCCGAGCAAAGAGCTGTCAACTGGTACAAATACAGATATATTAAGTCCTTAATAGAAGTATGTGAAAAAAGTGTATCAAGAGGTTTCTACAGAATGGTCATCATTCAAGGTAATCATACATATACCAATTAAAAAGTTTAAACCTTTTAGCAGTTAAAAAATTCTTTTAAAAAATGTTTTATATATATATATATATATATATATATATATATATATATATATATATATATATATATATATATATATATATATTTATATTTTGTATACTTTAGACTTCAATTTTAGCCTGAACATTAAATATTAAATTTCAAAACTCAACACCTCTTGACTTCACCTTTTTCAGTTAAGCATGTTGTAATGTTAGTATTCCTCAGATGCCAGCCACCACTGTAGAAGTTTAGATTAGAGAGAGAAAGACAGGGTTAGGATGTTGGTTTTGATACTGTAATGGTGCTTCACCAGAAAGGTTCACAAGGAGATGAGGCCTAGGAGAGTCCTGCTGCTCGGCAACAGTTACCACGGTAACCCTGCCTCCACGTTCCGATGCCCGAGGTCTTCCGAACACCTTTGTACAGGAGTGAAAGTATGAATTCACTCCTGATTCAGCCGTGCTGATGCAGGAACACAGTCAACAAATCTGAGGAAGAACATATTGCAGGTGTGTAGGTGCTGTTTTACCTGCGACAGTTTGTACACCTGGATGAAAGACTGAGGAAAAAGCATTTGAGTTATAAGTACAGTACTCTTTGTGAGATTAACACAATGTGACAAATAGTCTGCAGTAAACAGACTGGCCACTAGATGTCACTGTATATGCATATATTAATACAATCACAAGGTTTTCATTAGGAAAATCGTACCAGTGACTGTTCAAAACATTTTGTTAGGGGAAAAGTGCATAGATTACAGAAACCTCCGTTTCTGGAGTAAATTTTATAGTCTCTGACCAGTTCATATCCAGATTGACAATTATCCAGATTTTTTAAAATATATATACTGCCATCAACCAGTTCTCTGCTGACGGAAACAAAACTACTTATGCTGTATGATATTTTTTGCTTAATATGATTTCATGTCCAAGAGAGTACTGAGAACCAAGCTACACATTTACACTCATTGCAAATGATAGGGTCTATATACTGTGATAAACTAGTTGTTGACAAAAATAGGAATTCAGTATTAAAGTGTTGAAATGTATTGTTATGTTCATGTTCTTAAAAGAACAATCAAATTTCTTTTATTAATTACCAACATAAACTAAATTAGCTGCCTAGCTAGGTTAGCATTCACAACCTGCAGCTAAAAGTTCGACAGTCATGAGGAAGTGTCTGGTTTAATGTTTATGGTTGACAATAAGCTATAATCTTACTTCATCTTTTGTCTTATGCTATTTTAACAAACACAAAGTGAATTGTAATGCTTAAAATCACACTGAAATTTGAGTAAGCTAGCTAGTTAGCAACTCACAAGCACTAGCTAGTCAGGGAGATAGCTTAGGTGACTAGCTAGCAATTTCTTCGGTGGTTATATAAACCATATGATTGAGTAATTATTTCAATGTCAGAACTTGCTCAAAGGATAGTTAATGAACCAATCAGAGAAAAAGTTTTGGCTTAAAACTATATTGTTTGGAAGCACAAGAGAATTTAGACATTTAGAAATTCAATCTCTTTGAATCAGTCAGTTGAATGAGGTAAAGTCAAGAGGATAGATTCTTAGGGTCAAATCACCAGAATAAACAGAAATTCCATCTCTGAAATCAGCTCAGAAACAAAAATGCCCCCTGTAGGTTGCTAGAATAAAGCTGCGTTCGGGTGCCACAGCAGAACTACTGGTCCGCACAACAACTTGGCACACGTTTTACACCAGATGCCCTTCCTGACGCAACCCTCCCATTTTTTCCAGGCTTGGTACTGGCATTGCATCCAGTGACTGGGGTTTGGGCATTAGCCAGGAATTGAACCCAGGTCTTCTGCATGGTAGGTGAGAAACCTACCACTGAGCCACCAATGCCCCCTATGTCAGTTGCTAGAATACATTTGCTGTAGCAAGAGCAGGAACAGGCTGTACCTGGTGATTCTGCGAGCCTCCATAAAGCTGGGTGAGTCTCTCCTCCTCTTACGAATGGGAGAATAACTGCGGGAGCGTCTGCGAGTTCTCTCGGCATCAGAGTAGTGAGGACTGTCCCTCTCCCTATATGAGCACACAGAAAGGGTTCAAGTATGTCCACATTCTCTTTCTTTTTAATACAAAAATGCTTCTTCCAAAGTAGTTAATGAACACTATATTTACAAAGCAACTTACAATCATCCCCTTTTTTTTTTTAAACACATCTGAGCAGGTAAAGATTCAGGGCCTTGCTCAAGGGCCCAACTTTGTTGCATTGGGATTTGAACTCACAACCTTCCACTTAGTAGACCGGCATTTTAACCACTGTTATGCCACTGACCATTAGAAAGCATGTAAGAAGTGCATTACAGTAAAGCACAGTAAAGCTCTTTAAATTTAAATCCTGAATTATACGGACACTTGAAGGTAGAAGGATTGATTAATTTTGAGTTATTTTTGTCAATTTCACCACTTGAAACGTGGTACGTATCTTTTGTCTGTGACAGAATCAGAATCAGCTTTATTGCCAAGTACTATGGATTTTACACGTAACACGATTTTACAAGGAATTTACCTTGGTGTATTGGTGCACAACAATGAAAAATATAAACATAAAAATCTCAAGAAAAATCTAAGGATTTTAAGGAAAATTAACTATATAGAAAATATAGACAAATATATACACTGTGTAATAGTGCAGTATTATGTTGTATAAAAAATTGAACCAGTACAAACAATTAAATTACCAATGCTACAGTCAGTGCAGATGGAAATATTAACTGTACATTAACTGAATATTAGAGACCAGTGCAAAAGCGCCATGCGATGTAAGTATAGACTTTAAGGCTCTCTGTTTAGAAATGACTGTGTGTAAGACGGCATGTACCTAGAGTTGTTCTGGCGAGTGTGTGGGGTCTTGCTTTGCGTGTGCTCTCTCGATTTCGAGCGTGAGGAGCGAGCGCTGCTCCATGAGCTGCTTCTTTGCTGTAGGCTCGATTTGCTCTTTTTGCGGCCTGATGTGCGACGGTGTGAAGTTGGAGACGCTGAGACGCTGCGGTGTCGGTTCACGGCTTTACCGTGATGGTGCCTCTTAGACGAATGAGAGCCTTTCGTTCTGTCAAAGAAATATGATGGGAAAATGGTTGTTCCAGGCATCTTGATTCAAATTAATGAAGCTGGTTAAGTGGCATTAAAGTGTCAATAACTAGGTCTCACTTCTTCACATGTGTGCCCTTGGCTTTAGGCTGGAGATCGGGTTGGAAGTCACTGCTATGGGCAGGAGAGTGGCAGCTCCGTCCTGCCCGTTTTCCTGATGACTCAGAGGACAGCTTGCTACCCCGCTGCTGCCTCTCTTCTCCCTTTCCTGCCTCTCCCATCTGGGCATGTGTCTGCTGCCGTCCAGGGCTCCTATAGAGGGCACTGTGACTCTTTGCTTCCCTTACATTTGGCGACGTCTGTCTCTGCACTTCACTTGGTGAGGACGAAGCCAACAACCGTAGCTTCTGTAGATGTATAATAACCAAACAAGAAAAAAAGGGGAAAAAGTGACACAAATACACAGAAATTAGGATCTTTTTCGCATGGGTGAGTGTGGTGGTGTACTTGCCAAAAAAAGGCAAATATATCTAAAAGAAAAGAGCTAGGAGTTTTCTTGATATGGCTTATAGACAGTCCTCTATGGTGCAGCGCATGCAATACTTGGCATGCAAAACCATAATGAGCTGGAAATTATAATCCCGAAAGAAAAGAAGAGGAAAGAAGGGAAAATATGTGAAACAAATCAAGATCGGGAGAACAGAGAGTGAAAAGAGAGAGCGAAAGAGACCAAAGAGCTGAGTGGAAAAGGAGGACTTTGTCTTTTTTTTTTTTTTTTTTTTTTTTTTTTTTTTAAGAAATGGCTACAAACGGGAAAAAAAGTGAAAAATAAAAACTAGAACAAAAAAAATCAAGACAACTTGACAGAACATCACAGAAATGGAAGGAACAAAATTAAAGATTCACAATTATAGTCACTCGAATTAGAAAACAATTGGTCTTCTATTCAATAGTAAATTTCTGCTTGTGGATTGCTTTTCCTGCAGACAATTGCTGAGATGTGAACAGCGACCCATTTCCCATTTTTTTTTAAAATGGCTACTCTGTTTTAACTCCCTTTTGGTTAACATCCACTTACCAATAAAGTGGTATTCCCTCCTTTAGTAGGTAAGGTATGAAGAGAAGGGAAAAGTGGGGCAACATAAGTGCATCATTAGATTCACAAAATGCAAGAGAAAAAGACACAACACCCTTCCCTGGTAGTGAGCATGAGACAATACATGAATTCAAACTCAAAAAGGCACACCAAATGAAATAAAATAAAAAAAAATGAAATAAAGAAATAATCATTTAAGCTTAAAGAAAAGAAATGACAACATGGGCTTGGACACTTTCAAATTTGCTGCTTACAAAGCAGCAAATGATTCTGATGATCTGATATACGCATAGGCACTAAAAAGGGATAAAAAGGAATCTATCATCTGATATTTAAGTAATTTTAGTGAACATGCAACGTTTCAAAATAACCTTTTGACACTTTGGTATTATTTTTGACTAAATAATACATGGCCTCTTTCATAGATCTTTTTTTTAATACATTTTTTTATATATATAAAGAGTTCTAAGGATTTAGTGTTTTCCTGCCTGCCACAATTGACCATTAAAACCTGAGACTTCTGACCTGCCACACTGGAGAAATAGCAGTCTCTCTATTTCAATATTTTTTTTTATTTGTGAGAATAAAACTCCGTTAATAAACAAAAGTAGACCTAAAATGTCATATCTGACCACCGATATTTTGCACATCAATGGCAAGGAGACAAAGTGGCCTGAAGTCATTACTTTGCAACGGACGCTGGTGAGCTGCACATAATAGGAGGCAGAGTGAGCGTTAGTGACATGAAGTAGGCGAGGAGAATGAGGTGAAGTGGGCAGAGAAAAAAAAGCTCAAGTTCAGTGTTTGGGCAGCTATGAATAGGAAGAATATTTTTTCTCTGTTGTAAGACATTATCTGTGGTTTTTGTTTCCTTGTATTTGTTCCTACTTGCAGCACACTGATGAAAAATATATATTTTTGCTGTGATGCTTGGGCTTGATTTAATTTATGTTTTTTTGTGTACAGTTGGTGTTAGAAACTTTTAAAGAGCAAAGTCTATTTTATTTACAAAGTATATATGTTTATAGACAGAGATGTCCAGTCTTATCAGGAAAGGGAAAGTGTGGGTGCAGGATTTCATTCTGACCGAGCACAAGCTACACATGATCGTCTATTTAAAGCAGGGACCGACTAATAAAACAGGAATGGCTCAATTTTGACTCCTGCTTGGTTGGAATGAAAACCTGCACCCACACCGGCCCTTTGTGGATAAGATTAGAAGCTGATGAACTATATGGATGCACATAATACAGAAGCTCTTTCCCTAAAGGATTTTTATTTTTAGCTGGAAGGCATTCGTTTGTGGTCACTTGGGTGGTTTTGTTTACATTCTGTAGGTAGGTTGTGTGGATGTCGCAAACCATGCCAGAAAAGATGCTCTCAGGAACAAAGTCGGCGACAAATCGCTGCCGTTGTGAGCGAGCAGGACCCTTTATTTAGTGGTAGTGCGTGTTAGCGTGAATGATGACAAAAAAAAATCACCTCTGCGTCCATTGTTTAGCTGCAAATCACACATTTTCAATAGGTTACAATATCTAAAGCGTTTAAGACTAACAGAATAATCAACATTCACACACAAGTATATGATCAACTTCTGTCTTTTGAAGCAAAGATTTCAGGTTTGTAGCTTAAAACATAAAATAAAATGATTTTAAAAAAAAAAAAAAAAAAAAAAGGAACATAAACGCGTCAAACAATCATAAGACCATAAGTGTACCATATCACCAAGAGACAAAAGGGATGCGGCACAGACATGAATGCATTCTAGTCAAACGAAAGAAGAACAAAGAGACGAGAAATGGACTTGAGGGGAGGGCAGTGTACTGACGACTTCAGCAATAGAGCAAAGCTAAATTTTCAATGTTTGGAAAACAAAGTTGAAAAAGACTGTAGAAATCATAGAGAACATATTACTAAGAATAGAGAAAGAAAACGAAAAAAAAAACAATGAAAAGTAATCCGCCAAATTTTTTTTTTCATCATAGATAAAATGAGAAGAAAGAGAGAGAAACAGTCAAGCTAGGGTGCTTGTCACATTCTCATCTGCATAGAGACCACGTGCGTAGGCAGAGCATTACCTACCTTCCATTTCAATCAGAGACACGTATGCAATATTGACAGAACGAGAAAGGAAGAAAAAAGGAGGAGGGGGGAAGGAGAAAGGAAAATTCTCCGCAGCGAAATGGGAAAAAGACAATGAGTTCTTTTTAGTATCCCAGCTAATTACTTGGTCCACAAACTCAAAAAGGAGACCAACCCAACCATAATGTCAGCCAAAATCACAAATAATTGAGAACCAATTTTAATCAACTCAACCCCCACCCCCGAAAACAAAACAAAACCAAAAAAACAACAGAAATCGTCATGAATTTTTGTCTTAATCGCTGGGACACATGTACAGCCAGGTTAAAGTTAAGAGGATTAGGGCATCTAAATTACAGTCAAAAGAAGAGACAAAAATCAAACCCATCGTACAAATTAATCCTGCGAGAAGGAATGGAGAAGGGAATGAACATGCACACTGTGGTCGATGGGGCAGAAAGCATGTCGGACGACAGAGAAGAGAGCCACACACACCACGGATGGACAGGAGGAAATGGAGGGATGTCGAGTGCTAGGATGGAGAACTAAAGTCAGCACACTGAAAAGGGACCCCAGTCACATTTTCGGGATTTGTTTTAGGACCAGGGAAGTTGGTCAGGTAGAACTCTCTTTGCTCTCGGCAATTGCACACTTTTTCAAAAAAAGTAAAAGACTTTTTTTTTTTTTTTAAGCATTTGTCGTGAACGTTCAGGATGTAAAAACCAGTGTGTGTATGTGATTTCCAATGGCTTGGGTCCCTTTAGTGAAACACCTTCACTAAAATGCTGTCCTATTTAGTTCCAAGTTTTCCATTTACTCCTAGACAGACTAGAATTTAAAACAACATCAGAATGAAAAGCCCGGTACATTTCCGAAGTTACTGAAATGTAAAATCGAGTAGTGGTGCAGGAAATTCAGTATTAAGGATGGGTAATGAATCTGCAAACAAATGATTTTTTTTTAGTTTTTCATATGAAACCTCTAATGAGTAACCATAAGTGTCGAATTTGCTGCTGTTTGAGAAGAAAACTCCAGAGTTTTCCAACCTAACAGCCATCTACTGCATCTGTACTGCACATGAAATCGCCAGAGATTAATTCTGACATGTTTCCCTGTACTGAAAAAAGAACATACAACCTGTTTACTTATACAGGAACTCTGTGTTTTTTGGTAATAAATTCTTCAGTTTATTATATTTTTTCAAATTTTTATACAAACCTGTCGAATTCCCTGTTTAATTATTCATTCATTCATTCATTGTCTACCGCTTATCCGATCTATTCTCGGGTCACGGGGAGCCTGTGCCTATCTCAGGCGTCATTGGGCATCAAGGCAGGATACACCCTGGATGGAGTGCCAACCCATCGCAGGGCACACACACACACACACACACACACACACACACACACACACACACACACACACACACACACTATAGACAATTTAGAGATGCCAATCAACCTAACACGCATGTCTTTGGACTGGGGGAGGAAACCGGAGTACCCGGAGGAAACCCCCCGAGGCACGGGGAGAACATGCAAACTCCACACACATGGCGGAGGCAGGAATCGAACCCCCAACCCTGGAGGTGTGAGGCACCTCATGCTAACCACTAAGCCACCGTGGCCCCCCTGTTTAATTATTATTATTTTTTTTTTTTTATTTTTTTTTACAAAGAAAGCTAAACATATGCTTGTTCTGTATTGCTTTTTTCCTGCTGGTGATTTACCTTTTATAAAAATTTTCAGTAGCACAAAAGAGTACAGAGGCTTGTAATAGTATTCCCATTTGTGCAGTCTGGAACTGCTTGGTGGCAGGGGCAGGTTTGAGCTGGATGGTAGATTTTTAGGTGATTCATACAGTAACATATAGTAAACAGTAACAATTTTTTTTTAATTCATGATATAATGCTTTTAAAATTGTCCAATGTCCAAATGGGCAACATTTTCACTGATACTGCTGGAAATGCTTGAACCTGTCGGACTGACCTTATTTAAAAATTTATAATAAAAAATATATATAATAAAAAAACAGCAAATTTAATCACATTCTAGTTGTCTGTTAAGGTTGTGTGTAGATTTGGCATTTCATATTAGGCCTGTTTAATCTTTTGAGGTTAAAATTTCCATCCTTATTTTTCTTTCAGCCAAAACTAAGTTATATATTTGACCATTCTTGTGTGAACTTTTTTGGTACCTTCCTAATAAATATAGTTAACTGCTGGTAAATATATAAATATGTCAAATGTTGGCTAAATCAAACAGATTTTATTTCACATGGATATACACATAAAACAGTCTCAATTCATCATGATAGAAGATACGGATGCACAGAATACCCGAAGTGACCCTGGGAGCCTGGGAGATCATGGTAGGGGGCGGGGTTTCCAGAGAGTGCCATTTAATATTGGCGAATTCAATCAATCTGCACGAAGCATTCCAAATTCATGGGTAATTGGCACATCTGTTTTTTGTGGTTTAATCAATTAATCTAAATTGATCAACTGATGGTGATAGTGTATTATTGTGTAGAGATGATTAAATATTGTGGTATGTAGTAGTCGGTTTCTGTCGCATTATACCACAAAAAAGCATCTCAAATGCAACACTCCTTAGACTTGAGACTTTCTTGTGTTTGTTGCATCCTCTGTTAAGTGGAATAATTGTAGTCTTGTGCTGTTCACTCACAATTTAACATTATTTTATTTATTTATGTTCTTTTCTCAACAGGAAAACATGTCCACGTGAATTTCTGGTCCACATTAATGATATACACGGTACAGACGCAGCAGATAAAGTGAAGGTTGAAAAACGCTGGAATATTCCTTTAATGGCATCACTCTCAGCCAATCGACTGGACATCACATGTTACGACGTACAGCCAGTTGGCTAAAAGTTTATCAAGGGTAGAAAAAATAATTGCAGGTTTGTGACACTTTCCTTTGATAGATGTTTTTTTTTTCATCTAAAGAAGAGAAGAAACAGTTTAACAGAGGTGACGCTGCCACCCAGAAGGTAACATGCAGGTCAGAGTGATAGTCCACAAGAAGCAAGTAAAAGAAGCTCAATTTGAAAAACCAGCTGTCAGGTTTATGATCAGTCTGGAGAAAAAGGGGTCTACTGTGTTACTCAGAACATGAGCGTTCAAACTGTGTTGACAAGAAGAAACTAATACACGTACCCTGTTAACCTACTTGGTCCAGATCCAAAGCATATGAGTGCTTTTTACACAAACAAGACAGAAAAGTTTGGGCATTTATTTTTTTGTGTGGAAAGATACCACCTAAATTAAATAGAGGCAGAAATGAAAAGAGGAATGAAGCAAGCAAGTGAAAAGAGAAAGAGACAGCACATAAGACCTTCTCAAAAAAAGAATGCATGCAGATCACTAGGAGGAAAATCCGACTACTGTTTTAGGAATCATTAAAGTATACAGTAATGTTTTTGGTGGTAAAATTGTGGAGATACACTGACCATTTTCATACTTGCTTTTCAACCACAAGGTACTTGCTTGCTTTTGATTTCAGGTTAAGAGAATAATGAAATCAAAATTTAAAAAAGGAATGAAAATCAATGCTAAGCTCTGAAAATATTAACCGTAAAACTCAATGGTTTAAAAACAACTAAAGACAATAGATGCACAGGCCACTTGTTTGTTTTTGAACTTTTGTGATCCAAATGATTTTTAGGAAGCACAATCCATGGCCTAGCTGGAAGCATAAAACCTTTTTCTTTTAAAGGCGATAAATCTATCCTTGCTAAACCATTTGATTGTGTCTGAAATTTTAATGATAACTACACAACATGGCATGTTGGGGTAAATCTCATAGAGATCAGTAAGATGTGTCCCATGCAACAGTTTTTGTGCCATGTCTGCTTTTGTGTAACTAGATTTTCTAAAAAAGAAAAAACAAATACTGATCGAATTTTTACTTCCTTGAACTAAATTGTACAATACCACACATTACTCCATGTATAAAACTTTAGTACTTTTTTTTATTTTAAGACAAGGAGTGGTAATATTATTCTTTAATTTAAGCAACTGATGAATTGATTCATCAACGAATTGAATTGATTCAGTGAATTGATTCCGTGAACTTATTCATATTCCTCCGGAAACCTAAATACTGAACGGGTCAGTTGTGATCGTTTTCTTTGGATTATTTGCAGCCTGTGATGTTTGAATATAAAAAAACACAACTTTGTTATCAACAGAAACTGATTAATTGCTGTTCGAGAAAACCTTACCCAAGAGTACACAATCCAGCTGGGAATGCAAATAGTCACAAAACGGAGCCAAAGAGGCAAAAGCGAGCTACAAAAAAATAAACAACTAACCAAAATCTAAAAAGAAAAAAAAAAACTGAGAGTGAGAACGAACAGTCAGGTCAGTAATGGGGGCAGTGAAAGACAGAGCAAGAGAAACCATTTTGGGTGAGAGAATTCGAGTGAATGGTGCAGGCGGAGGGCACAGAGGCAAAATAGAAGAGACTACATACATCGCTGCTTTTCTCGCCCTCTAGCTGGCTGAGTCCAGAGTGTTTGCCGTTGCGAACTCGCTGGCTTTGGTGGCCGTTCTCCAGACCGGGAGACGGAGACACGCTGGGACTAGACCTCTTCTGTCTCTCCGTCCTGTACTTCAGGTTGGTCCTGTGTAAACAGTGTGAAATGCTCTCATTAACTAGATGCACTGGGGAAAACATAGCCAACAATCAATCTCTTTATCCTTTATAAACATGTTGACTTGAGTGAAATTAATCCCTGAGGTCACATGGCCTCCAGTGTCATTAACTTATTCCAATTTATACTACAGAAATCTGCTAAAGATAACAATGTTTAAATTTAGTAAATATTGATATGGGGGGCACGGTGGCTTAGTGGTTAGCACATTTGCCTCACACCTCCAGGGTTGGGGGTTTGATTCCCGCCTCTGCCATGTGTGTGGAGTTTGCATGTTCTCCCCGTGCCTCGGGGGTTTCCTCCGGGTACTCCGGTTTCCTCCCCCAATCAAAAGACATGCATTGTAGGTTGATTAGCATCTCTAAATTGTCCGTAGTGCGTGCACGTGTGTGTGTGTGTGCCCTGTGATGGGTTGGCACTCCGTCCAGGGTGTATCCTGCCTTGATGCCCAATGATGCCTGAGATAGGCACAGGCTCCCCGTGACCCGAGAATAGTTTGGATAAGCGGTAGACAATGAATGAGCAAAATATTGATACATCACTGGTTTTATGGGTTTATGTTTTGTGGTATAATATAAGTGAGGTGTAATGTGCAACCTAGTAGTTTGGTGAATTATAATGAAACGTATCCTTTTTTTTGAGTTATTTAAAGTTCATTTAAGGTTTTTGCATCATCATAACCCTGACATAGTGAAGGATAAATATTCCCCCACTCAGGACTTGGTGTGGTGAAGGTGAGAACAGAAGCAGATGGATGATGTTAACAGGAGTGTGTGGAGTGGTCAGGTGTGTGTGTGCATGTGTGTGTGTGTGTGTGTGTGTGTGTGTGTGTGTGTGTGTGTGTGTGTGTGTGTGTGTGTGTGTGTGTGCTTAGCATCACCTGCTGGGAGATCTGGAGATGGTGGCTGTGGATGAGACAGAGGCGCTGCGCGAGCTACAGCAGCTTCCTCTGCGCTGGGGCCTCCTGCTGGTACACTCTGCTGGAGATCTGTAATACACGCACACACACAAACGTACACACACATACACACAGACACATACATACAACACACATACAACCAAACGAAAAGTGTGCACAAGCATGAACACAAACACACATGCACACAGGTACAAATGTGCACAAAGATTCACACAACATACACTTAACTTAAACACACAAACTAAAACTGACAAAGCAATTTCTAAACCCACGTTCATCTCGCTTGGACAATTTTGATTCCCTTAGTCTTCTTTAATTTTCAATTCTATTGACTGAAATCGTTTCAGAAACAAAAAAAACGCCCAACGAGATAAGCAGGCTGTCTGTCTTACTGAACACCTCAAAAATACGAAATATTTAGAGAATTAAAGAATTGAATTCAGGTGGAACTTGGAACCCAGACTCACTTCTTTCTCAGTTTGCTCTTGTCTTTGTGTTTGTTCTTTGGAGTGCCTGATCTGAAAACACAAGTGGAAATGACAGCAGCTTGATCATGATAAGTTTGAGCTCTGAGACAGTAAATGTAACAATACAAAAATCTGGACAGATAGCAATATGCACATATTTACCTGTGTCTCCTCTTCCTCCTGGAGCCAGATGTGGACCTAGGATAGAGAGAGATGGAGAGAGACGAAGAGAGACAGGGATGGAGGAGACTTTAGTTTAGCTTTTTATGTATAGACTTAAATGAGAAAGTAAGCGTTAAGAGTAAGTGATTTTATCTTATATTACTGACTTCTGACAGATGACCTGTAATAACTAATCTGTAATGCCTTTTTTCTTATCGGGTCTGTTTACGTTTTAAAAACTTTCCCTCGCCGAAAAACTCTTTCAAACAAGTTCTATGTAGAAATACTTTTCCTGGTTTTACCCAGAAACTATAGAAGGTGAAAACTTTTGCACTCATTTGTATGTCTATGCCCCTCATTCTTTCCT
Source organism: Hemibagrus guttatus (assembly GCA_033459395.1). Taxonomy (NCBI): domain Eukaryota; kingdom Metazoa; phylum Chordata; class Actinopteri; order Siluriformes; family Bagridae; genus Hemibagrus; species Hemibagrus guttatus. The sequence continues at coordinate 11,372,297 of JAUCMX010000027.1, forward strand.
GCCAATATTTATGCACAGAAATAAGCATTCACATTCAGAGCAGTGTGTGTATGTGTGTGTGTTTTCTAAAGCTGATCCAAAGCAAAAAGCCCAAGCAGGGCACAGTCATTCTGTGAGTTTATGAGGCACAAAAAGTGAAGGAGAAATCGAGATGAAGCTGTCAAAGTGACACAGGGTGTGAGAAAGAATGGCTCAAATGCTCCTGTTGTGTGTTGTGTTTCTGAAGAGAGAGAGAGAGAGAGAGAGAGAGAGAGAGAGAGAGAGATAGAGAGAGAGAGAGAGAGAGAGAGGGATGGTATCTGGGAAAATGCCAGCATTTAACTCCCACTCTCTATACAGTGTTGTGAAAAATTGTTGGCCCCCTTCCTGATTTCTTATTTTTTGCATGTTTGTCACACTTTAATGTTTCAGATAATCAAACACATTTAAATATTAGTCAATGATAACACAAGTAAACACATCATGCAGTTTTTAAATGAAGGATTTTATTATTAAGGGAAAACAAAATCTAAAACTACATGGCCCTGTGTGAAAAAGTGTTTGCCCCCCCTGTTAAAACATAACTTAACTGTGGTTTATCACACCTGAGTTCAATTTCTCTAGCCACACCCAGGCCTGATTACTGCCACACCTGTTCGCAATCAACAACTCACTTAAATAGGACCTGCCTGACAAAGTGATGTAGACCAAAAGATCCTCAAAAGCTAGACATGATGCCGAGATCCAAAGAAATTCAAAAACAAATGAGAAAGAAAGTAATTGAGATCTATCAGTCTGGAAAAGGTTATAAAGCCATTTCTAAAGCTTTGGGACTGCCGCGAACCACAGTGAGAGCCATTATCTACAAATGGTGAAAACATGGAACAGTGGAGAACCTTCCCAGGAGTGGCCGGCCGACCAAAATTACCTCAAGAGCACAGCGAGAACTCATCCAGGAGGTCACAAAAGACCCCACAACAACATCCAAAGAACTGCAGGCCTCACTTGCCTCAGTTAAGGTGAGTGTTCATGACTCCACCATAAGAAAGAGACTGGGCAAAAATGGTTTGCATGGCAGAGTTCCAAGACAAAAACCGCTGCTGAGCAAAAAGAACATAAGGCTCATCTCAGTTTTGCCAGAAAACATCTTGATGATCCCCAAGACTTTTGGGAAAATACTCTGTGGACTGACGAGACAAAAATTGAGTTTTTTGGAAGGTCTGTGTCCCATTACGTCTGGCGTAAAAGTGACACCGCATTTCAGAAAAAGAACATCATACCAACAGTAAAATATGGTGGTGGTAGTGTGATGGTCTGGGGCTGTTTTGCTGCTTCAGGACCTGGAAGACTTGCTGTGATAAATGGAACCATGAATTCTGCTGTCTACCAAAAAATCCTGAAGCAGAATGTCCGGCCATCTGTTTGTGACCTCAAGCTGAAGGGAACTTGGGTTCTGCAGCAGGACAATGATCCAAAACACACCAGCAAGTCCACCTCTGAATGGCTGAAGAAAAACAAAATGAAGACTTTGGAGTGGCCGAGTCAAAGTCCTGACCTCAATCCGATTGAGATCCTGTGGCATGACCTTAAAAAGGTGGTTCATGCTCGAAAACCCTCCAATGTGGCTGAATTACAACAATTCTGCAAAGATGAGTGGGCCAAAATTCCTCCACAGCGCTGTAACAGACTCATTGCAAGTTATGGAAAATGCTTGATTGCAGTTGTTGCTGCTAAGGGTGGACCAACCAGTTATTAGGCTTAGGGGGCAAACACTTTTTCACACAGGGCCATGTAGTTTTGGATTTTGTTTTCCCTTAATAATAAAAACCTTCATTTAAAAACTGCATGATGTGTTTACTTGTGTTATCTTTGACTAATATTTAAATGTGTTTGATTATCTGAAACATTAAAGTGTGACAAACATGCAAAAAAATAAGAAATCAGGAAGGGGGCCAACACTTTTTCACACCACTGTATATCCTTCTCTCTCTCTGTCTTTCTGTTTGTCTCTCTCTCAAATATTCTATTTGAGAGAGAGAGAGAGAGGAAATATTATTCTATTGTTGTATAAGCAGACATTTTAATAACTGAATTAAACATTTAAATAAAAATTATTTTAATTACATTTTAATTTCACTATACAGTCATAATGTAATAAAAATGAATAAACTCACAAACACATGAATCACTTCAGGAGTGAAATTTTGTCTTGCTTGGGTAACCTTTTCTTCGGTATCTTACTCTAAATAGTAACCAATCATCCAAGACATGTTTGGGGTCCAAAGATTGTTTGGTTGTATTATTTCAGAGATATAAGTAACCAGTAATCTCAAACATATATTTATACATTACTCTTATTGACATGGCCTCAAAATATTTTGCAATGCAAAACATCAGGAATATACAAAATCAATCCCACAACTCTTCATACTTCACTGTCAATGATTAAAAGGTCACAAAATGTATCCTAATATTTTACTGTAGCTTATTGTAAATTTCTGCTACAGGAGCATGTTCTTCAAGACTACACACCAACATACACTTCCCAACCAGAGAGAAGAACATACTGGATCAAGTGTACACAAATATTCCCCGAGCCTACAAAGCTGCACCTGTCCCTGCAGCAGGCTGTAGTCCCCACATGCCTCAAATCCACCACCATTGTCCCTGTGCCCAAGAAACAAGTCAGCTGTCTCAATGACCATCGTCCAGTCGCCCTGACACCAATTATCATGAAGTGCTTTGAGAGGCTGGTTTTTTCCCACATCAAGGCCAGCATCCCTACTGATCTGGATAGCCACCAGTTTGCCTACCATGGGAACAGATCAACGGAGGATGTAATATCAACCACACTCCACACAAGCTTGTCCCACCTGGAGCATCCCAACACATATGTCAGGATGTCATTTGTTGATTTCAGTTCAGTATTTAACACAATAGTGCCCCACAAACTGGTGAACAAACTTAACAATCTGGGACTAACCACCACACTCTGCTCATGGATTCTGGACTTTCTTACAAACAGACCACAGAATGTCAGGGTGGGAAACCACACATCAGCCATTGTCACCCTGAGCACCACAGGAGGAGGAGGTTCAACATCTGGTTGAATGGTGTGTGGAGAGTTACCTGGTTCTGAATACCACTAAAACAAAGGAGATTGTTGTGAACTACAGGAAAACCCAAAAAACGACACTTCCCCCTCTGCATATAAATGGTGCAGAAGTTGAAAAGGTTAACAAAATCAAATTCTTGGGTCTGCACATAACAAAGGACTTAACATGGACCATTAACACCACTTACTTAGTGAAGAAAGCTCAAGAAAGACAATGTACCCTCTCAGCTCCTAGTAAATTTCTACAGGAGTACAATAGAGAGCATTCTCTACCACTGCGTCACAGTGTGGTACACCAGCTGCACCGCAGAAAACAGGAGAGACCTGGCTCGGATAGTCAAGACTGCACAGAAGATTGTAGGAACCAAGCTTAACAATCTGGACACGGTCTATGCTAGCTGTCTACATAAGAGAGCAATATCATCAAGGACCCAACCCACCCAGGACACAGACTGTTTGTGCCCTTCCCATTGGGAAAAAGATACAGGACAATCAAGACACGCACAAACAGACTAGGAACAGCTTCTACCCCAGAGCTGTAACCTGCACCCTCCCACACACACAAAATTATAAAGGACTAATAGCTAAGCTGTTACCCCGCCCCCCTTCACTTCTGGTGGAGTTTTTAAAATATGAAGCAAATGATGTCTGAACATATTTCTGTTTTTTTCTCAAACAGCCAAAAGCATATATTTCTATGCATTTTTTTTATTTACATGTGTTGTATTTTTTAATGGTTAAATAAATGCAGTCCTCGCTTGTGGAATCTTGGACTTGACTGTTGGCAATTGTGCAGTAAAAAGGTTGCCATTTTACTCAAATCCCCCCTCCCTCTATTCTCCCCGCTCCAGGAAGCTATCTGACCCGGGGGACCTGTCTCCCTCCTCTCTCCACTTTTTTCCTTTGCTTTCTCAATCCATAATTGATTGGGGGATTTTCAGCGAGATGAGACTATTGGCCCGGTGTAAATTCAGTGCAACATGAGAGGCAGAGACAGACTAGAAGCGGGGGAGGAGTGCGACAGGGAATGAAGGGACAGCTAAAGAAAGGATGGAGGAGTGTAGGTAATTCGCTGAAAGGCTCATTTTTCTTTGACGCTTTGAAGGTCACACGCCATATTTTATCGAGTTCAGAGAGAGAGAGAGAGAGAGAGAGAGAGAGAGAGAGCGAGAGAGAGAGAGAGACTACTTCTTTAAGATTAGTATGAAAAAAGCTTTGTGAAATTATTTACTGAGAGGGCAAAACCTGTATTTCAGTCAGATTTCTAACCTCCGTATTATTTCATGAAGCCAGAAAAATATGTTTAGCAAATCTGTGAAATATCTCTTTAGCCTTGAATTAAAAAAAGACCACTAAATAAAAAAGTCTGGTCAGTCTGGTAAATCTACCTGTACACCCACAGCTCACTGGATGTTTTTTCTTCTTTTTTTCACACCATTTAGATATTGTTTTGTGTAAAAATCACAGGAGATTCAGAAATCTGGTCCTGTCTGGTTCCAATGACCATGCCCTCATCAGTCACTGGCATTACTTTCCTCTTCCTCATTCTGATATATGAACAAGCTCTTGATCTGTAGCTGCACCTGTTAGCTGCACTGCACTATATGCAGATATACAGATGTTCCTAATATTGTTAGATAATTGTTATGAATCTGATGCACAGCAGTATGATTACAGCATATATCAGGGTCAATGAAAATAATTCAGAATCATGGATACTATAGGTGTTTCTATTGTATAAAAGAAATCTCCTAGTGTCCACTAAACACCCATAATGCACTGTTGTTTTGTGGTTTGATTTGCGTACACCTTCATTACGTAATACAGCAACCTAATATGGTGTGTTTTATATAGTTACAAATGTTCAGTTTATAGTCAGACTGGTTCTGTTCTTATACTCTGGTTTGATACCTAAGCATGTTATAAACTAATTTTTTTCCCCTATACCAGCAGAACGCAAAAAGGTGTTTATTCCTCATCCCTCAACAGCAATTTTCCTACTTTTTTTTTTTAAATTTATTTAAGATTTTTAAGATTTCATCCTTTTTTTTAATGCAATTACAGTGATATTTAAGGTTGTGGAACGTCTGTTAGTTTCTGTTTGCACTTACATTTACCACTTTTGTTCTCTCCGCCGCCTCTCTTTGTTTCTTTCTCTTGAACTTTTTTAAATGCTGCTTGTCATGTTACAGAAAAAACGCTGAAAGTGTAAAAGCCCTCAATCCTGAAGACTTTTTCATGTCAGAAGATTTAAAATTACAGCTTGAACTGTGAAGGTTATAAAGTGCTAACGTTGAAGACTCCTTTCAAAAATACTACATAAACATCTCCTCAGAGAAAGCGGCACCGTATCAGTGATATTTTGTAACTCGTTCTTAATAGATTTTTTTAAAGAAACGACTTTATACTAGAACTTGAGCATTAAAATGATCCATTCAGCCAGAATTACCGCCGAAGCTGCTGTTATAGAAAACGAATCAATATCACGACCAATCAGAATCAAGAATTCACCAGCGCTGTGGTATAAATAAAAATAATTATGAGGTTAACTAACTGCATGCGTGTTCATGCGAGAGAATGTGAGCTCTGCTGCAAAATATATAGTATCTTCTTCTTCTTTTTTCGGCTTTTCCCTTCAGGGGTCGCCACAGCGAATCATCTCTCTCCACCTATCCCTATCTTCTGCATCCTCAACACTTGCACCCACTAGTTTCATATCCTCATTAATTCCATCCATATACCTCCTCTTTGGCCTTCCTCTTTGCCTCCTGCCTGGCAGCTCCATGTCCAACATTCTCCTACCAATATACTCACTCTCCCTCCTCTGAACATGTCCAAACCATCTTAATCTGGCCTCCCTAACTTTGTCCCCCAAACGTCCAACATGAGCTGTCCCTCTGATGTACTTATTCCTAATCCTGTCCAATCTTGTCACTCCCAAAGAGAACCTCAACATCTTCAGCTCTGCTACCTCTAGCTCTGACTCCTGTCTCTTCCTCAGTGACACTGTCTCTAAACCATACAGCATGGCCGGTCTCACCACTGTCCTGTACACCTTCCCCTTGATTCTCGCTGATATTTTCCTATCACACAGAACTCCCGACACCTTTCTCCACCCATTCCAACCTGCCTGCACTCGCTTCTTTACCTCTTTCCCACACTCTCCATTACTCTGGACTGTTGACCCCAAGTACTTAAACTCCTGTACCTTCTTCACCTCTTCACCCTGTAACCTTACTGTTCCACTTCCCTCCCTTTCATTCACACACATGTACTCAGTCTTACTACGACTGACTTTCATTCCTCTTCTCTCCAGCACAAACCTCCACCTCTCCAGGTTTTCCTCCACCTGCTCCCTGCTCTCACTACAGATCACAATGTCATCTGCAAACATCATTGTCCAAGGAGACTCTTGTCTGATCTCCTCTGACAACTGGTCCATCACTATAGCAAACAGGAAGGGGCTCAGAGCCGATCCCTGATGCAGTCCCACCTCCACATTGAACTCCTCTGTCTGACCTACAGCACACCTCACCACTGTCCTGCTCCTCTCATACATGTCCTGCACCACTCTGACATACTTCTCTGCTACTCCTGACTTCCTCATACAGTACCACAGCTCTTCTCTTGGCACCCTGTCATACGCTTTCTCCAGGTCTACAAACACACAGTGCAACTCCCTCTGACCATCCCTATACTTCTCCATCAAAATTCTCAGAGCAAAAATTGCATCTGTTGTGCTCTTTCTGGGCATGAAGCCATACTGCTGCTCACAAATTTCCACTACCTTCCTTAACCTAGCTTCCACTACTCTTTCCCATACCTTCATTGTATGGCTCATCAACTTTATCCCCCTATAGTTGCTGCAACTCTGCACGTCACCCTTATTCTTAAAGATCGGCACTAACACACTTCTTCTCCATTCCTCAGGCATCCTCTCACTCTCTAAAACCCTGTTGAACAAACTAGCTAAAAATTCCACTGCTGCCTCTCCCAGACACTTCCAGACCTCCACCGGGATGTCATCAGGACCGACTGCCTTTCCACTTTTCATCCTCTTCAAAGCCTTCCTGACTTCATCCTTTCTAATCTTATCTACTTTCTGTTCCACAGAGTTCACCCCATCTACTCATTTTTCCCTCTCATTTTCCTCATTCATCAGCTCCTCAAAGTACTTCTTCCATCTCCTCTGTACACTCTCCTCACTTGTGAGCACCCTTCCATCTCTATCCTTAATAACTCTAACTTGCTGCACATCCTTCCCATCTCGATCCCTCTGCCTAGCTAACCTGTACAAGTCCTTCTCTCCTTCTCTAGTGTCTAACCTAGTGTACAACTCGTCATATGCCTTCTGCTTGGCCTTAGACACCTCCCTCTTCACTCTGCGCTGTAACTCCTTGTATTCCTGTCTATTCTCTTCAGTCCTGTCCATGTCCCACTTCTTCTTGGCTGACCTCTTCCTCTGGATACTATCCTGAACTTCCTCATTCCACCACCAAGTCTCCTTATCTTCTTTCCTCCTTCCAGATGACACACCCAGCACCTTTCTCCCTGTCTCCCTGATCACTTCTGCTGTAGTTTCCCAGTCATCTGGCAGCACTACCTGACCACCCAGAGCCTGCCTCAACTTCTGTCTAAATTCCTCACAACATTCCTCCTTTTTCATGCAAAATATATAGTATATAGTAAATAATGTGTCATTTCTAATAAAGCATTTTGGAGTATTTGAATGGTATGACTACACACACCCACACACACACCTGTCTCTCTTGTGCTTCTTGCCACTCTTCTTCCTTTTTCCTTGCCGTGTAGGAGACGAGCTGTCAACCCTGGGCATCGCATTAGGACAGACAGAAAACAGAGGCTTGAGACCACAAAGACCACTTTCCTGACACATTTGCATATATATATATACTTTGCAAATCTCTTTTCAATTGCCTGTAGTTGTTGCTTCTGCGCCGAGTCGTCTTTATTTATTATTTAATTTATTTTGACTCTCTCACTTGTCTTTGTACCTTTGATGCCACTTCTTCTCGTTCTCTTCCTCTTACTGCAATGCTTTTGATTGGCAATATATGATTCTATCTCGGTCGCTCTCACCTTCATATATTGCTGTTATTTTCCTAGTTGCTTATTTTTACTTCCTTGAAAAAAAGAACTCGACATCAGGCATGTAACATCGTTCTGTCACTCACAAGATTGACTGCATTATAAATACAACACTACCTTGCTAATGTGTCCGTCTAACACAGTTTAGTCTCTAGGTTTACAGTAGTTTAAAAGGGCAACTGGCACCATTCATGAAAATATGCATAAACTATACATGTAAGCGCTAACTAACCACGGTGTGTAGTTTTATATACCGTCATGGCCAAAAATATCTGCACCCTTGCAATTCTGTCAGAAAATGCAACCATTCTCTCAGATTGTTGCAGTTGCGAATGTTTTGGTACTCACGTGTTTATTGTATTTGTTTGCATTGGAACAGCACAAAAAACAGAGAAGAAAAGTCAATTCCACACAGAGCCCAAAAAATGCACTGGACAAAAAAAAAATAACTGAAATCAATCGCTTCCTGTAAACATGAATGAGTTTCTTACACGTCTCTATGGGAATTTTGGACCGCTCTTCTTTTGCAAACTGCTCCCGGTCATTCAGATTTGAAGGATGCCTTCTCCCAACTGCTGTTTTGAGATCTCTCCACAGGTGAACTATGGGATTTAGATCTGGACTCATTGCTGGCCATTTCAGAACTCTCCAGCGCTTTGTTTGTAACCATTTCTGAGTGCTTTTTGAAGTGTGTTTCGGGTCATTGTCCTTCTGGAAGACCCATGACCTCTGGTGGAGACGCAGCTTTCTGACACCGGCCCACTACGTTGCGCTCCAGAATTCTTTGGTAATCATCAGATTTCATGATACCGTTCACACAGTCAAGGCAATCAGTGCCACAAGCAGCAAAGCAACCCCAAAACATCTTTGAACCTCCAGCATGTTTCACCAAAGGGACTGTGTTCTTTTCTTTGAAAAAACTGTGTTGTTTTCTGTGTCGTTTTCTTTTTCTGTAAACAGTGCCATGATGTCCTTTACCAAAAAGCTCTACTTTTGTCTCATCTGTCCACAGTATGTTCTCCCAGAAGGACTGTAGTTTTGTCACATAAGTTTTGGCAAACTCCAGTCTTGCTTTTTTATGCCTTTGTGTCAGCAGAGGCATAATTATTAATGCTCTTAATTAATTAATGTTTTTCATTAATTTTGCTCTTCCGTCCATGTCCAGGGAGGTTATCTACAGTGCCATGGGCTGGAAACCTCTTGATGATGGACTCTCTGGAGATGGACTTGTAGCCTTGACATCGTCCATCTTTTCCACAATTTTTTCTCTCAAATCCATAGACAACTCTTTACACTTCTTTCTTTTCTCCATGCTCAGTGTGACACACAACACAAAGGTTGAGTCAACTTTTCTCCATTTTAACTGGTTCCAAGTGTGATTGCTATATTGCTCACACCTGTTACTTGCAACAGGTGTGTCTACATACAAATTACAGGAGCATCACATGCTTGAAAAGCAATAATTTCTTACAATTTTGACAAGGTGCCAATAATTTTGTCCAGTCCATTTTTGAGTTCTTTGTGAAATTTTATCAAGTTTGATTTTTCTTCTCTGTTTTTTTTATACTATACCCCACAACTCATACATGTTGAAGCCTCTTCAGGAAAGCATTGTGCCGGTTCCTGTAATAATGTGCAACAAAGCTGGAGGAACTAGAGGGATTTTGGACCTTCCTCCAGGCAAAAGCACATTTATATTATTAGGGTTGCACTCAAGGACTGTCCTCTTTAATTCAGCATCCATTACATAACCTGTTTTCCTAGGAATAACAATTTGTATGTATAAAATTTCAACAAATGTGACATAAGTGCTTGAGGAAAGAATACTATGATGGTTACAAATGAAGCTTATTACAAGGATAATCTTTGTTATAGGGGATATAAGAATTTTCTCTGTATATTGTGATTAATATTTACATAATTCTGTTAATCTAATACCTTCATTTCTTCATATCTACATCGGTAGATATGATGGTAAACATGTAAACAGGAAAGGACGTAAAGAAAACAGCAGTTCTTGCAAGGAGACTCACCGACTGTGTCTTCTGCCCTTCTTCTTCTTTCTTTTCTTAGGAGGAGGAGAAGGTGAGCTGCTGGACTTCCTCTTGGCTCTGAGAATAAGAATAGATGAAGAAATAAGAAATAATTCACATACAACAAGAAGCTTTGTTGTTGTTTGAGAATTGCTTAGTCATTATTCAGCATATGTGTCAGTATACAGTCCTATCCAAACTTCGGAAAATGTTGTAGTTTTATCAGCTACTTGGTAAATATTCTGATTTGTCTCCACAAAATGATGTAATCAAAAGTAGCCAGGACCCACACCTATTTCCATCAACCGTAATCACGTCTTCTGATTACTGAATACTAACATTTTAAATTCCATAACCATGCCCATACCCCCACTTTTGCCCAAGTCTTGTTTGTGCTAGTTTGCTTCAGTAATTTCTGGTCTATTCACACATTTATTTCTTTACTCTTTTGTTCACAAATTTTCCTATTTTGACATTTCTGTTTTTTTATTTTACTTTGCCTTCACCTGACATTCTTCTCCTGCTTGCCTCATGTCTTTTTTGCTAATAAGCCGCAGTGTTTATGTGAACCTGCAGTCGTCTCTGCTAGTGTTGTCAAAGACTGACAATTTGCAAATTCAAAACCTGCATAAACACAGCTGGATGAAATCCCCACTCCTGAGGAAGCGAACACTTGAGGTTGTTAAATAAGTCTGTGATTTTTTTTCAGTGTGCATCTGTGAGCATGCTTCATTTTCAAATACAGTTCTCAAGGCTCAGGCATGAGAAAACTAGCCCTTCATATTTTGTGTTTTTCATGACATTACAAACCTGCGGTTTTTCAGGTGATTAGTAAACTTTTTTTTAAGCATAACTTCAACAATGCTGGACTTGGGAAATATAAATGTTACTTTCATATCCTGCAGTTTAATGTAGAATTGTAATGTGTTCTAGCCACATCTCTTTATCACTCTTTCCTCTTTGTCTGTAGGTATTTTATCTTAATACCTGTTTATGTTTTTTTCATGGATGTACTGCTTGAATCTTATGGGTTCTAGTTAAGTGTTAAAATACAATACTACCAGGCTTACATAGCCATTAGCAAACAGTGTTTACTAGCTATATCAGAGTTTAGCAGCCACATCTAAGATTCTCATCTACTATAACAACTGGCCAATGCCTGGCAGTACATCAGTACTATTCTATACTACACTATACTACAACACACTACACTACACTGTACCACACTACACTACACTACATTATACTATACTATACTATACCACACTACACTACACTATACTGTACCACACTATTCTGTACTACACTATACTATACTACACTACACTACACTATACTGTACCACACTATTCTGTACTACACTATACTATACTATACTACACTACACTATACTGTACCACACAATTCTGTACTACACTACACTATACTACACTACACTATACTATACCACACTAGACTACACCACATTATACTTTACTATACCACACTAGACTTTACGACACTACACCACACTATACTATACTATACCACACTAGACTATTCCACACTAGACTACACCACACTATACTATACTATACCACACTAGACTACACCACACTATACTAGACTATACCACACTATACTATATTATACTATACAACACTAAACTATACCACACTAGACTGCACCACACTATACTATACCACACTATACTTAGTTAATGCTTTGCTTTAGTTAATGCCTTAGTTGGTCGCCACAGCGGACCAACTGGTCCGCACATCAACTTGGCAAATGTTTTACGCCGGATGCCCTTCCTGACGCAACCCTCCCATTTTTCCGGGCTTGGGACCGGCACTGCATTCAGTGGCTGGGAATCGAACCCGAGCCTTCCACATGATAGGCGAGAAACCTACCACTGAGCCACCAATGCCCCATACCACACTATACTATACAACACTATACTATACAACACTAAACTATACCACACTATACTATACTATACCACAATAGACTACACCACACTATACTATATTATACTATACCACACTATACTATACCACAATAGACTATACCACACTATACTTTACTATACCACACTAGACTGCACCACACTATACTTTACTATACCACACTAGACTACACCACACTATACTATATTATACTATACCACACTATACTATACAACACTAAACTATACCACACTATACTATACTATACCACAATAGACTACACCACACTATACTATATTATACTATACCACACTATACTATACCACAATAGACTATACCACACTATACTTTACTATACCACACTAGACTGCACCACACTATACTATACTATACCACACTAGACTACACCCCACTATACTATACTATACCACAATAGACTATACCACACTATACTTTACTATACCACACTATACTATACAACACTAAACTATACCACACTATACTATACTATACCACACTAGACTATACCACACTATACTATACTATACCACACTAGACTATACCACACTATACTTTACTATACCACACTAGACTATACCACACTATACTTTACTATACCACACTAGACTATACCACACTAGACTACACCACACTAAACAGTACCACACTAGACTACACCACACTATACTAGACTATACCACACTAGACTACACCACACTATACTATACTATAGCACAATAGACTATACCACACTATACTTTACTATACCACACTAGACTGCACCACACTATACTATACTATACCACACTAGACTATACCACACTATACTTTACTATACCACACTAGATTATACCACACTAGACTACACCACAGTATACTATACTATACCACACCAGATTATACCACACTAGACTACACCACACTATACTAGACTATACCACACTAGACTACACCACACTATACTAGACTATACCACACTAGACTACACCACACTATACTAGACTATACCACACTATACTTTACTATACCACACTAGATTATACCACACTAGACTACACCACAGTATACTATACTATACCACACTAGATTATACCACACTAGACTAGACTATACCACACTAGACTACACCACACTATACTATACTATACTATACTATACTATACCACACTATAGTATACCACACTAGACTATATCACACTATACTATATTATACTATACCACACTATACTATACCACACTAGACTATACCACACTAGACTACACCACACTAGACTACACCACACTATACTAGACTATACCACACTAGACTACACCACACTAAACAGTACCACACTAGACTACACCACACTATACTAGACTATACCACACTAGACTACACCACACTATACTATACTATACTATACTATACTATACCACACTATAGTATACCACACTAGACTATATCACACTATACTATATTATACTATACCACACTATACTATACCACACTAGACTATACCACACTAGACTACACCACACTAGACTACACCACACTATACTAGACTATACCACACTAGACTACACCACACTAAACAGTACCACACTAGACTACACCACACTATACTAGACTATACCACAATAGACTATACCACACTATACTTTACTATACCACACTAGCCTGCACCACACTATACTATACTATACCACACTATACTATACTATACTATACTATACTATACTATACTATACTATACTATACCACACTATAGTATACCACACTAGACTATATCACACTATACTATATTATACTATACCACACTATACTATACCACACTAGACTACACCACACTAGACTACACCACACTATACTAGACTATACCACACTAGACTACACCACACTATACTATACCACAATAGACTACACCACATTATACTAGACTATACCACACTAGACTACTCCACACTATACTATACTATACTATAGTATACCACACTAGACTACACCACACTATACTATATTATACTACACCACACTATACTATACTATACCACACTAGACTATACCACACTATACTTTACTATACCACACTAGACTATACCACACTAGACTACACCACACTAAACAGTACTACACTAGACTACACCACACTATACTAGACTATACCACACTAGACTACACCACACTATACTATACTATACCACAATAGACTATACCACACTATACTTTACTATACCACACTAGACTGCACCACACTATACTATACTATACCACACTAGACTGCACCACACTATACTTTACTATACCACACTAGACTACACCACACTATACTATATTATACTATACCACACTATACTATACAACACTAAACTATACCACACTATACTATACTATACCACACTAGACTATACCACACTAGACTATACCACACTAGACTACACCACACTAAACAGTACCACACTAGACTACACCACACTATACTAGACTATACCACACTAGACTACACCACACTATACTATACTATACCACAGTAGACTATACCACACTATACTTTACTATACCACACTAGACTATACCACACTATACTAGACTATACCACACTAGACTATACCACACTATACTTTACTAAACCACACTAGATTATACCACACTAGACTACACCACAGTATACTATACTATACCACACTAGATTATACCACACTAGACTACACCACACTATACTAGACTATACCACACTAGACTACACCACACTATACTATACTATACCACACTAGACTATACTATACCACACTAGACTACACCACACTATACTATACTATACCACACTAGACTAGACTATACCACACTAGACTACACCACACTATACTATACTATACTATACTATACCACACTATAGTATACCACACTAGACTATATCACACTATACTATATTATACTATACCACACTATACTATACCACACTAGACTATACCACACTAGACTACACCACACTAGACAGTACCACACTAGACTACACCACACTATACTAGACTATACCACACTAGACTGCACCACACTATACTAGACTATACCACACTAGACTACACCACACTAGACTATACTATACCACACTAGACTATACCACACTAGACTATACCACACTAGACTACACCACACTATAGTATACTATACCACACTAGACTACACCACACTATACTATACTATACCACACTAGACTACACCACACTATACTATACTATACCATACTATACTATACCACACTATACTACACCACACTATACTAGAGTATACCACACTAGACTACACCACATTAGACTATACTATACCACACTAGACTACACCACACTATACTATACCACACTAGACTACACCACACTATACTAGACTATACCACACTAGACTATACTATACCACACTAGACTACACCACACTATACTATACTATACCACACTATACTATACCACACTAGACTACACCACACTATACTATACTATACCACACTATACTATACCACACTAGACTACACCACACCACACTATACTATACTATACCACACTAGACTATACTATACTATACTATACTATACTATACTATACTATACTATACTATACCACACTATACTACACCACACTATACTAGACTATACCACACTAGACTACACCACACTATACTAGATTATACCACACTAGACTACACCACACTATACTAGAGTATACCACACTAGACTACACCACACTAGACTAGACTACACCACACTAGACTATACCACACTAGACTATACTATACCACACTAGACTATACTATACCACAATAGACTACACCACACTATAGTATACTATACCACACTAGACTACACCACACTATACTATACTATACCACACTAGACTGCACCACACTATACTATACTATACTATACCACACTATACTATACCACACTAGACTATACCACACTAGACTACACCACACTATACTAGACTATACCACACTAGACTACACCACACTATACTAGACTATACCACACTAGACTACACCACACTAGACTAGACTACACCACACTAGACTATACCACACTAGACTATACTATACCACACTAGACTATACCACACTAGACTACACCACACTAGACTATACCACACTAGACTGCACCACACTATACTAGACTATACTATACCACACTAGACTATACCACACTAGACTACACCACACTAGACTACTCCACACTACACTATACCACACTAGACTATACCACACTATACTTTACTATACCACACTAGACTTTACTATACCACACTAGACTATACCACACTATACTATACCACACTAGACTACACCACACTATACCACACTATACTATACCACACTAGACTATACCACACTAGACTATACTATACCACAATAGACTATACCACACTAGACTACACCACACTATACTATACCACACTATACTTTACTATACCACACTAGACTTTACTATACCACACTAGACTATACCACACTAGACTACACCACACTAGACTATACCACACTATACTATACCACACTAGACTATACCACACTATACTATACCACACTAGACTACACCACACTATACCACACTATACTATACCACACTAGACTACACCACACTATACCACACTAGACTATACCGCACTAGACTATACTATACCACAATAGACTATACCACACTAGACTACACCACACTATACTATACCACATTAGACTACACCACACTAGACTATACCACACTAGACTATACCACACTAGACTGCACCACACTAGACTATACTATACCACACTAGACTACACCACACTAGATTACACTATAGTATATTATCCACACTAGACTACACCACACTATAGTATATTATACCACACTAGACTATACCACACTAGACTATACCACACTATACCATACTATGCCACACTACACTATACTATAATAAACTATACTTTACTATCTGGAAGTTGAGTCATATTGAGTCAACTGAACTTCCCTCTTTGATCGAAATGTTTCACTACTCAGCTTCTTCAATCTATACTACTATATTACACTATACTACACCAACTATACCACACTATACCATACTATAGTATACCACACTACACTATATACTATACTTTACTATACTATGCCACACTACACCATCCTACGCTACACTATATCATACTATACTAAACTACAATATACTACAACAGCAATATCCACTAAGCAAAGTTTTATTTTGAGTGGGTTAGTTCTTTTCAGAAAGACCAGAAAACTTAGCTGGACATGCTGTTAGAATCTACTAATATAGTTGGAACTTGGGAGTCAGAAAATGGTCCATAATGATATGAATAACATAACAATAACATTTCTGTAGAGGTTCAAGACTGTTTGTGTGGTTTTTGAGATGTTGGGTGGGAAATTTGCGGAAACCTGGCACCTCTGCCCTCAGACTTCAGCAAGCTGTTCCCTCCTGTGACTTGTTTTGTTTCATCTATTGTGAAGCTGTTTGGCAAGCTTAAAAAAACTAGACAAAAACAAACCAAATAACCCAGAAAAAAACAACAACAAAATACTCTATTTTCTGTCTATATTCCTATTAGGATACATTAACAGTTCAATTCAAATAGCATAAATATATGCGGTTACATCAGATACAGCAGATAGTGCAGCACTTTACAAAAGGTTACACTAATTCTCATTGTTAGTGTTCAATTCTGAAACACTGTACAATGTAGTATTGAATATAACCATGGCAAGCCTTGTAATGCCTTTTCTATCACCCTTTATTCTTTTCATGAATATACTTTTTCTATTTCGGCAAAGCCTAAAACCCTTTTAGGCATTTTTTATTATTTCTGCAGTTTCCATTCAGGCTTTGTTATGCAAATGTAATATTCCCATGAGCCACATGGGAATAATTTCCCTGTGTATCAGGTCTTGATAATGCAGCAACACTGAGATGAATGCTTCCTGATTCTCACTCAATAGAGAGTGGTGAATAGGATAGATGTATACAATCTGCCTCTCTCTCTCTCTCTCTCTCTCTCTCTCTCTCTCTCTCTCTCTCTCTCTCTCTCTCTCTCTCTCTCTCTCTCCTAGGATATGTACATTCAGTACATTTCGTGTTACCTATAATCATCGTGAGTGACAGAATCCCGATCGTAGTAGTCTCCATGCCAGTCGTAGCCGTCCTCATAGCCATCAGCAAACCCACTGCCCTCTGCATCCTCTTCAGCACCATGGGGTAAAACTGTCACCCTGGGAATTGATAAATTATATATTAAAAGTCAGCTGCAGAAATACTTGAAGCCATATTTTTCATAGTGTTTTTGCTCTTTTTTAAAAAAGAATAATAACCCTGCAATTGTACAAAGAGTTGAAGATAGAATGCATATTCATCAGATGGTCACATGATATCCAATCAACTCATGCATTCTTTATAATAATATGTAAATAAACATCAATACCAAATTTCATGCTGATGTTTAAGTTGTAGAAATAACAAGTTGGTTGACAAAACCACAGCAACTGTCTTCATTGGTGCTCATTCTTTCTGCATATACAGTATTTGACAAAATACTGCAGCATACCCAATAGAGGTTAGAAATAAACTGGTCTTAGTTTACAGAGTCTTACTTTTCCATCATAAACTAGCGCAGCTTCTGTAGCAGATCTCCGATTGCAACCATTCAAATGCAATTATGTAAATTATTTAGCCAAAGGCAGCTCACCGGACCGGAGACTACAGTAACTACAAGGCTCGAGTGTTTTGACAGACTTCATACATTTTTCATTTAATTTGCTGTCTTTGTTCTGAATAGCAAATTCACAATGGTTTATTTAAAGAAAATGACAAAATGTCCATGAAAAAAACACAGACATAAAAAAGAAAGGCACATTTATTCTGTCTGAATTAAACTCAAAGCAGATATCTCATTTATTCAGTCGAAAATGCTGTGAAACAAAACATAATCACTTCAAATTTCCTCATTAAAGCATTGAAAGGTAATGGTCTTGTCACCATTCAGTCCACTAGGTGCAAAAAAAAAAAAAAACTGGAAAAAAATGTAACTAGACGTCTGATCTAGGATATGCTGTTGATTCTGTTAGTAATATAATGTAATGTAATTACAAGGTGTTTTGTGCATAATATGTCAGAAACTGAAAGTAAATCATTTGTTCAGTTGTATTTAGTATTTGGGGGAATATTTCTATAGTCCTTGTAGTGATTATATATAAAAAATCATTATGTATAATATGCAGAGTGATTACAGAGTAAATTATACTGTATTATAATGTATTGGACTTTATGTGTTGCATTTTGCCCTTACACAGAAACAGTAAAGCCCATTGTTTCACTTGTTTACTGACAAATATCTGGCAATGAAACCAAATAAATATATTGCATATAGAATTATTCATTCATTCATTGATTGTCTACCGCTTATCCGAACTATTCTCGGGTCACGGGGAGCCTGTGCCTATCTCAGGCATCATGGCAGGATACACCCTGGACAGAGTGCCAACCCATCGCAAGGCACACACACTACGGACAATTTAGAGATGCCAATCAACCTACAATGCATGTCTTTGGACTGGGGGAGGAAACCGGAGTACCCGGAGGAAACCCCCGAGGCACGGGGAGAACATGCACACACACAGGAATCAAACCCCCAACCCTGGAGGTGTGAGACAAATGTGCTAACCACTAAGCCACCAATCCCCCCCTAGAACTATGCAAATTTTTAATTTGTGTACAACATTTTTTTTTTTTTTTTACACAATCTCCTTTTAAGTTGTTATAACTCATTCATTCATTCATTGTCTACCGCTTATCCGATCTATTCTCGGGTCACAGGGAGCCTGTGCCAGGCGTCATTGGGCATCAAGGCAGGATACACCCTGGACGGAGTGCCAACCCATCGCAGGGCACACACACACTCTCATTCACTCACGCAATCACACACTACGGACAATTTAGAGATGCCAATCAACCTACAATGCATGTCTTTGGACCGGGGGAGGCACAGGGAGAACATGCAAACTCTACACACACGGCGGATGCGTGTGTGTGTGGTAGCACATACTGGAGGTGTGAGGCAAACGTGCTAACCACTAAGCCACCATGCCCCATTGTTATAACTGAAGGTGGTTAATTCAAACCACAGAAGAAGAAGTTGCTTTCGGCTGCTCCCTGTTCGGGGTTGCCACAGCGGACCAACTGGTCCGCACATCAACTTGGCAAATGTTTTACGCCGGATGCCCTTCCTGACGCAACCCTCCCATTTTTTCATTTTTTTGCAGGGACCGGCACTGCATCCAGTGGCTGGGGTTGAGGCATTGGCTGGGAATCGAACCCGGGCCTTCCACATGATAGGCGAGAAACCTACCACTGAGCCACCAATGCAGAAATTACTAATAACGCACGCACGCACGCACGCACGCACACACACACACGCAAAAGAGTGCATAATATTTAAAATCTCACAGCAGAGATTTAATACAACTATTGTAAAACTGATTCAATATCTAAATAATTGCATTATCTTTAGAAAAGTAATCTGTTATCATATGAGGGTCTGTGAAAATTACTTGCCATTTTTTTCTTTGGCCAAAAAAAAAATCTTTCAGTCACTCTCAGCTGTTCTATGTGCTGTTTTAACTACTCTGTGAATTGAGATGGTGGGAAAAAGCAGGATAACTGAAATGTCTGAGCATTTACAGGGGAAATTAGATTAGGGATGAAATCTTAAACGTTGGTTAATGTTTCAAATATCTGGACCAATGCTGCAATTAGTACAATTCTGACCTAAAACACCACCTGTTCCATCACACTCTATATCACTCTGGCTTTGATTCAGTTGTGATCTTTAATTGTTGTTTGTCCTTTCTTATAATTAGTTATTGTCAGTTTTGCTTTCCCATATGTTGTCCTTGTACAACAAGTGAGATAGAGTGATGGTTATCAAACAGCATTTAGCTTACACACACACACAGACCCACACACTTGGGATTTGTGCATAAGGAGGATTAGAGGGAACGCTACCATCTGCATACACATCCTGTTTGTGAGCGTGTGTGTGTGTGTATTCAAATCAGGATACATTAAGCATTTTGCATGTT
Organism: Hemibagrus guttatus; assembly: GCA_033459395.1. NCBI lineage: Eukaryota > Metazoa > Chordata > Actinopteri > Siluriformes > Bagridae > Hemibagrus > Hemibagrus guttatus. The sequence goes on from JAUCMX010000027.1 coordinate 11,393,547, forward strand.
AACATTGCACTTTGTCCTATTTGCTCCCCAGCGTCTTTTCCCTTGGACGTACTGGAGTTGTTTTGCGATCTTAGTATTGCAGTTACACACTTGCTAGTCTACGTAGAACAATTGCTACGAGCGTGAGTTCTTTTGATGGTAAAACCAGCAAGCCTTCAGGGATGCTCAAGGACTTAACTGGAGGCTTTACTACTTTAAGAGGCATAACCTTTTTGTCATCTCCCACTTGTCTTTGCTTCACTTCTACTCCATTAGGATTTGACTGAAAAATCATTCTTAGTATGGCAAACGCTTTATAGCTACACACTTTATACTGTTATTTTCTCTGATTTATTTAAAGCAGTTACTGAATAACCAGCCTTAAGCTGTGTACCTGAATAATTAGCATGAACTTCAGCATACCTCTTTTTTTTTAGTGCATTAGTATACAGTTTTGAATGCTTCCTGCCTTTGTGCTTCATTTGCAATGACCTTTGTCTCCTTAAACAAACACCAACAACCACAACACATATATCCTCTGGTTATGCGACAAAATCTATCCAGTCAAACTGGAGCATGAAGAGTGCATTTTTATAGCAGGTCTCCCTCTGGCTGAATGACTTCATATTCATCTCTGTCTGCTTTTGATGCCTAGAGCATTCAAAGCAATGAATAATAGGTCCACTTCAGTTAGCATGAAGCTCTGTGCTTTACTGCAATACAGAGAAACAATCTCAGCATGCCTCTCTTTAGCTTTAGATGGATTTCGATATAATGCAATAAGGCTAGTCAAAAGTGGCTTTAATACTGAGATCTGTCACCCCATATATCTCTCATGGGTAACTTTAGACTTTCATATAACACAAATTAGGCTGTTGTTCCCCACGAAATAGAGTTTTCTAAATTTCAGTCTGGACCAGAAGCACAAGAAGCAGAGCTACAGCCAAGAATATAAAATATCAGAATTATATCCGGCATAAACGTTTTAAAAATAAATTGTAAAACCTAAACCTACTTAAGGATTTGGTCGTAAATTCTACACCAGAAATATTGGAACGTCTTGAGAAAATATTAAGACAATAATTCAATATTTCATTACAAACTGGAAGAATGTACTTAGGGGGGCACGGTGGCTTGGTGGCTTGGTGGTTAGCACGTTTGCCTCACACCTCCAGGGTTGGGGGTTTGACTCCCACCTCGCCGTGTATGTGGAGTTTGCATATTCTCCCTGTGCCTCGGGGGTTTCCTCCGGGTACTCCGGTTTCCTCCCAAGACATGCACGCATTTCCTCCAAAGACATGCATTGTAGGTTGATTGGCATCTCTAAATTGTCCGTATTGCGTGAGTGAATGAGAGTGTGTGTGCCCTGCAATGGGTTGGCACTCCGTCCAGGGTGTATCCTGCCTTGATGCCCGATGACGCCTGAGATAGGCACAGGCTCCCCGTGACCCGAGAATAGATCGGATAAGCGGTAGACAATGAAAGAATGTATTTATGTTCACTCTTCTAAATAAAATCTAAATGAATTTGAAATCAGGGCAGATTACCAGGCCTACTGGGCACTAGGGAGCCCTCGATGAGAGTAGATTTAAAGTTAATGATTATGCCATTATTCTCTAACACACCATGATTAGTTAGGTCCTAACTGGTTTTAAATGAAGCATTAAAAGTGGATTAAAAAATACATGGATAACTGTAAACCTGTGTGACCGTCTCGATGAAAAGAAAATTTTAAAAGAAAGGAAAGTTAAGAAGGTTAAAGGTCAAAGAAGATTCATTTTTCCCTGCAAACCAAAATGGGCCAAAACAGACTCAATACTGGCCACTCACTGCTGACCATTTAGCCTTGACCTCAACCGCAGTGAACACCTCTTGGGTGAATTAGAACATCAACTGCATGTCAAACATCCTCCAGTGACATCTGTGCACAACCTCACTAGTGCTCATGTGCCTGAATGGGTGCATGCCAACAGCCACATTTAAAAATCTAGTGGAAAGCCTTCCCAGAAAACTGGATGCTGTAGCAAACAGCAGCAAAGAAGGGACCAGGTCTGTATTAATGCCCCTGATTTAGAAATTTCATTCATGAAATACATATGGGTGTGATCAGGCATCCATATACTCCATATACACTGATCAGCATAACATTATGAGCACTGAAAGGTGAACTGAATAAGACTGATTATCTCCTCACCTGTTAGTGGGTGGGATATATTAGGCAGCAAGTGAACATTTTGTCCTCAAAGTTGATGTGTTACAAGCAGGAAAAATGGGCAAGAGTAAGGATTTGAGCGAGTTTGACAAGGACCAAATTGTGATGGCTAGACCACTGGATCAGAGCATCTCAAGATCAGAAAGGATCAGAACATCTCTCTGGATCAGAAAGCATTTTTAAGCCCAAAAGATCTAAATAAGTGTTCTATTTCATCTCCATACAAGCGAGCTAAAAGGCTTGCATGAATAAACAACCCTCAAATGCCATTTCTAAACATTGGCCCATTTGTCCATAAAGCAAGACTGAAAACTATTATGAAGATGAATTTGGGATATTGTAACCCATAACCAATTAAATAATTCAACACCATACAAAAAACATCTGGATATCATAAACACAATGCAAAATTTGGTTTGCAATGGCCATCTCAGTCTGTATATTTGAACCGTATGATCTGAAAGGAAAAGGACATGCATATGAGCAGACTTAAAAAGATATAGGAGCTTGAATTATTCTTCATGGAGGAGGATTTTAGATCCTGTCCCCTGTCTCCAAGTGTCTCCAAATGTGTTAAATATTAGAACAGAAACATGTTGAAGGCTCAGGAAAGACTGCAGCAAATAATATTCGGAGGGGTGCCAATAATTTTGAAACACTGAAAACTATGTGTACATAACATACCCTGTATGTTAAGCTCAAAAATTCACTCGGTGAGTGTACATATACATCATTTTCATAAACGGTGGCAATCATTTTGAAGCTGATTGCATACAATATGGAGGCTATGGCATTTAGATAAAAAGAATATGGGATGAGAGAGGGAGAGGATGAGCCTGGGTGGGTGAGCGATGTGATTTTATTAAGCTGCTGTCCTACAGTCACTTCTGTAATGTATGGTTGCCGTGGTATCGGCAAGGCCACACTGTGGCATTAACAGAGGGTCATTTTTCACCTGCAAAACAGCAACGTCAACACTCCGAGGAGCTCAGGATCCAAGACAGCAAATGAGGAGAAGAAGAGGATTTATAAGTGTGTGTGTGTGTGTGTGTGTGTGTGTGCATGAGAGGGAGAGGGAGAGGGAGAGGGAGAGGGAGAGGGAGAGGGAGACAGAGACAGAGACAGAGACAGAGACAGAGACAGAGACCGGAAACCTAAGATAACATACGAAAAGCACTCACTGCATACAAAATTACACATTACACTGCGTAAACATTTGTATCCTTCCGGTAACAATTCACTTGGCAGGATATGTAAAAAATATGTTGTACTTCTTATCCATTTATACTTACATTTACAAAGCTTGCAATCATTTATAGCTGCTTTTTTTCGTTCCTGTGTAGCTTCACCTCTTGACTGTTACAAACCTCTGACTCTTTTCAAAAATGTTCGACATAAACTACGTCTCCTCACAGAAAACATCATCATATAATATAAACCCTGCACCTGGCACTCAGCAAATGAATGCTGTTCTAGAAAAGTAATCAACACCCTCTGACCAATCAGAATTGAGGATTGAAGAGCGATGTGATACAATAATAAAGAAGAATTACAATTTCAATCCCGATAATATTATAGCAATATAAAGGACGGCAGGAGTCTGAGACTGGCTCAGGCCTCTCACTATTAGTTAGCGGCCTCATTAGTTATATAGAGGGTCCGAGGGAGGCGTGTGAGCGTGTGTGTTGCCACTGCAGGAGCCACAAAATTCAATAAGGTCTGAAAGTGACTGATGGTCAAATAGTTGCATTGTGTCTGTGTGATAATGTGTGTGTGTGTGTGTGTGTGTGTGTGTGTGTGTGTGTGTGTGTGTGTGTGTGTGTGTGTGTGTGATGGTGGTGTCGATTGCATTTCATTTTTCAGCATGAAGAATGGATGGCACCCGACTGGTTCTATGATTAAAGTATACTTAATATTAATGATAGAGTTATTTTTATTGAGGATATATTACTCTCATATTTATAATCATAATGTGTGTGTGTGTGTGTGTGTGTGTGTGAGAGAGAGAGAGAGAGAGAGAGAGAGAGAGAGAGAGAGAGAGAGAGCGAGAGCGAGAGAGACTCACGGTGGTCTGGAATTAGATCCTTCTCTGGTTATGACTCCCTCTTTCTCCATCAACATCTGCCGAAACGTCCCGACCTTCTGCCTGATCTCCTCTTCTGAGTATCTGCATGTAGAAAACATCAAATGAGTGAAACGTGATAAACAGACGTGCATGTATATTCCCAGGATTGATAAAGAAATAGGAAAGAGATGCGATGACAGCTCTCTCACACACACACACACACACACACACACACACACACACACAGTATAAACACACATAATCTCCACGCTTGCTATCATGTCCCTATACGTCTACTACAGAATAATAAATGACATGGACAAGAAACCCGTGACAGGAGTCACATAACACGACAAGGCACAAGGCCATGACATACATGTAACGTGTCAAGCGCTGTAATAGAGATGTCATACACATAAAAGAAAGAGGTCACAGGATCATCGTGTGTCAGTCAAACATGACAGTACAATACTGTATGTCAGAAGCCTTTCGGTTCTACATCAGTTAGAAATTAGAAGTAACACAGCAGCCATTTTATTACATAAGAATGTCTTCATTTCTTGTCATGCTGGATTGGTTCATCTGTTTGCTCAGAGCAATGTAAAAAAAGATTGAGATAATTGAGATGTATATATAGTTATATACAGCACTTTTATGGAATAAATGATCAGATTAATCGCTTACACCATCAGTCAATTTCTTGTTTGACATATTTACTGGCATCTCTTGTAAATCCAGTTTCTCTACTCATACCTGCTCTCTATGTTTATTATGGATTGTCCTGATTTGGAGTTGATTTCCTGAGCTAGACTCTATGGAATATGATGGCAATTTTTGGTGTTAGTGTCAATTCAATTATTTATTCTGGAATTCCCTTACTGGGGGCATGGTGGCTTAGTGGCTTAGTGGTTAGCATGTTTGCCTCACACCTCCAGGGTTGGGAGTTTGATTCCCGCCTTCGCCATGCGTGTGTGGAGTTTGCATGTTCTCCCCGTGCCTCTGGGGTTTCCTCCGGGTACTCCTCCCTGGTTTCCTCCCCCGGTCCAAAGACATGCATTGTAGGTTGATTGGCATCTCTAAATTGTCCATAGTGTGTGTGTGCCCTGCGATGGGTTGGCACTCCGTCCAGGGTGTATCCTGGATGCCACTGATGACGAGACTGAGGCTCCCCTGTGACCCGAGTATAGATCGGATAAGCGGTAGAGAATGAATGAATGAATTCCTTTACTAATTCCAACAGTCCTCATGAAAGTCTCGACACAGAAACACAACAATCCTGCAAGGTGAAGACTCAAGCTTTCTCTGACCAAGCACTGAATAACAGTCCTTAAATACCAGCCAAACTGACCAAAAACTCACATGAAGCCATTGTATATTGAGGCATTGGTGAGGAAGAAGCATTGTGACTAGAAACCATCATAAAACAATACACATTCTCATCTATTTTAATACACACTTACTGTACAAATAATAGGCTGGGTAATAAGTTGCAACATTAAGGTCCTTATGCAGATCACTTATGCGTATCATGTTCCAATGAAACATGTAATATATTCCACGTCATATTTTATTACATCCTCTTATTTTTTATTATAACTTAGGTTCTTTAATTTAGTTTATTTATATGCACTGGAACAGGCCGGTGTTTCATATCACTTTTTTTCACAATTGTATACTGTGTACTGTGTATTTGACAAATTAAATCTTGAATCTCAGATCTTGAACACATATATCCACATAACCAGACACCACATTTCATCCCAAATAACATCAATAACATCATTATTAAGCAAAGGCACAACGATGTTATATCAACGCTCGGCAAACCTACAATATTTTTAAATTTCTTATCGTTCAACTTCATTAGCAGGCTGAACACTCTTAGAGGAGAGTACTACTGCATTAGTATACTGTATATACACTGACAAGGCATAATATTATGGCCTAATATGGTGTTAGTCCATCTTATGCTGCCAAAACAGCCCTGACCCGTCATGCATTGTGTATTCTGACACCTTTCTGTCAGAACCAGCATTAACTTCAATCAGCCTCGGCTGCCCATGACCATGTCGCCGGTTCACTGCTGTTCCTTCCTTGGACTTGATAGATACTGACCACTGCAGACCGGGAACACTCCACAAGAGCTGAAGTTTTGGAGATGCTCTGATCCAGTGGTCTAGCCATCACAATTTGGCCCTTGTCAAACTCGCTCAAATCCTCACTCTTGCCCATTTTACCTGCTTCTAACACATCAACTTTGAGGACAAAATGTTCACTTGCTGCCTAATATATCCCACCCACTAACAGGTGACACGATGAGGAGATCATCAGTGTTATTCACTTCACCTGCCAGTGCTCATAATGTTATGGTTGATCGGTGTATAAGCTCATTCTTTGGTCAACCACGAGAAGGAAACAAGCCTATCCAAAGATCAGCATTAGCTGTGCCCTCTTCTTGAACTCCTAAACACAGATGGTAGTGGAATTGTTGGCATTCAAACTCATATTCACACACAGTGAATCCACTCAGAGCCAAAAAAAACACATATGAAGGGTGAACGAAGGGTATTTTTATTCCTTCCAATATGCTGGAACACATTCGTTGGCGTGTACGTGTTAAACCTGGGTGTGAATACCCACTGTGCCTTCACTGTGTCTATTTTTACATCAGCTAATCATCCAGGAAGGCCAAACTCATTAAGATTGCTTTCAAAGTAAGGAGAACAAATGTCTTACAAGACAGGGATTATCACCAACTCATTAGGAAAACAGGAGGCATGACTGAAGTATGTCCAAGTCATTCTGGATTCTCTCACTTGGTGACTGAAAGTCGCTGGAAGGGCTGGTCTTTTCCTTGCCACTTTTAAAAATAGATAAAACGTTCTTGTTTCTTTAAAGAGCACTCTCCAAGGATAAAGATTTAGTACTATATTTTGAGCTTACTATTTTATACAGTTAGGGGGGCACAGTGGCTTAGTGGCTTAGTGGTTAGCACGTTTGCCTCACACCTCCAGGGTTGGGGGTTCAATTCTCGCCTCTGCCGTGTGTGTGGAGTTTGCATGTTCTCCTCCTGGTTTCCTCCGGATACTCCGGTTTCCTCCCCCAGTCCAAAAACATGCATTGTAGGTTGATTGGCATCTCTCAATTGTCCATAGTGTGTGATTGTGTGAATGAATGAGAGTGTGTGTGTGCCCTGTGATGGGTTGGCACTCCGTCCAGGGTGTATCCTGCCTTGATGCCCAATGACGCCTGAGATAGGCACAGTGACCCGAGTATAGTTCGGATAAGCGGTAGACAATGAATGAATGAATGAATGAATGAATGAATTCCCTTACTAATTCCAACAGTCCTCATGAAAGTCTCGACACAGTAACACAACAATCCTGCAAGGTGAAGACTCAAGCTTTCTCTGACCAAGCACTGAATAACAGTCCTTAAATACCAGCCAAACTGACCAAAAACTCACATGAAGCCACTGAATATTGAGGCATTGGTGAGGAAGAAGCATCGTGACTAGAAACCATCATAAAACAATACACATTCTCATCCCTGTGACCCGAGGATAGTTCGGATAAGCGGTAGACAGTGAATGAATTTTATACAGTGGATTGGATTTTCCCAATCCAGGCTTTTTCTTGTACATACTGTATATATAATCCATGTATCCCACTAAACTATTTCCATGATTAATCTAGAAAAATGTCCATTACTTATATAACTGTTAAAATTATAAATATAACATCTACAGAAGGTCTTCTGACGCCATCATAAATAATCATCCTACTAGCAGATAGCAGATTAATCTGGGCCTTTCTCCAATAAAATATGGATGTCCATATTCACAATCCCTTGTGAGCAGGACATCTGTGTAGCTTAATCTCTAACTAAGAAGGCAACTGTAAGGACAAAGTCAAAGTCATCCATGTAAACATGCAGCTCACGTGCCTCATGTGCTCACGTGCCTGGAATCAGCTGTCAGACACGACAGAATGAGGAAAGTATAATAGGTCAAGCTATTGTCTGATCAGAGATCAGATCACGACCTCGCCACATGGAACGCGCATCCTGAGATGTGTCGGGATACAAGGGGGGAATTTATAATGCGCTCGGTGTAATTTATTGCTTTCAGATGGCTCCTTATTTTAATATAGAAATAAGCCATTTTTTATTTTATCTCCTACATGACAGCAATATGGAGAACACTGATATAGGGAACAGAATTGATTTATTCACTGACAACACAGTTTGGCCATTTTTCTGTTACAGAAGACACATATACAGCATTTCATACATCTTAACCAGCTAAATCCACTGTGGATCTGTGTGGAATCACATCTCATTTACATTTATTCATTTCAATAATGCTGTTACGCAACTTGACTTACAGTTGAAACAAGGTCAAGAGCAGAAGCGTTGCTTTCAATCTTTTTTTCTTTTTTTTTATCATGCTCCTTAAAGCCAAAGATTTTTTCATAGTATTAAAAAATTGTTTCTCTTTGTAAAGCCAAGAGACAATCAGGTTGAGGGCAAGACGCTGAACCTTGAGTCTAAAACGTGTAGAAAAATATGACACTGATTCCAATTCCACACACAGCAGCATGTGCATTATGGTGCATCTAAGATGCGCTCAATATTCTCCCAAGATTCTGTAATGTGGTTTCAAAATGGTGCAATGGTTTGTTGTGATGTCATAAAGTCATGAAGAGACACTACCTACATCTGTCTGGCTTAATGCTGAACAAAATCTTTTTAAAGTAATAAATAAAATCAGAAAACAAAGAAGCCTAAGATGTTCGTGTAAGTCCTGGTTTCCTCTGTCAAGAATGAAGTGAGCGATGAAATTCTACGCAAAGTCTACATAAATAGTGAGAGCGGGGATGTACGGAGAATAAGAGAAAGGGAGCGGTATATGGATTGATATGTGATAGGATTTGTTATTTGATTATGTTATGTGTCTGGGGAGAGAATAGAGCACTTTCCTGCACCAGTGAGAAAGAGATCAGTTCATTAAGAGCATGTCATGTCCCTCACACCTCCAGCTACTGCAGCCTGAAAATTATGCTGACAAAGATTGTGTGTGTGTGTGTGAGAGAGAGAGAGAGAGAGAGAGAGAGAGAGAAGAGAGAGAGAGAGAGCGTGTGTGTGTGTGTGTGTGTCTGAGATTCGAATCAAGAAACCTTCAGCAAAAAAGATGTTCTCTAAGTCAAGAAAACTCATACTGATGCACAAGCCCATTCACAGCCTGATATTATTAGATCAGATATTGATTTACTTTTGTGGATAATGGAATTTAAATGCAGAGTAGTCTGGTATGCTACGTGCTGACATTAAGAGAGAGGGCAATGCAGATTCGATAGCGCTGCCTCATAACTAATGCAGTGAATTGCCAAAATTAATGACTGCTTTGAGTTATATACAGCGTGTGCTTTCAATGCTCATATCAGTTTCATGAGACCGCTCTACTGGTAGTGGCTGGGCGATTTTATATCACTGGGGGCGGTTGTGGGGAGTGATGGACGGATTCCACAATTATCTCTGCTGTTATTTCACTGGGAAAACCTGAAGCAGCAAAATTTACACTGTTCTCATAAGAATTTGAGTCTGGTTGCATTTTTGCTTTCAGATTCTCAGCACAGCAGCAGTGCACAAAGTCAACCAGAGCGTTTTATGTGACAATAATGGTAATAAAAAAACACTAGACTAAGACTTTTAGTAGCTGTGTCCATGGTTTCCTAAAAATTCCCCAAAATATGGTTCTCTTATAGAGCCATCTTGTTAAACAGCTTCCTCTCTTCTTCTGTTCCTGAACTTATTGTAGTTCACTCTCGAGAGATTTGTTTAGATGGTGAGATGCTTAGATGTTTAAACTGTGAGAGACCATGGACATCTTTCCCAAGCTGCAAGAATAACTATCTATTGATATATGAAACCAGTTTTTTCTTTAATTTCTCACCTGTCTACAGCCTACATAAACCTACATAATTACATCAACTTGCCATGATATCCAGTGACATTTTATATTACTAACCTTGCCAGTCCTTTACCTGGACTGACCTTATACGCTTCAAAAAAATCTGCCAAGAGAGCATTCTTTTTTCACAATAAAAATGAGCCAACTAGGATATTAATCTTGAATGATTTGCTCAGGTGTAACTTTCCAAAGTGGCACAAATGCATCCACATGATTCCTGGCATGATTTCTGTCCACCTTCTTCCATTCTTTCATAGTCCAATTCTGATGCTCACATGCCCATTGTAGATGCATTTGGCAGTGGACAGGGGTCAGCATGGGCAATCTGACCAGTCAGCTCCATAAGCAACCACATACACGGCAAGCTGCAATGCACTGTGTGTTCTCACATCTTTCTATCATAGCCAACACTAACCTTTCCATTAATTTATGCTCCAGTAGCTCTTTTATGCTATCAGCTAGCCTTCACTTCTCACATGAATCAATAAGTCTTTGGCCCTCAGGACTCTGTCTTCACCGGTTCACCAGTTGTCCTTCCTTGGACTATGTCTCTTTGGTACCACTGCATACCAGGAACACCCTGCAGGACCTGCTGTTTTAGAGAAGCTCTGACCCAGTTGTCTAGTCAAAAGTTGCTCAGATCCTTGACCATTTTTCCTGCTTCCAACACATTAAAATTGAGTCCTGATTCTTCACTTGCTGCCTAATGTTATTCATGCCACCTGTCTATGTCTTAAAAAACAACTTAAAAACTTTAACTCTGGTTAAATTCTTGATATCCTGATATCTGACATAGGCATAGGAAGGCACAGACATGTCTTCCAAACATCATTGCGTTCACTGGTATCTTCTGATAATGAGAAAACGAATATAGACATCAAGCTAATATTCATAGGCTTTATTTGCATTTAAAAAAAATAAATTAGTGTTGTCCTGTAATACGAAAAATGTGGCTTTATATTGTAATCATAACAACCGCTGAGTTCTGCTTTGTAGCTGATTACTACGTGTTAGTATGGTATCACTTATTGCACTCTACTGCCCATCTTGGGTGTTTTACAGGCTTGAGCTGATTGGTTGGGTGATTTTTTTTTTTTTAATAGTTGAGATTAAGTTGAGCCTTACAGCTGTTTCCTATTACATTAATAAAATATGCACTTATGACGACATCCTCAGTAAGCTTCAGAGACCAGACATATTCAGTAAAATCTATAATAATGCTTATAGTAATGTGGAAGATTAAGCGCTTTCCCCTTTCCCCATAAGATTCTTGTACACAATAGGAAAAAGCAATTTTCCAAACTGGAATTCCTACAGGACAGGTTGTGCTCATACAGTACTCATAAACATTGCAAGGCCCAAATGGCCCCATTCTGACAACCAGCAGACTTACGATGTCAAACAGTGGCGTTTTCAATTTAGTTTAGCATGCCTCTACCGGAAAATGAAATCAGAGCAGCGTGTCCTGTCTGTGTTGTGAAGCTTCCAAGGCCTCTTGTCACACTATTTGCCCACAGTATAATGTAATTTCAGCCTCATGTTCCCTGCCTGAAGTGGGCTGGTACTCATCGGTATCAAGTATCAGCACCTGCATGAAAACAGGTGAATAAATACCCTGTTTGAACACCCTGAGCTATAATTTTTCATAATTACATGAAATTATATTTCAATATATTCAGATATCAACAAATACAGTGCTTTTTTTTTTTACCTCTTAATGACCACCACTTGATATCAGTGTGGTTCTCTATGTGTTGTCATTATTGTTAAATAATAATGCTGAGCCGGGGGGGCACGGTGGCTTGGTGGTTAACACGTTTGCCTCACACGTCCAGGGTTGGGGGTTTGATTCCCGCCTCCGCCATGTGTGTGTGGAGTGTTCTCCCCGTGCCTTGGGGGTTTCCTCCGGGTACTCTGGTTTCCTCCCCCGGTCCAAAGACATGCATTGTAGGTTGATTGGCATCTCTAAATTGTCCATAGTATGTGATTGTGTGAGTGAATGAGAGTGTGTGTGTGCCCTGCGATGGGTTGGCACTCCATCCAGGGTGTATCCTGCCTTGATGCCCAATGATGCCTGAGATGCACAGGCTCCCCGTGACCTGAGAGTAGATCGGATAAGCGGTAGACAATGAATGAAATATGTTGAGCTCATATTTCACACTTTATTAGGAACACTTACACACCTGTACTGAAATTCTGATGTTCTTAGCCTTTTAACCCCTGACCTCTTTCATTAACTGCTACTAACTGGATGTTTTTTGCTCTTCACACCATTTTGTCTAAACTCTAGAGCCTGTCTGAAATCACAGGAAGAAGTGGAGGCTGGGGCTTATTTCTTTCGAGCCCAGACTGTAGATTCAGGCTGTTTATTTTTGTCAGTCATCAAAATGTCAGAATGATTACGCTTGGTGAAGCACTAATTGGGGATCATTTAGTCTGCTTCATTGATGTATCCATAACACATCATCTGCAGTGTTTGATAAGTGCACATGAAAAAAAAAAAGTGTAACAAATGTCAACAAGGTGGATTATTTTCTTGATTTTCCAAAATGCCTTTGGAGGAGAAAATTGTAAAGTAAATAGACTAAACACATATTGTCCGAACAGCATTGTCTGTTTAACATGTTAAATAGATGTTAGTGGTGTGTATATAAATAACAGTTATATATGAAGTGTGAGAGTGCACTAGCTTAACAGACAAACATTTCGCATAACATGATTTCACCCAGGATCATAGTAACCAAGGGCAACCATCATGCATTCACTGCTGCTGGTCACGAGGGATCCGTTACAACAATACCAGGATTTATCAGTTGCCGTGCAGAGGACCTTTACCACTGCCAGCCAGCGGGTGTGTGTGTGTGTTAGTGTTGGTTTATCTCTCCTTCCTCAATAAGCCACAGAAAGCAATTCAGAGTGGATCTGATGCGGTTAAAAGGGAAGGAAGTGAGCCTGCTCTATCTCATCTGTACCTGTTCACAAACAAGCGCCAAAATCCACCTTTTATTAAAAAGGCTGCACTTTATATTCAACAGATATTCAACAGATATTCAACGAAGCCAGGTTCTCTCTCTCTCTCTCTCTCTCTCTCTCTCTCTCTCTCTCTCTCTCTCTCCCTCACACACACACACACACACACATCTCTCTCTCACTCACACACACAGGGGTAAACCAATCTGGATATACTGCAGTAAGATACCTTCATGGTCCATACAGTGCAGTATAAAAAATCACTTTCTATTCAACTCAGAGAGATAAAGCACTTACAATCGCAGTTTGATTTTATGAAAGTCAAGTCATTCAGCCATCTAGTAGGACTAGAGACTGGACTTTCTGGATATTTTTGTGAATTTCAACAGATCTTCAAGTCAGATTTATAGCCTACAGTATTCTGCCTATTTGAATGCACAGTACATCTGTAATTACATCTATACAGACAAGCCTGTGTGTGTGTGTGTGTGTGTGTGTGTGTGTGTGTGTGTGTGTGTGTGTGTGTGTGTGTGTGTGCGCGTCAGCCCATGAGATAACAACCAATCAAGTCCACAAAACGTTCAGCATCTTCCTTCACACACAAAAATAAAATGATGAATGGAGCAGAATGAAAGACTGAAGCACTGATCAGTTCACAGTGGCAAAGAAAATTAAAAAAAATCCATGTGAATCAGCTGTTACTATAGAAACTTTATAATATAAAGAGAATTCATATATGCTGTGGTATAAAGCACCAATATAGGAAAAAGGAAAAAACATATCTATGCCGAGAATGAGATAATCATGAGAGAATGTCTAAAACTTGTTCTTATGAAGTTTTATGCAACTTCATACAATAGCGTGAAAAGAAGCAACACAAATCCTCGAAATTCACTCGAGAGGACGAGCTCCGGGTTTCTGAAAGGTCTGATTACAAATAGGACCGATTTAACATTGCATTTATGCATCATTTCCCTACAACCCAAGAATTCCTGGTTAAGAAAAATGCAACATTTTGAACATGTAATTGCATTTAAATTTCTATCATAAGTTACTTTTAGGCATGTTTTATATGCCTTTCTTCGAAAAAAGGAAAAGTTTTGCATCTGTAATGATGTATACACTAAGAGATGGGTCAAACAGAGGTAGAAAAACACTAGAATATTTCTTTATTAATCAAAGTACAGTCATCCTGATGAGTACATTATATACCTTTACCTACATCGACCAGGCATAAGATTATGACCACCTGCCCAATATTGTGTTGGTCCCCCTTTTGCTGTCAAAATAGCCCTGACCCATCATGGACTGTGTATTCTGACACCTTTCTATCAGAACCAGCATTAACGTCTTCAGCAGTTTGAGCAACAGTAGCTCGTCTGTTGGATCGGATCACACGGGCCAGCCTTCGCTCCCCACGTGCATCAATGAGCCTTGGCCGTCCATGATCCTGTCACCGGTTCACCACTGTTCCTTCCTTGGACCACTTTTGATAGATACTGACCTCTGCAGACTGGGAACACCCCACCAGAGCTGCAGTTTTGGAGATGCTCTGATCCAGTCGTCTAGCCAGTGTTATTCACTTCACCTGTCAGTGGTCGTAATGTTATGTCAGATCGGTGTAGTTCCTGTGGTTAATGAGACTCTACTTTGTGTAACTAACTCCATAATTCACTGAAATGCTACACTGCTGGACATTTATGTTCATCTGTAAGTGCAAACAATAACATTTCTCTACTCCAGTACAGCCACTGTAATGTGAGGTTATTTATTTTCAAATATTAAATAATAATGTAATAAAAATCCAGGTCTCTAGATTCCACTCAATTGATCTTCTCTCCTCCTGACGTCATAGCCGATCCTGCTCTGTGTTTAGTTTGTGTGTGTGTGTGTGTGTGTGTGTGTGTGTGTGTGTGTGTGTGTGTGTGTGTGTGTGTGTGTGTGTTGGGAGGGGCACTAAGTAGACAGGCTGCTGAGAGGAGGGGAGGCTGCAGACGACTAATTGGCTCCCAGGGTGGAGATGCCATAAAACACATTTGACAATGAATGCCCTCTGGCTGCAGTCACGGTGCATGTTGTGTGTGTGTGTGTGTGTGTGTGTGTGTGTGTGTGTGTGTGTGTGTGTGTGTGTGTGTCTGTGCACTGTGGCATTTTGGGAGGACACCTGAGTCTGGAAAATTATGAATAAGAGGGGCAAGGATTAAATGTGTTAGTGGGTGTGTGTGTGTGTGTGTTTAAACAGTACCCAGTTTATTTTTATTTTTATGGTGTATGTGGTCTAACACTAATCTAACCACTGCACACCCTTCCCACCCCCTGTATCACACATTTTGTATATTTTTTGCTTATTTAACTGACAGTACCTAAGCTTTAATTAGAAGGTCTTCAGCAGTGACATTTCCAGGTCTCATTTCCAAACACGGTTAGCTCCTGAAAGCCTCTGGAGTAAATCTGGAGTATTGTAGAACAGCTACAATTCACTCCGCTACACAAACCTTCAGCCTTTAAAATGAACAACCTCCTGCCTTTTTACACCACCTTTAACTATCAATGCTGTTGTGATGTGACATCAGCATTAGCATTTTTTTTTCCCATCCATATTTGAGCTTTGCATGCCATATTGCCTGAAACATCGGGAGTTCACTTAAGTGAGTAGGCTGATGAGCTGTGTTTATCCTGGGTAATGCAGTAGAGAGTTTGGTGCAGCATGCTGTGGTTTTTAAACTGCTAACTTCATAGTATACTAGCATACATTAGCAACAAACTATGTTCCTGTAACATTGTGGTGGTTTGTCTCAACAGCCTATTTGTCAGAATTATTAAATTATTATTTAATTATTAAATTAACTTATATACCTGACTAGTTATCTAGCTAAACTAGCTGTCATATTCTACAGAAGCCGAAAGTTACGACAGCACATACAATTTTAGCACTATGGCCCTTAGTTTACTCATGTAGCGAGCTAGTTAGCAGCTAGCAACCTAGCTTGAACTGGCATATTCTCTGCCACTGATTTAACAGTAGCCATGTCAGAATAGCTCACAAGAATCAAAACTATTTTGCTAATTATTAACAGAGGTTTTGTTTATCACTTTTAAAAATTATCTAACATGTCTAGCTGACTAGTTAACTGCTAAACCAGTTCACATTGTCATATTATACAGTAGCCAAACAGATATAATATGCCACAACACATATGATCTTTAGCACTACTAGCATTAGCTTTGGTATCCAGCTAGTTAGCAGCTAGTAAACAAGCTTGAGCTGTCATATTCTTTACAACAGGAGGCAAGCCAGTCAGTGTTATTTTGCTACTTGACAGCAAAGATTATGCTTAGCATCAGTCTTGTGTAACTGCTAAACTAGCTTACACTATCATTTAATACTAGCTAAAAAATACCACAACACACATTTCTTTACCTTTATTAGCATTAGCTAACTTAGGTAGCTGGCTAGTTCACTGAAAGTAAGCTTGCTCATTCTGTCATTTATTTTTCAGCCCAAAATCCTGTCAAAATATACCACAGACAACATGTTTTGCTAATTATGAAGCATAGCATTATGTTTAAGTCTCACAAATGCCAATTATCAAAGTATTTAGATTTTATAGTTATTGAACCTACATGACGTGTCACTTATGTTTAATTCAATAGCTCAAAAATAAATAAATCTATAAATAACATTATTTTATTTAGACAACTTTAATAAAATTATGTTCTGTTAGGGAAAGCTCAAAAAACAATAGCCAAAATATGATTGTACACATAATGTGTAAATAATTTGTCTAATATTTGAATAGTTAGAATAAGTTCATGAAATAAATGTTGTTGTTTTTAGTTTGTTTTGTTGGGGGTTTTTTTGTGGTTAAAGTGTTCCATAGCTACAGCAGACTAGCTAAGTGCTTTATTCTTATGGGTTTTTTTCCAGTCGAGCTCCGTGTTTACCCCTCTATTCAAATTGCAACCATCCCCCATGAATTTTCAATGCAACCACTGATTACAGGACAATATTCAGGAGCAAAAGCTGCTTTACGGGGGGCCTGTGTGAACGTGTGCTGGCCCCTTGGCAGATGGTCATGCTGTCTTTCCTGACATCCTGCTTCCTATGACACTCATCAATCTGATGGCCAGAATTCCTAATGAGGATCATACCATCTGCTGTTCTAAGAACAGGGGTGTTCGAATAGACTACATGGGTTAAGTGCATTAAGTAGCTCTACTTTGTATAGTTATAGGGATATATAAATATAGGGAGAAGAAAAAAAAAAGAAAAGCTTAAATATATGGCTTTTCAGTGGCAGAAATGTTAGTGTGGATTATGAGGAGTGTGTATTAGGAGTGGATTATTCAGTGTATGATTTAGCCAAAATCAGTTTAAACATAAGTTTAATCTTTAGAAATAGGCTGTAATTTTATCTTTTAAAAGTTCTGAGGTTTTGCGAATAATGTGAATAATGAATAAATGTATTGCCGGGTCGGAATTTATGTCTTGCCGTAGATAAATGATTCCTCTCACAAGGTAACGCATACAAACCGAGAGCTTCCTGATCTACATCCTCCGTGAAACACACAAATTACTCAGGTTCACATCCCTCCTGAATAATTAGACACGTCTTGCTCCCTGACTTTCTTAAATGCCCTAGGGACAGTTAGTGTAGGCTGAGTGTAGCTATTGTATTTCATAATGCATAATAATCCAAAGTAAACATTAAAACAATGCATGCAATCAAATACATTATATCCAACTAAAGCAAGCGATTTTTTTCCTGTACATGCACAGACCAGCGTTAATGTTTACTTCTGTATCCCAGTAACAAACAGTCACACAGTTTCTCACCCCTGTTCCTCCATCATCTCCTGCAGCTCCATGCACTTCAGCTCCACTCGTCTCTTCCTCTCATGGTCAAGGATCTCACGGCGAGCCTTCTTCACCAGCACAGGCTTTGGTGGCGCAGCTTTTTCTTCTTCCGGTTCTTCATCGCCATTGGGGCGTGTGGCGGCACCTGGGGCACCGTTAGCACTGGCCTCAGGAGAGGGGACCCTTGCCCCGTCGTACATGGCCGCAGCACTCTGAAAGAGAAAAGAGCGAGGAAACAGTGTTACCGAAAGAATGTCCTTTAATCGCATATATCTTACCTTAGCTTAATTGGAATAATTAGGATAATAAACAATACTTATGCATAATCCATGCTTTAAAATTCTCCTGATGGCAAAAAGCCCTTTTTTGTGAGTAACAAATGTATATATGCTTGATTAACCCTGGGTTGCCAGGGTGCCGTTTTTCATTCCACATTATAGTAGTTTTGCAAGGTGGAAACAGCATTTTTGAGGGGGTAGTTTAAGCCAAGATTATATTTTAGACCAAATAAACCAGAAAATAACCAGACAAAGGGAACATTTAAATGCAGATAGTGTAACTACTATGTACAAAACCAGTTCTGTAGTTATATAATATATTTATGTTGTTATATTGCAAAAGCAGTGGGGGTTTTTTCCAAGACCAAAGAAATTTGTCTCCCTTCCCAATTTTTGTTATATATCTTTAGGGTTTTTTTGTGCAGTTTTTGAGCTGTAGTTAGGCTGCAAATTTAGCTATGACCTGCCAACCCTGTTTGTTACTCCCAGGTCCAAACTGATTCAATCTAATCACTGCATTGTGTTTGGGAGTTTTAGAACTGATATGAACATTAATTTCAGAAATTAAGCCCAGAACATAGTTTGAACATGCTCCATAAACCCACTGAACCATTCAGATCAATAATTAATTGCTCATGGCCTCTTTGCTTGCATGAATTTTTGAAGTATGCTTATCGATGTGGCAGAATGACATTAAAAAGTTCTTAATGGGTGACGGAGGAAGATATTTTAATTGACGAGGAAATGACATACCTCGTTATTGTTAAGGCTCATGAACAGAGCATTCCTGGATTCATTTATGTGTGTGAGCAGCTAGTTTAATATCTGTGTATAATAATTTTATATACAAGTTATATGAAAAGTTTATATTAGCAATCAACATATCAAATTCCCTAAATGATTCACACACTATTAAAGCAGTTAACTGACTCTGGGCGATCGACTATTCTTCGTTAGTTGTTGTTAGTTACCTAAGGCTAAAAGGCATGTGTTCAAACATCTACCTAACACACACAAAGCACAAAAGCAAAATGATGGTAGGATGAGAGAGAGATCGAGCGATAGATGGGTCTAATGTCTCCACCTCTCTGGGACAGAAGCCAGAACTTACTCCATTAATGGATTCGTTTTTCATAATGCGGAATAAGTTACCACAGTGTTTAATCAGTGTCACTGTCAAATAGCCTAGGATCTTTTAATGTATTCTGTGTCTAACCCTAAGAAATAGATGTCCCTCTCACACAGTGTCCCATTAAACAGTTAAAATTTAATACAAAAATGCCAGTTTGTTATTCAGTTTCACATGGTTAGTTAGGTAATGATGTAAGTCTGTCTATATTTGAATAGAAAATCAACAGCAATGCATTTAGGCTGTCTTTTGTCAAGCCTCCTTTAGTCCGGGTGTTAAAAGCGAAAGGCAGAAGGGGAGTGTTTATCAAGCAAGCCGTGCATTGTGGGTAAAATCACGAAGTGATGCATAGCCTAACAGGTGGCGCGGCAGCAGGAGGCATCGTCGCAGAATTCATTATCCACTAAATCATCAGCTTCAGAATCAATGTGAATTATGTACATACTCTCGCTCTCTATTCCTCAACAGCTCTCTCCTCATAGCACTCCAGTCATAATAATAATCATTTCTCCTCCCACTCCATGTCTCCACATCTGCCTCTCTCCTTCACTATTAAGCAATCTACATAGCGAATATTTCAGAAGTCAAAGTTGGTCACAGTTCAGAAAGTTCAGAAGTCAAAGTTTATAGGAAAGGTTTGTGAGGCAGATCAACCCAATAAACCACATTTATTCGCTTCCTGTAACCTCAAACCTTCAACATATTTGCATGCTTAGTTGCTGATATCCATATAATTGAGTGTAAAGGTTTGTTAATTTGACTGTGGAATAGTTTTGGTTCCAGATGAGATTGATTGAGTAGTTCAGAAACTGTTGATTTCTTCTATACTTTTACCCAAAACCACTTATTCTGAGATGCTTTTCTGTTCCCCACGGTTATAAAGAGTGGTTTTTAGAGAGTTATAAAGAGAGTTACTGTTGCCTTCCTGTTAGCTCAAGTCAGTGTTGCCATTCTCCTCTGAACTCTGTTATCAATAAGGCGTTTCTTTCCATAGAACTTCCTCTTACTGGAGGGTTTTTTTTTGCAACATTCGGTTTTTTTGGGGTTTTTTTTTTTTTTGCACCATTCAGTGTAATCTCTAGACTTGTATGTGTGAAAATCCCACCTGAAAAGTTAAGGTAAGTCTAAGGTGATCATTAACTGAAGCTCTTGACCTGTATATACATGATTGCATGCATTGTATCGCTGCCACTTGATTGGCTGATTAGATCATTGCATGAATGTGCAGAAATACAGGTGTTGCTATTAAAGTGGCAACAGAATTTATGTCATATATACTTAAAACAACCCCTCAGATTCTTATTATATGATACGTAAACATCTGGCATGTCTTTTGGTTACAAGACAAATCTTGTAAAAGTCTTATAACTGTACATATACTCTATGCAACACATTAAAGTAAAGATCCAGAAATCTTCCATTTATATTGGATTGATTCCCTGAGATGTTAATCATGCTCCTAGTCTAATAAGATGCTTTATTTATTTATCATATCCATCTGCTCACATTTCTGTAATGCTATTTATCTATTCCTTTGTTTGTCTTACTACAATTTAATACCAGCTTGGATATGTTTAATATGGTAATAAAACACTTTAAACACCAGCGGTGCAGAAAAGAAAGGTAGTATAGTGCTCTATGAAAAGGAAGCTAGATGTTCTTAATCTTTTTCATATTTTTACTCCTTTAGATAGCGAATTTCTGTCTAGCACTAAGACATAATATCCATACGTTAACAAAAAGATATGCTTTCGAGGCATAGTATAAAAACAGACAGCGCTTGAATTATGCTAATCTTTTAACACATTTTCAGTTATTGCAGATCAGTACATGCAATCAGAGCAAAAACACCAAGGTGCAAAAAAGACGATAATTAAAAATGAGTGGAAATCTAGTCCAGTCCTCGTATCTTAACACAAGGCACAGTTCTGAGTTCTATCAAAGCTAGCTTTAATCAATGGCTAATAACTATCCAGCTAACAACGGCAACATCCAGCATGCTTCAGGATGACAAGAAATACAAGGAAGTTATGATTTGTGAAGTCTTAAACCGTGTGTGTGTGTGTGTGTGTGTGTGTGTGTGTGTGTGTGTGTGTGTGTGTGTGGCTGCATAAGCACTAGTAAAGTACAGACAGCTTACTGTAATCTCCCACAGGAGAGCCATCTCTCTTTCTGTAATTACACAGACTGCTATGTCAGATACACACTCTCGGTCCCCTGTCATTACTGTCTTATATTATGCTGATGCAGTTCACTCGTTTAAAGAGCAGCAGCAAAACACTCCTGATGGAAAAGATTACTGCAGCCAATTAAAGATACAAAGAGAGAATGTGTACATGGATGCAGTAAAAACACTGTACATGTGCACAAAGATTTGATAATATATTTATGAAGCACAATAATCATATAATCAACATTAATAGAGATAAACTACATATATGGAAAGATGCACTATGCATGATAGCTTTAGATTGCAATGCCCAACATGTGTTATAAATTATAGGGTTACATAACCATGTTGTAACAGTTAAAATGACCCGGTCAGTAGCTTTTAAATGACGCCAGCGCTACGACAATACAATCTACCGTGCCAAAGAAAGAGGTTGTGGAAAGCAGGCAATTTAGCCGACTTTGGAGCTCGATTTACAATTAAAATGCCACTTCAGGTGTTTCCTACTGAGCTCATTATGTTTATCAGTCATTTTCTGCCAAGTCATCATCTTTATTTATTCATTTAAATTGTTGAGAATTTATGTATGTGATTTTTTTAGAATGTTAAACTTCACACATCTTGAATCTATCATGAATCAAATAAATATTATGAACAGAGTGTACCCTATTAGCTACAAAACTTGCTTTTTAACAAGTCTGGCTAGCTGATAAACTGAAATAATTAATGTTATATGTTATCAATGTATAATGTTATAATGTTTGAACAGTATCTTTGCTTGAAAGTATGTGAGAGCACTTCAGTCTGGCAAGCACTGAGACACGTACGCTTCATTTCCTATCACTATCAAGCGTCTAGACTATGCTCATGAGTCATGCTGATGTTGATGCTATGGTCACTCCTATGATCACAAACACACACTTTCATCTGAAAACGAAAACTTTCCCTAATGGTGACAACAAAAAAGAGGTTGCATAATGTAATGTAATGTCATTTTAAGGGCAGCAATAAGGTAGCACCACCATTTTTGGTCAAATGATCTGTTTCAGGTGAGAAAAAAAATCTAATAAACAGGTAGCAAAAACAGAAGAGAAACATGTTTTTTCTTTTTACTTTCAGAACAGAAGACAAAAAAAACAAAACAGGCAGAATACAGTCCAAACATAGAGCTGGCAAAAAAAGCTGATGGTGATATAAGCACTGTAACTCTAAGCTTAGTGCTAATTAGCCTGAAACAAGTGTTAGGTGGTGATAGGAAGAACAGAAGGTCCTGTAACTAAACACGAGGATAGTTCTATTCCCAGGGTAACAAATAATCCAGCTGAGACAATTGGAGCAAGTGTGACACTTTAATTAATAATTATAAATAGAAACATGTTTTCCTGTAACTGGAGTGTTAGATTGTCCGTTTCGTCTTGTGGGTTGGTTACATGTTAAGAACAGCACAGTTCAAAATGTATAAAACTGCTGTATTTATGCTAAAACCTTTATTCTGCATTATAACTCTGATTTAAACTACCTGCATGACAGACTGAACAGGTGAAAAATAAATATAGACCTTATCGTTCTTTTGCTCTTTTGCTGTAGCGTGCTATCTTTCATATTTTGTTGTCTTTCTGTCATTCTTTCACCAATAATCTCTCTCCTTCTCTCTGTAGGAGATGATAGAAGTGTTAAAAAATATCCAGTTATCCAAATATCTCCAATTTCCCAATGAATATTTATTAAAAAATAAATGAAAAGGCTTAAACCAGCACTATTTATTCCTGTATTTTCCTTCATTCTGATCTCTTCTCAACTACAGTCTTGCAGTTTAGTGTTTTGACCTGCTGTGACTGTTTACCCTTTCTGCTTCTGCCAAATTCCTCCTTGAAGGTCGCATCCTTTAGAAAATCACTCTCAAATCAAAAAAAACAATGAGAACAGTTTTTCTCTGTTGGCTGTACTCCTGCTAGTGCTCCCAGCCCAGCATGTGCTTCCAGGAGAGGACTGGGTGCTTGAAAGCATTTATTTCCATAGGCCGTGTGAGAGATGGTAGTGAAGGCTGGAATAGATTGCTGGCTGTGTTTGCTACAATAGTGAGCAGCTCTTTTAGAGGCAATCTGAGGAGAGCAAGGCTCCAGGAAAAATAGGAGGCTAGCATGAAATGGAGGCTGTGTATGGAAATGTGGGGACATTAGAGAGCTCCGGTGAAGCATGGTGAGGTTATGTTTTGTTTGGCTTATAGCAAATAAAAGAGACTAAGAGCAGGTGAAATCATTGTAACCGCTCGTTTTTATGGAACCAGAACCAGAGTGGTTGGATGTCCTGTTGAAAAAGCCTTTCTCTCTTGCTAACAATTTCTTTTCTAAGGTTTTGCTGGCACCAAAAATGAGAGAAGGCAGTAAATCTTTGCTAACATGCTTGCAGAAAATGTCTTCCAGACACAAAATGAGTAGCCAGTGATGGGTCATTTGGGTGCATTAGAACTTCAATGAATGTTAATTTGCTAAATTCTTGACACATTTGACATTTGACAATGTCAAATGTGGCTCAACTCCACAGTAATGTGTGAAGGATTTCATTTGGAAGGCTGGTGATATGGTGCTTATCTGCGATTCTCTTGAATCGAAAAGGCAGAGACGTATCGAGGGAATCAGCTCTAGAGTGGAATACTTTCCTCCAGTGGAAATCCACTGCAACAGAACCTATGAAAAGGAACTGCGATAAATCTTGGCCGGGAATACATTAACGCTAGTGATAGTCATCCTTCCAGAGAGAGATGAGCGAAACAGGAAGAATTGAGACGGAGGAGTGGATAATGAATTCTCTGTGTCTCTGTGAATTCTCGGTGTTATTGGGATATTGTACAGCACTGAGCTATGGGGACTAGTGCAACAGGCTTCCATGCCTGGATCTTATTCCCATTGAGACTAAATTTATTTCTCTTATTAGTAATGTTCTCAAGATTTGTAAAAAAAAAAAAAAAAAAAAAAAAAAAATGGGACTAAGAAATGCCTATGTAAAGAGATTTTTTTTTTTTTTTTTTTTAAACTTTATTAGTTTGGTGTAATGATGACTGATACAAATTGTGGTCCAAGTGTTCCGGTGTTTATTGTAGAATCAGGAGGGACTTACACTTAGGAGTGTTATTAAAGGAAGCCACTCGATAGTCACTGGTAGGATGACGTGTCTAGGCAACAGCAAAAACGGACACTTTATTAGGTATAGGAATGTTATACTTCAGTGGAAACTTAGATATTTGAAGATGGTGGAACTGCCTGAGGAATGTGGCCTCACAATATGGCGTGTAGTGTGTTCTGAGCTGCTTTTCTCCTCAGCATGGTTGTAACGATTGGTAATTTTAGTAATCAAAGCCCTCCTGTCAGATCTGCAGACATGTTTTTCTTATTAACACCATTCTGTGTAAACTCTGAACATAGTTGTGTGTGAAATTTCCAGGAGCGCAGCTGTTTCTTTAAAGACTCAAAAAATGCCATGGACAAAGACACTAAGAGCACATTTTTCTTCTTTCTCATGTTTGATGCTATCATTATTTGAGGCTCTAGACCAGTATCTGCATGATCATATGCACTAAGCTGATGATAATTAGCCGTTTGTATAATCGCATGAATGAGCAGGTGTACATGTGTTACTAATAAAGTAGATTGTAGATGTTTATGAAGATGTTCATCTTTGTTTTACTGCAATTAAAATATACAAAATATATATTATTGCTTTCATACACCGATCAGGCATAACGTTATGAGCAGTGCCAAGTGAAGTGAATGATGCTGATTATCTCCTCATCATGGCACCTGTTAGTGGGTGGGATATATTAGGAAGCAAGTGAACATTTTGTCCTCAAAGTTGATGTGTTAGAAGCAGGAAAAATGGACAAACGTAAGGATTTGAGCGAGTTTGACAAGGGCCAAATTGTGATGGCTAGACGACTGGATCAGAACATCTCCAAAACTGCAACTCTTGTGGGAGTGTTCCCGGTCTGCAGTGGTCAGTATCTATCAAAAGTGGTCCAAGGAAGGAACAGTGGTGAACCAGAGACAGGGTCATGGACGGCCAAGGCCTGTGTGGTCCAATCCAACAGACGAGCTACTTTTGCTCAAATTGCTGAAGAAGTTAGAAGCAGGAAAAATGGACAAACATAAAGATTTGAGTGAGTTTGACAAGGGCAAAATTGTAATGGCTAGAGGCTCATTGATGCACACGGGGAATGAAGGCTGGCCCGTGTGGTCCAATCCAACAGACGAGCTCAAATTGCTGAAGACGTTAATGCTGGTTCTGATAGAAAGGTGTCAGAATACACAGTGCATGACGGGTCAGGGCAGCAAAAGGGTGAACCAACACAATATTAGGAAGGTGGTCATAATGTTATGCCTGATCAGTGTATATTGTTGTATATTAGTAGTAGTAGTAGTACTATTAACTCCTGTAACTGTCTATAATAAGGAAATACTTAATTGCAGGATTCTATTTACATTCTACACATTACAGCTGTGTATTTAACTCTTTTTTTCCCACAAGTCTCATGAAGTAAAACGGCAGGCATGTTTACTGTAAACTGCATTAAGAACAAAGCATTGCTCATTCATAGACATCATCACCATTAGCCTGTACATCGTGGGATTTTTACAATCGAAAGCATTATATACATCAGTACTCCATCCGTTAAGTTCAGCAAGCTCTTTTTAAAGACTACAGATCTGTAAATAATTGTAAATTAATTTTTTGTTTCCTCCATATCAACCTATCATTCTTTACTTTTTATCCCATTAGGAAACCCCGCAAAAAATCCATCTAACTCTTCCATCATTTTAATCATCATGTATTATCTCTAGTTGCCCCGAGCTATTGATAGACAAAACACCATCCATTTGGAGGGAATTTCATTAGAGGATACGTAACAATCACCCCCGCCCTAAGCATTTCCAACAGTTCTGTGTCAAACCTGAGTCCAAAACATCATTATGGATTTCATTTTTAATTCATGAGCACCTACATTACATTACTAGTTTTTAACCATCAAAATGTCTTTACTTTGGCAGCTGTGTGATTCTCAAGTGCAGTTGTTTTTATTTTCTCACTTTGTTTAAGCTCAGATTGGTTCATTTCACCAAAAGAACAACTAAAAAAACTAGAGAGCAAAGCCAAAGCTATTTCAAGCTTTATTGAGCCTCCTGAAAGAGAAGGTAGTGGCCATTTTGCAGGATTAAATGTTCTGTCCTCGTGCTCCGCTTCTTGGGAAATGGACAGAGACCTAAAGCAGGCATTTCTGTGCCAAGAGCTGAAACATAAATTGGAAAGTGGAGTTGTAAAAGGGAGATTAAAAGCGTCCTTGTTTCCTCTCTTTCTCTCATCTCGCAGATGAAGGGGTTAGGGAAGACACTTTCCCTTGGTTTTTGTTCTCTATACAGCCTCAGCGAGGTAAAGAGAAGAATGAAGTGCGCCCGAAGCACAGTCCATAGAAAAAATATCAAAAGGTACATTGGGGCAGAGAGCAAAATTTTACAGAGACAGAAGTTTCTAGGAGCAGATACATAAACTCGAGCATAAAGCAAGGCTAAAATTGCATGAACTAGTCTATACGAAGAGAGTCAATAGACAGAAGCATTATATGCAACTTTTCCTTCATCTGCTGCAGTCAATCACTGCTGCTCTACCAAATGATGGCCAGTCTTTGTAATCAGTATTAATCAGATGTCGAGTGCAGAGGTGCCCAATCGTATGGCCGGTGTGGGTTCAGTTTTTCATTCCAACCAACCATACCTGTGTCTACTGAAAGCCAAGATTGAACTGATTAAACAAGTGGAATCCGGTGTAGCTCCTGCTTGATTGGAATGAAATGCTGCAACCCAAGCCGGTCCTTGGCGGATAAGATTGGACACTCTGGGTGTAGTGGTGAAACTGTCATACCTATTGCTAATTTGGCTTTTCTACCAGTTGCTATTTAGGAACTGAGAAATGGCTGTATCAGCAGTGACATACTGTAAGTGGAAGGACACAGCAGGCAGCGAGACATTCAAAATCTGCCACAAGCTGGTCCAAACTTGTGCTTGCATTACTCCCTGACAAGTCTTTTAAAGCAGATGCAATGTCAACCCTGTATTTTGCTCACAAGAGCACACTTTAAACATCTGCCTCATGTCTTACCTGTCTCAGGATGTTATATGGATGCTATCGAATATTTAGAATGAACAAAACAAATACAAATAAAAAGTGCACAATTTTTTTTTTTTTTTTAACAAAGCGTGCCAGAAAAGTTCACGAAGCATCTGGATGAGACTAAAAGTGTGCATCAGAACAAAAAAGCAAAAGGAGCAGGTTTTTACTTTCCTCCAGGAGCTTGCAAGCCATCAGATATTTAATTCCCAGGACAAAGAAAGATCAATTAGATTAATTAACTTGAATGTAATTCGCTGCTGTAATGTTTTTACATAAGTTTCATACTTAGTAACTGCCTGGTCAGTGGTTTAAATAAGACTGCAAGTTTCGAACATAGAACCAAATAAATTCGATGGAAAATATCACAAGCAGGTGAATGGGATTAAAAACAATCACCCCTACATCATGTTGCTATTTTTTAACATAAATAGCCTTAAAAATATAAATATCACAAAAAATAACTAAACACAACTGGATTGATTATTTGTAACAAATAATGTTACATAAATAATCTTGTTTATTATTTGTAGCTCATGGATTTCTGAATACATAAAAGGCATGGGAAGATGCCTAAAAAAAAGTCAACACTAAAATATTATCACTAAAATACCACAAAAATCTTCTTCTTCTTTCGGCTTTTCCCTTCAGGGGTCGCCACAGCGAATCATCTCTCTCCACCTATCCCTATCTTCTGCATCCTCAACACTTGCACCCACTAGCTTCATATCCTCATTAATTCCATCCATATACCTCCTCTTTGGCCTTCCTCTTTGCCTCCTGCCTGGCAGCTCCATGTCCAACATTCTCCTACCAATATACTCACTCTCCCTCCTCTGAATATGTCCAAACCATCTTAATCTGGCTAAAATAACACAAAAATAGTCCACCAAAATCAGTGAGTTCTGATATATAACTAACTATCTAAGACCAGGAAGTGACCTGATTAGATGTCATCTAACCTGCAGTAGTTCTAAATGCCATATTTGCCTTATTATCATAAAAATCTGTAGCTTTACTGTTTTCAGCATCCTCCAAACCCTCCAGAGTGTCTTATTAATTCTGTAAGTACTGAGGCAGAAAACTCCGGCTGTAGCAGAGAGCATGTTCGGTTCGTCAAGCACACACACACTCGTTCATCATGCACCAACCTTTTGCAGTCAGCAGGGCAATATATGGTGACCTAACACATTAATCACACACCTAGACACACAAATAGGACATAGAAAAGGACTTTTGAATATCTGCCTGATGGCGCAGAAACGCAGAGACAATTTCATTCATCACTGATCTCTAAAACAAAATAAATAAAGTAATAGAGACATTGAGGTTAAAGAGAGAGCATTTGCATAAGTATTAGTAATAGGTAAGGATTTTTTTTCCATATATGGAGTACTTTCTTCTTACCTCTTTACTGTGTCCTTTCTGTTTTAACCATGAAATAGCCTGAATAACTGTATTTCACACAGACTGATTGAGATTCAAATTGCTGCCCTTCAAGACATTTCACTCAACCACAATCACTAACTAAGTGTTGCCCATCCGTTCCCATTCCTGTGCTGGTTCTTCTGAATCATGGATGTGGCTGTGGTGTGGGGGGGGGGTGTGGTAGTCTAGTGGTTAAGGTGTTGGACTACTGTTCAGAAGGTTCTCAGTTCAATTCCCAGGTCCACCAAACTGCTACTGCTGGGCTCCTGAGCAAGGCCCTTAACCCTCAGTTGTATAAAATAAGATTGTAAGTTGCTATGGATAAGGGCATGTGCCAAAATGCCAGAAATTAAATGAATCATACTCATCTAGAAAGCTAACTGCTGGACAAATAACCACATGAACACACATGTGAAGTCTTAGTTCATGGAACATTTATGGCAGATGCCCTTATCCACAGTGACTTATATTTATCTTTTATACAACCGAGCAATGGAGGGTTAAGGGTCTCGCTCAGGGACCCAGCAGTGGTAGCTTAGAGGTCAGGGATTCGAACTGACAACCTTCCGGGCAGTAGTCTAACTCCTTAACTACTAAGTTACTATGTCCCCTCTAAGGTATTAAATGGGCAGAGTTAAGTAATGGGCAAAGTTAGTTTGGATGAGTCAAATCATCCAAATTAAACGATGATCTTAGAACAAAATGGACTAAGTGAATGATATAATTTCAGTACCAATGATCTGAAATAAATCAACCATTCCTTTATTTCTTCTTATTTCTAAATAAATCAACCATTTTACTTCTTTCAGTATGTGAATGTCATTACTACAAACCAAGCAGGGCAGCTGTCAGCTAATTCACATAACTAATACAATGAATCATATTCGTATCTAGCTCATGTTGGTTTAAATTATCATTGTAGTGACTTTAGATGTTAGATGTTTGTACAAGTTAATTCAATTTTCAAAATATATTGTAAATACTACAAAGCTTCTCAAAGATTTACAGAAAATCAAGATGAAGATTTAATATTTACATCCCTAATGAGCAAGCCTGAGGCAAGAGTGGCAAGGAAAAACTCCCTGAGATGACACGGGAAAGAAAACTTGAGAGAAACCATCCTCTTCTAGGTGTCTAGGTGACACCCGATAGTGAGATTATACATCATTACAGTTTACAGGATGAAAGGATTCTGAGTATGAGTATATTGTGAATAAGAGTCATGGGGTGAGCACATGACAGTCCTTACTATCACAGCAGCATCTCTACTACTACTACTACTACTACTACTACTATTATTATTATTATTATTATTAATATTATTATTATTATAATTACTCCTCTTAGCTCTATTTTACCCACTGATTAATCCCTGAACTTCAGAGCAGCTATGCTCTCTAATACAGCAATATCATAATGGCATAACATCTGTGCCAAATGCTATAAATCCAACCTATTCCTACATAACCAAATGGTGACATCATTTAAAATGCTTTTGCCCCCCACCCTCAATGTCTAAAAACCTGGGTGTGACACTGCTTGTTCAAGATTTTGAAAAATTAAAGTCTTGTAGTGTTGAAGTAACAAAATTCACTTTCAGGCTATCAGGCAGTAGAGAGAGTATTATGTTAAGCTCCTGCTCCCTAACCTAATAACGGTTTTGACACGAACACTGCAGTATTTCAGGACGCTGACTCAATTTATGCTCAAATCCCTTAGCGAAAAGACAGGAGTGAGCTCATAGAAATTTATGAACTGATCTATGATAAGATCTGACATCTCATATTGCTGCCTAACCCATCCCATTAACGGAAAAACCACAACACTGATTTCTAATTACCTTACCATCGTGTAGCTTCCAGCTTAGTATCTGCATGCAGGCTCAACAGCCACCAATTTATACATACATTTATACAGAACCTGCTCAGAATTGAAACATCCACACGCACACCTCACCTCATCACCCTACCAAGGCCCATCTGCCTGACTTAAGTCTTTTTCTTTCTGGTGATCAGTCACGACTGCGTTCTGTGTTAGCTGAGTCACCGTGATAGTCAGGAGATTTGATAAACTGCTGTTCCTGGGTCAGTTCAGCATCTGGTTGTATAACATGGCTGTGCTTTGAGATTTTGGGGAAGGAAATGTTGATTCTGGATCACAGTGGGGTCAGATTTAGTCTCTTTTTTATTTTCATTCGTTATAATTATAAGTATAATTTGTTATACTCATTTATAGCCTTTAGTGAGAATCTGGAGGATTGGAGGAATAATTCTGTGATTCACCTTTTGCACAAAGATTTATTTAAAAAGCTAATATAAATCTTGATTTATCTTCCAAAATTGTGCCTGTTTCAAAGATTAGAATATACATGAGAAAACTTGACTCTAGTATCTATCAAAAGCTGACATGACTGTTACTGATAGAGTGCAGGAATCTACTCTCTGGGCTAGAAAGAAAACAGCCCTAGCATTTCTTTTTCTTGTTCCATCTGTGATTCTAATGTACTTGTTTCCAAAAATTGCAAGAATTCCAAAATAGAAATCCACCTTAAGACATTTACAACCAGCAGAAGTTCTCACACTCAATCTATATATTATATAAATTATATTTCGGTTATTCCTACACTGGTAGTTTGAATTCCATGAAATACACGAATTCTAATAAATCAATAATGCACTTCAGTTCAAATGAGAATACTGCTCGATCTCAGAAACGAAGCATGTACCCAAAATAATGAATCAGCTCAAGTAATTGGTTTAGCACTGCTACACGTGAGGGTGAGGGCACAAACAGGAAACAGGAAGGTGCATCATTCACATGTGTTTATACAACATCCACCTGGGTTGCTACTTTGCTCCAGTCTAATCTGAGGCAAACCATGCCATGACGAAATACAGTAAAATGAGAGCAGACTATAAAATGGCTGGTTTCATAGTCTGAAAATAGAATTCGGAAATATTAATGAGCCCAAGCGTGATAAACAGGGCAATGCAGAAAATTCTCCAGTGGGTCAGAGAAGAGCCAAAATTAGAAAATATGGGAGATAATAGGGATTAGGAAATTACTTACAACGAACATTAAAACAGATATCACTGAAGTATATCTAGCTATTAATTGCACTGACATGTGTTCCAGTCATACTCTAGCTTGTGGGATGTCTAGAAGGAAGAAAAAAAAGAGGCCATGGTAGATGAAATGCGTATCTAAAAAAGAAAAGAAAGCCCCTGAGGATGACTGTGATCATGGTTTGAGTACAATGCAGCATTAAAGTGCTTTTTAAAGCCACTCGTAAAGGCAGCACGTTTACAGCCAGCTCTAATGACACATTATGGCAGCAATTCAGCAATTAACTTTATGCGACTTCACTCGTTCTCCATTTCTCTCTTTCTCTTTTTCCTCCCCTAAAACTGCTCACATTTAGAAGATGTAATGAGGTGATAAAAAAAAAGGAACTTATCAAACTGTAAAATGGCTTGTTGTAAAATCCAGTTCTAGTCAGAAAAGAACTGTGATTATATCTCTAGCATTTATTTGTGGCATTTTTTTCATGAAACACTATTTCATCAAAGTCTTTGAATACTGAGAGGCCTTTCTTGATCTAAACATGGACCATACAGCATACAATGTTGCTGGAATTGAATTATATTTAAAAGACCAATGAAAGAATGACATTTTGTTAAATACACAAATCTGTCCATCCACTGATAGCTAAAAGAAGCCAGAAATTTTTTTATACTTTATATGCTTTAAATGCATCTAAAGCATATAGAGCATTAAAAAAATCCGGGTCTAATTTCTTAGTCTAATTCAACACAATACATCAAGCCAACTAAATGCTAACACTGCAGAGAAGCTCTTTTACACTAATGAGCTCATGGTTCATAGTAATGACCTTCTAGTCCACAAGAGCTTCCTTGGCCGCTCGCCTGGGCCATGTACGATGAGTCAGAACACATTATATTTGTCTGGGTATAAAAGAATAAGCTCACAATTTATTACCACCTCTTTCTTCTACACATAGAAATAAAGGTACCAAACTGAGCTGTTTCTCAAGGGATTGAATGAATTGTGTGTAGAGATGCATGTACATGGATGTGCTTTTGGAACAAAACGTGCCAGTAACGCCTTCAAAACTGGGAATGTGTTCAGGCTGGAAACAGAACAAGGGGAATCTACGGAGAAGGAAAATCAGGAAGAAAAGCAGAAAACGATTTTTAGATGGGTAATTAAAAGTTTGACATTGCTAGAGGTTGCCAGGAAACACCAAGAAAGAAAAGTTTACACGGTAGACTTGATGAAGGACATGGTTAGCTATTCCTGTATCCTGACGTTACATTTGGTTTGTCGGCAAATAGCTAGCTGTTTAACGCTATATGTCTGCCTTGAAGGTATAGTAGTAAATAGACAGAGTATACAGTAGATCTCTACTATACTGTATATTTCCACAACAACAGATCAATAGGCTGTTAGTGCCTCCCTGACAAAATGAGTTCAACATACTGTACCACTGGTGGTACGGATAATCTTATTTTCTACTAAAGTGACATGCTGTACATCAGTAAAAAAACAGTCCTTGAGGCTACGACTCATGAACAAAGTTCAGCAATGAAAATAGCGAAATGAAAGAGGGAATGATGTTGCTGAGGTGATTGTGCTGAAGGATCTGGGTGATATATGAGATCTGATCCATTTGTATGATACATTTAAAGAACCTACTCTTGGTGATAAGGATAGAAGGAATCTGATGTTAGTGTGGAGGATATGAAGGATCCAACCAAGATGGGGTACATCAGATCCACTCACCATGCTCAGAACTATAATATTCTCCTTACTCTGGGTTCTGCCCAAATAAGGTCAGATCCCTCATATCCCAGTCAAGATTAGATCTCTCCTCTTGAAGGTCAGATCCCTCTTGTCTAAATCAAGATCACATCCCTCCTTTTTTAAGATTAGACCGTTCATATGACGATAAGCGAGATTGGATACCTCCTCTTTAAGATTAGACCCCTCATATATCATTTACCAAAATCAGACCCTGCCTCTTCAAGCTTAGCCCCTTATATCCTAATCAAGATCAGATGTCTCCATTTACGTCACTAATATCAGATCCCTTCTCTGTAAGTTTAGACTCCTCATATCCCAGTCAAAATCCTCTACAAAATTAGACTCTTCATATAATAAAGAAGAACAGAATGCTTGTTTTCCCTATAAATGTGACATATACAATATAAGGGAGATATGTGTAATCTTGGTGGAGTATATGAGGGATCTTTTCTTCATTAAAGGGATATGAGATCAGTTCACATGTCAATTCAAGAGAAAAGAAAAACATGCACCTTATCCAAGTTTAGTGACATGCTGTAGGCCTTTTACTACAAATAACAGAGGGAAAAGTGGTGGTAATAATCTAGAGGATGATACAGTGTGTAGCATTGCTGCCTCACAGGCATCCATCATCCCAGGTTTATTCTTTCCAAGCACCCAGCGTTCATGGGGTAGACTTCAGATCCACCACAACCCTGATCAGAATAAATGAAGATGAATGGAATGAATAAATGACATTCAAGTATGATTGAGTGAGACAAATGAAGAGAGAAAGATTTTCTAATGTATGATTGAGCGAGCCAGATGGAAAACAGCCAAAGGAGAAGAAGAAGGGCATCATACAATGCGGAATAAAAAATGAGGGAGCAATATATATATATATATATATATATATATATACATATATATATATATATATATATATATATATAAGAGAGAGAGAGAGAGAGAGAGAGAGAGAGAGAGAGAGAGAGAGAGAGAGAGAAAGAGAGAGATGGGGGATGAATGATAAAGAGATCAGTTGACAGGCGGTTGAAAGCCTGTGACAGTTTATTCCCTCCAGTATACTTGGTCCCTTGTCTTTCCTGATGCGTAAAACGAACCATATCACTCTTCGTTCTATCAGGGTAGATAGGGACATGCTCAGGGACAATGAGAAGAGGAAGTGAAGGGAGAGGTTTAGGAGCCAAGCAAGAAAAAAAAACGTTCCTCCCTATTAGTCACTGAATGTCAGTGTGACTGGCAAAACTCTGGACAGGGCATACCATCACTTTTCCCTACCAATTCATACTTGAGAAGGTTATACAGTCCTTTATTAATTTCCTGCACATCTCTAAGTGACAGTTAGAGCCTCTGAGCTCCAAGATCTGACATTTGTCTGTTCATGCATTTGACAGACAACCTCTTATAAACTCTCATAGTAGTATTTCAACATAGCAGCAGAGTTTCCATCATTGCGCTATTACACACAAATACAGCATGACAAAATAATATATTACATACATATACCAACGATGTGTAGATTTATTATGGCAACACTGGACCACAACAATTAATGCTACAAGAACTCTACAAGAAGAACAGAAATGAGCCTCATGATAATGTGGGATATATAAATATTTTTGCAAATTTCCATGACAATATTTTTGGAATACAGTGTGTGTGTGTGTGTGTGTGTGTGTGTGTGTGTGTGTGTGTGTGTGTGTGTGTGTGTGTCAGATCATAATCATACACCATACTCGGGTGGAGTGTGTACAGACACACAATTTAATTATATTTTTCATTTTAAAAAATTACATTTTAATAATTCAATAGGTAAGTGATATACCTATTTGCACAGATCTCAGGCCAGTTTCAAAATTACTCTCATTATAATCAGTGCTGCTATTTAAGAAACAGACACTGGTCTTGGATTAGCAAAAGGGCACTGTGGCCCCATGGCTCCCTGGAGAGGCATCACTTGCCATCTGACATGTTACCCAGCTTGCCTAGTGCTGCTTGGGGTGATAGCAGAAATATGGGAGGCGTCGCTGGAGATCTGAGGAGGCAATAAAGCGTGAGGAAAGGAACATTGATACAGAACAAGAGGTCACCACGGTGACTGGAGCTTCCTGCAAGTCAGAGTGTAAACTAAAATCTATTCCAGTGTGAGAGAGAGAGAGAAAGAGAGAGAGTGAGAGACCAGTAAAAGAAATTAAATATAAAGAGAGAGCTGAGATTGTGGCAGAGATACTGTCTGATGAAGATCTAAGAGGTCTTAAGAGATTGACCTTTCCTTCACTCAAACCAATAATGCATTAATTAAGAAGATATCAGCTCTATGCTTTATATAGGAGGCATTCTGATAATAATGCTCTAATAAGATGACACATTTCACAAAATGCAACAACATCCTCCAAGTTTGGTGTGTACCTTAAAAAATGTAGTCCCATATTCTCTTACGCTACCTGGTCCCTAGCTTAAACCCACAAATAGCACAAGCACTAGAGAACAGCAGAGAAATGCAACATTCTCAAGGGAGTTGTACTGTAAATACACTCACACATTCATCTCCACTATAGTATCTTATACTGATAACTATGTGTTAAAATAGATTAGAAAAATGTCTTTGTGGTGTAATATGAAATAGCAGGTATACCTAAAACACTGAAATGGAAAGATCTCATGTCTATCTATCAATCACTGTCCTTTGTCGTGGATGAAGATCCATCTGTAAGTGGCATAGAGATAATCCATGTGCTTTCTTCTCAAGAAAAATAAGTTGAGCAGAACTAAATTATTAAGAACTGAGAATGACTAGCCAGAAAAGTAGCCACAGAGGAGAGGAGGTTTGTAAGAGGACGAAGAGAATCTGTTTTTGATCCTCTCAGACCATACAAACCTCAAATGTCAAGCTGACTTGGCTCTAATCTTCGTGTTAAACTCGTCTACAGGCAGGACTGAAGAATAATACAGCCAATGGCTTATGATGCCTTTTAAGAACCTGAATAAACATTTCTCCCACAATCCTGCATAGGAGATCATCAGAGATCAGAAGAAGAATGAACCCAGGACACTGGAGTGTCTCTTTGAAAAGACTTTGGACCATCAGACCATGAGATCAACTCTTCCAGTGAGTCCAAACCTCTACCAGTTCTGGAAATCCTGGAATTTAAGGAAGCATGGTTACTAGAACATCTGACTGTACCATGCCAATCCCCCACCTCCACACCCCGGGTCACACATTTCTATAGATTTTAATCATCTACAAACTTCATGACCATCTGTCCAGTGAATTGGGAGGGTACAGTCCTGAAGAACTGGTATACTTCTTAATTGTAGGTTATACAAATACAAAATATTACACTTTTTCAAAGTCTTTCCAATCCCAGCAGTTCTGAATTATTACAAGCTAAGATGCCCTGCCTGTTTTTGGACCCTCTTTGGTTTGTTCTTCATTGTGTTTAAATTTTGCCTGAATGTCAGCTCACATTTGTATTTACTAATCATTATACAACATATGTATTATTTGATTAATATAGTCGAAAATAATTCTCCATACATACGACTTTCAAGGAAACTGATTATTTATTTAAAAAAAACACCCACAGAAATGTTAGGGCTCTCTCTCGCTCTCTCTCTGACTCACTCATACTCTCAGGCATGGACACACACAAATCAGTGCAAGGTAGAAAAGCTGTTTTTGCTTCTGTCTGCAGTTTTTTAATGATTGGCAGTAACTAGATGCAGCATCTCCCACATGCTCCACACTAGCGCAGTGTTGGTCAGGAGAAAGGCCAGTGCATCGCAGGCATTATGAGACCATAAATACATATCACTGAATGATGTAGAATAGAATAAACAAGCCTGAGCATACTGCAAGATTGCAGAAAATACATTTATTTCATTTTTATATATTTTACAGTAAGTAGCCAGAAGCAGTATCCAAGCTTGTCAATAGGTCAATAAGCATCTGGTATGTTTTCAGATTCTTTTCTTATCACAAATCATACCTACTGTGCAAAAACATTGAATTAGCAGTAAGCCTAATGCTGTCTGCAATAAGAAACGTTTTTAATATCATTTGCAATCACTTTATTTTTCTTTCATGCAATTAAATAA
Source organism: Hemibagrus guttatus (assembly GCA_033459395.1). NCBI lineage: Eukaryota > Metazoa > Chordata > Actinopteri > Siluriformes > Bagridae > Hemibagrus > Hemibagrus guttatus. Next base: position 11,431,688 of record JAUCMX010000027.1, read on the forward strand.
ATCCAATTGTTTCTACACGGGCCCTTTTCCCTGTAGTGAGAAAATGCAGAAACGTCAATAGATTGTAGTTTATATTACACAAATGCACAATGTTAATTTCAACCTTATATTCAACAAACACAGAATGTTTTTAATGAAACCGTCCTTATGTGCTTCTACCCAGATATTATAATACTACATCACTACAATAAACAGTCATTCTGGTTACTTAACCATTCTACAAAAAAATTAATGTTTTGTAGAACAATTTAATGCTGAAATGAATTAACAATGCCGAACATGTATGTATACTACAGGTATGGTAGACAGAGATCTGGGGTTTTTCTTCAGTAGGTTTGACATTGCAAGTAAGCATATATGTATGTAGACTTGTATGCAAAACACCCAGTGATAAAAAGGGACCAGAAAGATTGCAATTTAACTAATAAACCTCTGATAACTAACTTCAGGTCTTTGTGTCCTTCTATAGTGCCCTTCTGTCAGGCAGCCAGAGGACACTCAGAGTCTCATCCATCACTCACACAGTGTTTGTTCCAGTGATACTATCTAGTCACGTCTGATATAATCTTGAAGATATTTTTTGCTGCTTCCTTGAAGCTCCATTCATCTTCCCATCATGAGATAAACGCATACATGCTCAAAATAAAGCCAAGAACAGTGATATCACCTCAACCTACTCACAATCTCTCTCTCTCTCTCTCTCTCTCTCTCTCTCTCTCTCTCTCAGTCTTTCCCTTTGCTTGACTCACTCTTATTAGATTGCTCTGTTAGGATGATTCTTCAACATTGGAGGACACACACACACACACACACACACACGATCTGACTGTAATACACTCCCACTTGGCTGGACCATCTGTTTCCGGTTTGCTTCCTGGCTGTGGTCCTTTGAGACTCACACACATTCATGAGTGTCATACGCCTACCAGTTATTAACTGCAAATCTTAGATCAGTCTAGTACACAGTAAACACTAGAACATAGCTTATAGACTCTTATACACGGCTCTATTTTCGTGCAAGTGAAAGGGCAATTTGCTGGTGTAACACTATATTTATTCCCCCTTTCTTTCAGTTGCTATTTTCATTTCCAGAAACGAAATGTGAACATTGAGCATTGCATGTGTGCAACCATTTTTTAAAAATAAATTCTAAAAATGTTCCACTATTGCATCATCTTTTACTTTTTTTGGACAATTTAGAGTCTGCCATCTAACATCAGATGGCTTGTGTAACTGTGGACTGGACAGAGCTTCGTAGTACATCATACATACACACACACATACACACAAACACACACACACATGCATTACTGCCAGGAAGCTTACACTCTAAAATGTGTTGCTCTAAGGTTTTGGCATTCAGAAACCGGACAAAGCTTGAAGAATCATGCTGTGAGAGGCTTCGTATTGAGCAGTGTGTTTGTGTGTGCATGTTTTTCTGGTGAAAGGTCAGCTCTGTCGTAACTGTAGCCAAGCTGTAATTTGTGTGTGTATCTGTAAGAAAGAGCCTAAGTGCTGAAATATGGACTCTGTCTGATGTCATGTTGGTTACACAGAAGACATGTACCCTTATTTCTTGTTGTGTAATTATTCACATTATTCTACTCCTTCAAATTCTCTAGTCATGATCCATGTCTTTTAAACAGACTTCCGTTTCGGATGAATATTCATTGAGATAGGAAAGGATACAGTATCCTGATCGTCTCACCGTTGGCAGTAAGCAACTTTCAACAAGACACCAATCTGTGTCTCTCATTTCTGTCTGTGCCAGCTTGAGTTAACAACTAAATGAAAAATTTGGACTGTGAAATGTTGTTGGATTTTGTCTGAGCAAGGAACTTGGCAGAAATTCAAAAGAATGAGCTTGGTTGTGTGAAGAAATGTCTGTCAGCATACCACACAGCAGAGCATGTCTGTGAAGGAGTGCAAACTGCTGAGACAGTATATGAAATTATAAGATAACCTCAAATATAACAGTTCCTGATGCTTAAAGTTTTCAAGAAAACATGTCGAGGAACCTGATAAATCCTCTCAGACATTCTGTCAGGTTAGCTCCTTTTAGCTATCTAGATAGGATATCTAGTAGCAATAAAAATGAAAGGAAATAAAGCAACCATAAAACAACCATTATAACATGTATTAGCAATGTAAGGTATAGGGCCACTGAAAGCTGTCAGGATAGCTTCAAGGATTGTAAACGTACCTGGAATTGTGTACTGGATGAGATCTTCATAGCTAATAGTAGCTAGCTAGCTGTATGTAATGCTAGCTACTATGTCAGTGACTAGAAAACTTTTATTTATTTTATATACAACTCAAAATAGCTTTCTCCAGTATGTAAACCTTTGCGATTCTGTGGTGAAATGAGACAGCTGGATAGCTACTAGCAGCTGCACAAACACACATTTACACACACATACAGTACACAAGATAACTTATATGAAATATTGTTTACATTCCATTCCATTCCATTGTCTGTACCACTTATCCGATCTATCATTATTTTAGTAAAGCTGCTTTTAGTAAAACTAAATAAATAAATAAAATTAATAAAATGCATAGAGGTGTACAGATGAACAATAATGCAGGAGGGAACATTGTTAGCTAGCTAGCTGTTCAGTGTGTTTGTTTGGAAAACAACAAGGCTAATCAGCTAAATACAACAACTTGGCTTGTGTCCACTCACAACTTTCTCTTCTCTTTTAGTGACAAACTGCACAGACAACATTGTAGAGTTCAGCTTTACTACAGACTAATATTAGGTGCATTATAAAAGCAGATATTATCGATCTTTCCGCTAAGGCAATAATCATTAGCATCTAAACTACAGAATGGTTTCACTGTTCAGTTCAGTTACACTTCATGTTCTCATTTCTTATCGTTCAGAGTTAGAAATTTTTCGCTCTCTGCCCTCTGCCCTCACTTCTTGGTGGAGCCGAAAAAGCAGGAGGCGTGCAATTTTCTCATACATGACAATTTTCAATCACCTCTCGCTCTCTCTCTCTCTCTCTCTCTCTCTCTCTCTCTCTCTCTCTCTCTCTCTCTCTCTCACTCTCTCTCTGTCTGAAGTAGAGGCAAGCTGAGTGAATACAGATGAGCTCTGGATCGATATTTTTTCTTTCTTTCTTCTTATAAATTCATCTCCATTTAATTTTGAAACTTTTTTTTTATCTAAGTCACACATTCACATGGAATACATCATCTTGCACTGTTGTTTAAATATTATTATATTATTCGTAGTTTTAAATGCAATTTCACACTTTTTGAAAATAAAATAAAATTAAATTAAAAAAACAAACAGGTGGATGGAAATCCCACCAGAGAGAAATGCCTTTGCCTCAGGCTAGACTTCCTGACCCTGGAGGCAAACAGGAAGTCATTATATATAAAAGGTCAAGCGGACATTTTCCCATGTTCCACTATCGCTGTGCGATTTGGCTGGACAAAACCCTGACCCTCGTTGCGTCCAGTATGCCACCGGCTGCCTCAAGGGCAACGTGTCTGGCATTTTCTATCCCCTTGCCCCTCTCCTGTTTTTCTCTCTTTCCTCCAGAGTGTGTGATTAACCGTTCATGCGTTTCTGACTGCAGGCTTTCCTGCTCACTGGGTGTGTTCATCCAACCCTGCAGAACAATCAGCATCCAAACACACACTTACTCCCACGGCTCTGCATGTGCCATTAGTCTTTAGTATTGCGCTAGCAACCACTATACTACTGCTGATGCTGATGAAAGATCTGAGCTAACTGACGTGAAGCTAGTGAGGAGGAAAAGCTGCCAGCTTGTCTTGTGGGTGTGGGTGTGGGTGTGTGTCTAAAACTGTTCTCCACCATCCAAGAAAATTGGATACAGCTGCAGTTCTGGTGGAGACAAATTGAACAGCTGTAGTGCCTTCAAGAGTGTCACATATTTTGTCTCCATATATTGTAGCGTTCAATACGGTTACCGAAGGCAATAAGGGAAAGTCCCAACACAATAGCTTTTTATTCTACTTATTTATTTATACTCAAGGACTGTTGGGCCCTTGAGCAAGGCCTTTAACCCCCCCTGCTCCATGTGTGCTGTATCATGGCTGACCCTGTGCTCTGACCCTGGCTGTCTAACAAGCTGGGATATGTGAAAACCTAAGGTGGTGGTAGCTCAAGTGGTTAAGGTGCTGGGTTGGAAGATTGGGGTTCAAGCCATTGGGCCCTTAAGCAAGGCCCTTAGCCTCAACTGCTCCAGGAGCCATGCATCATGGCTGGCCCTGCCTTCTGACCCCAACCCTCCAAGGATGCGATATGTGAAGAAAGAATTTCACTGTGCAGTAATGTATATGTGACAAATAAAGGCTACTTAACATAAGTTTCTTTCATGGGACAGTGGTGGCTCAAGTGGTTAAGGCTCTGGGTTGTTGCTCGGAGTATTGGGGTTCAGATCCCACC